>CM029604.1:71407179-71934352 GCA_017311375.1 Mytilus coruscus | reverse complement strand
GGATTTCCTTCCTCTGGCAACACATCCAAATCTATTTGTGAGTGTGACTTTATTCGAAAGGCATGATTTCCTTTTATTGACCATTCAATTTTTACGATCCTCTCTGCATTCATTTTTAACTGCTGAAAATGTGTAAGATTTGACTACTGTTTTCAAGCACAGAGAACAAATAATGAAGAAAAGGATGAAATTTTCATCCAATTCTTTATTAAAAAACTGGATAGTTTATCAAACATATTTCTTATAATTGGAAGGGTTATCCATTCATTCAAACTGTTAAACAAATTGATGGTAAATCCATCCTTTTTCATTTTGATGGAATATCCATCCAAATACCTAAATATTTAGTTTGGATGGATTCCCATCCTAACCCTGACTGTTCAAGCAGCGCCTGCTTATGAAGTATATATCTCCCAGTTGGTACGATATTCGTGAGCTTGCATTCCTATCATGATTTCATTGATAGAGGGTTGCTGCTTACAAGGAAACTATTAAACCAAGGGTTCCAAGTGGTGAAGTTGAAGTCATCCCTTCAAAACATTTTCGGATGACATCACCAGTTGGTTGACAGTTATAGAATATCTGTTTCACATATGAAGACGGATATGTTTCAATTGTCGTAACTACAATCCCGCCCTCTTTTCCTTATATGTAATATCTACACATCCCCGGTTTTAGCTGGGATTGTTGTTGCTCAGTCGTTAGTTTTCTATGTTGTGTATTGTAGACTGTTGTTTGTATTTTCGTCGTTTTTTTTTTTTTTGCCATGGCGTTGTCGGTTTGTCGTCTTCCAATTCTGATTTTGAATATCCCTTTGGTATCTTCCGCCTCTCTTTTGATCTTTTTTTAACCTTGTCTACGTGCCGGTCTCTCTCCTTTGGAGTTCATGCGATACTCTCAGTTTGGTTTGAGTTAAATGCTCTAAAAGGATTTATGAGATGTGAACATCGGTAAACTACTTTTGTCTCTAATTAACAACACAATTACGAAAAGGAGCATTCAATCTTGAATACTATGTAAATGATAGATAATGACGGTACATTAAATGACGCAGCTCGTGTGTCTGAACATACGCGAATTTGGCATCAGACTAAGAAAAAAAAACATAACGCTGTGACGCTACTTAAGATAAACGTTCCTTATTAGTCGTTCATCCCTGTTCTTATTCCTTGTCATTTGTTTTATTTTTTTTTTTTTTCATTTTTAATATTTCACATCTTTGAACATAATAAAAAAAATCCATTTTATTTAAAATTATAGTTAAAGGTATCTGTATATAACACCTTGAAATAGAAGTATCATATCTGATCATGTTTAATCATGAAATTTATTTAGATTACGAAAAGAGTTATATCTAAGAAAGTTGAGGTATTTTACAATAACCATTATTATAATCTGCAAAATAAACACAAATTCTCAGCTAAACGTAACTGATGTCACGTCTAACGAATTTTGAATGAATAAGATTGATTTGATTGATTGATTGGTGTTTAACTCCACTTTCAGCACTATTCTGCTATTTCGTCGTTGTCAGTTTTTATTGGTGGAGGAAGCCGGATTGCCCGGAGAGAACCACCGACCTTCGGTAGGTAAACTGACAATCCTAGTCAATTAAGATTGGAGTCGAGCACACCTGCCACGTGCGGGATTCGAACTCACAACCTCAGTGTTGACAGGCTAGTGACACAGCAATTCGACCACTAACATATATACCACTCTGCAACCGAGATCCCTTTGAATGAATTAAAGATAAACTATGTCAAGGTCTGAAATCAGCACCACATTTTCCGAGAAAAAAATTAAAAACAAAATGGCGACTTCTGATGTTGTTCTGATGTTGATCATGAATGTGGTATCTCGTCCCCTTTTTCTTGATCATTTTACTACCATATCACTCTACTCTTAAATAATGGTACAATAAAACAAGGAAAAACAAAACAAGTTATGTTCCAGCATGTCGATTGTTTGCAATCTACAGTCTTATCACCAATTATCTGGATAATTCTTTTAGATAGACAGATATTGTAAAATAAAAAAAGACCAGCAACGTTTAACACAGGATGTAAAACAACGGATAACTTGACTGAAACTAACAACTGTTTCCTTAAAAGAGTGCAAATCGCCCTCGTTAATTTTTACCCAATATGATTAATTCTATTGAATTGGTACATTAGGTATATGCCATGCTTAATTAACAAAAGTTTTGTTACAGTCCACAGTGAATATTAATGACTCCCCTTGCTTATTTTCTAATGATTACACAATGAATTGGAGCATATCCATGCATAATTTGCCAAAGTATTTTTGTAATCCGCCATGATTTTTGGCGTTTTGACATGGTTAATATAACTGGTTTGTGATATCTAACATATCGCTATTATTGGTGCTACTTTTTTTTGAGAGAGAGCTAGGAATGTGACAGAAGGATACTAAGTTCAAATAAGAGTAACGGTTTGTGGAAATGGAAGTTAAGTGTTATTACATATAAATATACAAAAATGTACTCGCAATATATATGTGAATTAGAGACGGTCCGATATGTCTGTAGAGATTGTCCGAGATGTATTTTAGATATGTCTGTAGAGACTGTCCGAGATGTGTTAAGAGACGGTCCGAGATGTCTGTAGAGACGATGCGAGTTTCTTAAGAGAAACTCAATGTTTTCTCTAGAGACGTCCCCAGTTGTCTTTACAGATGGTACATTTTACAATATCTAAATTGAAAAACAAAACTATAATGAGCCCATTGGTAGTTTCAGTCATGTCTCTGGGGAATAGTTGTCTCTTTGGCAAACATACCGCATCACCTTATTTTCATATTACATTAGTATTCAATAATCCATCGGGAAGGGAGACAACACTCCTGATAAAATCCTTGATATCTCACTTGTTGATACAACGCCGACGCCATCAGTTAAAACCAAGGGAGACAACACTCCTGATACAATCCTTGATATCTCATTTGTTGATACAAGGCCGACATCATCTGTTGAAACCAAGGGAGACAACACTCCTGATACAATCCTTGATATCTCACGTGTTGATACCACGCCGACACCATCAGTTAAAACCAAGGGAGACAACACTCCTGATACAATCCTAGATATCTCACTTGTTGATACAAGGCCGACATCATCTGTTGAAACCAAGGGAGACAACACTCCTGATACAATCCTTGATATCTCGCTTGTTGATGCAATGCCGACCACATCTGTTGACACTAAGGGAGACAATTCCGCTGATACAATCATTGATATCTCAAATGTTGACACAATGCCAACGTCTGAAACCGAGAAGAAATCTATCAGTAAAAGGTTCCGGAAAAAACTTAAGAAAACAAAAAGTAAGTAATGGTTGCATTTGATTTCAATTTTTCAAATAAACATATTTAAGATCAAAGAAAAATTTAATGTCTTACGCTCTATATGAAAACTGTCCTAGGACGGATCAGGTATCATAATGGAACACGTTGAAGAAATTTGTCTTTTAGGATGTTCACGATGTAAAATAGTGAAATAAAATATTTTACCTCTTTTATTTCATCCACTTTTAAAATGACCCTAGGATAACCATACGACATGTGTTAGTCCTTATACACTCTGAAAAACAGGGCACAGTCCGATATGAATTTGATCCTAAATATGCACGAGCGTTTCTAATGAAAATAAATCCAGAGTAGCGCTTTAGACGTACTACTTTTATAAAGCGTTATAATCATTGACTGGCACTGGGGTTGATACCGCTGCTGGTGAACTGTTACTTGTCGTTATAAAGCGTTATAATCATTGACTGACACTGGGGTTTATACCGCTACTGGTGAACTGTTACTAGTCGTTCTAAGGCGTTATAATCATTGACAGACCCTGGAGTTGATATCGCTGCTGGTGAACTGTTACTAGTCGTTATAAAGCATTATAATCATTAACTGACACTGGGGTTGATACCGCTGTTAGTGAACTGTTACTAGCCGTTATAAAGCGTTAAATCATTGACTGGCACTGGGGTTGATACCGCTCCTTGTTGACTGTTACTAGTCGATATTAAGAGTTATAGTCATTTACTGACACTGGGGTTGATACCGATGCTGGTGGACAATTACTAGTCGTTATAAAGCGTTATAATCATTGACTGGCACTGGGGTTGATACCGCTGCTGGTGAACTGTTACTAGTCGTTATAAAGCGTTATAATCATTGACTGACACTGGGGTTGATACCGCTGCTGGTGAACTGTTACTAGTCGTTATAAAGCGTTATAATCATTGACTGACACTGGGGTTGATACCGCTGCTGGTGAACTGTAACTAGTCGTTATAAAGCGTTATAATCATTGACTGGCACTGGGGTTGATACCGCTGCTGGTGAACTGTTACTAGTCGTTATAACGCGTTATAGTCATTTACTGACACTGGGGTTGATACCGATGCTGGTGGACAATTACTAGTCGTTATAAAGAGTTATAATCATTGACTGGCATTGATGTTGATACCGCTTCTAGTGAACTGTTACTAGTCGTTATAAAGCGTTATAATCATTGACTGGCACTGGTGTTGATACCGCTGCTGGTGAACTGTTACTAGTCGTTATAAAGCGTTATAATCATTGACTGGCATTGGGGTTAATACTGCTGCTGGTGAACTGTTACTAGTCGTTATAAAGCGTTATAATCATTGAATGGCACTGGGGCTGATACCGCTGCTGGTGAACTGTTACTAGTCGTTATAAAGCGTTATAATCATTGAAAGACACTGGGGTTGATACCGCTGTTAGTGAACTGTTACTAGCCGTTATAAAGCGTTAAATCATTGACTGGCACTGGAGTTCATACCGCTCCTTGTTGACTGTTACTAGTCGATATTAAGAGTTATAGTCATTTACTGACACTGGGGTTGATACCGCTGCTGGTAGACAGTTAGTAGTCGTTATAAAGCGTTATAATCATTGACTGGCATTGGGGTTGATACCGCTGCTAGTGAACTGTTACTAGTCGTTATAAAGCGTTATAATCATTGACTGGCACTGGGGTTGATACCGCTGCTGGTGAACTGTTACTAGTTGTTATAAAACGTTATAATCATTGACTGACACTGGGGTTGGTACCGCTGCTGGTGAACTGTTACTAGTCGTTATAAAGCGTTATAATCATTGACTGACACTGGGGTTGATACCGCTGCTGGTGAACTGCAACTAGTCATTATCAAGCGTTCTAATCATTGACTGGAACTGGGGTTGATACCGCTGCTGGTGAACTGTTACTAGTCGTTATAACGCGTTATAATCATTGACTGACACTGGGGTTGATACCGCTGCTGGTGGACAATTACTAGTCGTTATAAAGAGTTATAATCATTGACTGGCATTGATGTTGATACCGCTTCTAGTGAACTGTTACTAGTCGTTATAAAGCGTTATAATCATTGACTGGCACTGGTGTTGATACCGCTGCTGGTGAACTGTTACTAGTCGTTATAAAGCGTTATAATCATTGACTGGCATTGGGGTTAATACTGCTGCTGGTGAACTGTTACTAGTCGTTATAAAGCGTTATAATCATTGAATGGCACTGGGGCTGATACCGCTGCTGGTGAACTGTTACTAGTCGTTATAAAGCGTTATAATCATTGAAAGACACTGGGGTTGATACCGCTGCTGGTGAACTGTGACGAGTCGTTATAAAGCATTATAATCATTGACTGACACTGGGGTTGATACCGCTACTGGTGAACTGTTACTAGTCGTTATAAACCGTTATAACCATTGACTGACACTGGGGTTGATACCGCTGTTGGTGAACTGTTACTAGTCGTTATAAAGCGTTATAATCACTGACTGACACTGGGGTTGATACCGCTACTGTTGAACTGTTACGAATCGTTATAAAGCGTTATAATCATTGACTGACACTGGGGTTGATACCGCTGCTGGTGGACTGTTACTAGTCGTTATAAAGCGTTATAATCATTCACTGGCACTGGGCTTGAGAACGCTGCTGGTAAACTCTTACTAGTCGTTATAAAGCGTTATCATTGACTGACACTGGGGTTGATACCGTTGCTGGTGAACTGTTACTAGTCGTTATACAGCGTTATATTCACTGACTGACACTGGAGTTGATACCGCTGCTGTTGAACTGTTACGAGTCGTTATAGAGCATTATAATCATTGACTGGCACTGGGGTTGATACCGCTGCTGGTGAACTGTTACTAGTCGTTATAAAGCGTTATAATCATTGACAGGCACTGGGGTTGATACCGCTGCTGGTGAACTGTTACTAGTTGTTATAAGGCGTTATAATCATTGACAGGCACTGGGGTTGATACCGCTGCTGGTGAACTGTTACTAGTCGTTATAAAGAGTTATGATCATTGACAGGCACTGGGGTTGATACCGCTGCTAGTGGACTGTTACTAGTCGTTATAAAGCGTTATAATCATTGACTGGCACTGGGGTTGATACCGCTGCTGGTGAACTGTTACTAGTCGTTATCAAGTGTTAAATCATTGACTGGCACTGGGGTTGATATCGCTGCTGGTGGACTGTTACTAGTCGTTATAAACCGTTATAATCATTGACTGGCACTGGGGTTGATACCGCTGCTGGTGAACTGTTACTAGTCGTTATAAAGCGTTATAATCATTGAATGGCACTGGGGTTGATACCGCTGCTGGTGAACTGTTACTTGTCGTTATAAAGCGTTATAATCATTGACTGGCACTGGGGTTGATACCGCTGCTGGTGAACTGTTACTAGTCGTTATAAAGCGTTATAATCATTGACTGGCATTCGGGTTGATACCGCTGCTGGTGAACTGTTACTAGTCGTTATAAAGCGTTATAATCATTGACTGGCAGTGGTGTTGATACTCCTGTTGGTGAACTGTTACTCGTCGATATTAAGCGTTATAATCATTGAATGGCACTTGGGTTGATACCGCTGCTGGTGAACTGTTACTAGTCGTTATAAAGCGTTATAATCATTGACTGGAACTGGGTCGTATACCGCTGCTGGTAAACTGTTACTAGTCGTTATAAAGCGTTATAATCATTGAAAGGCACTGGGGTTGATACCGCTGCTGGTGAACTGTCACGAGGCGTTATAAAGCATTATAATCATTGACTGACACTGGGGTTGATACCGCTGCTGGTGAACTGTTACTAGTCGTTATAAACCGTTATAACCATTGACTGACACTGGGGTTGATACCGCTGCTGGTGAACTGTTACTAGTCGTTATAAAGCGTTATAATCACTGACTGACACTGGGGTTGATACCACTGCTGGTGAACTGTTACTACTCGTTATAAAGCGTTAAATCATTGACTAGCACTGGGGTTGATACCGCTGCTGGTGGACTGTTACTGGTCGTTATAAAGCGTTATAATCATTGACTGGCACTGGGGTTGATACCGCTGCTGGTGAACTGTTACTAGTCGATATTAAGCGTTATAATCATTGACTGACACTGGGGTTGATACCGCTGCTGGTGGACAGTTACTAGTCATTATAAAGCGTTATAATCATTGACTGGCATTGGGGTTGATACCGCTTCTAGTGAACTGTTACTAGTCGTTATAAAGCGTTATAATCATTGACTGGCACTGGTGTTGATACCGCTGCTGGTGGACTGTTACTAGTCGTTATCAAGTGTTAAATCATTGACTGGCACTGGGGTTGATATCGCTGCTGGTGGACTGTTACTAGTCGTTATAAACCGTTATAATCATTGACTGGCACTGGGGTTGATACAGCTGCTGGTGAACTGTTACTTGTCGTTATAAAGCGTTATAATCATTGAATGGCACTGGGGCTGATACCGCTGCTGGTGGACTGTTACTGGTCGTTATAAAGAGTTATATTCATTGACTGGCACTGGGGTTGATACCGCTGCTGGTGAACTGTTACTAGTCGATATTAAGCGTTATAATCATTGACTGACACTGGGGTTGATACCGCTGCTGGTGGACTGTTACTGGTCGTTATAAAGAGTTATATTCATTGACTGGCACTGGGGTTGATACCGCTGCTGGTGAACTGTTACTAGTCGTTATAAAGCATTATAATCATTGACTGACACTGGGGTTGATACCGCTGCTGGTGGACTGTTACTAGTCGTTATAAAGCGTTATAATCATTGACTGACACTGGGGTTGATACCGCTGCTGGTGAACTGTCACTAGTCGTTATAAAGCGTTATAACTTATAACGCTTTATAACGACTAGTAACAGTTCATCAGCAGCGGTATCAATCCCAGTGTCAGTCAATGATTATTACTTATAATCATTGACTGACACTAGGGTTGATACCGCTGCTGGGCTGGTGAACTGTTACTAGTCGTTATAAAGCGTTATTATCAATTATCATTGACTGACACTGGTGTTGATACCGCTGCTAGTGAACTGTTACTAGTCGTTATAAAGCGTTATAATCATTGACTGGCACTGGGGTTGATACCGCTGCTGGTGAACTGTTACTAGTCGTCCCCGGGGCTAATCATCACCTCTGTAGTCACTGCTCTGGTACTGATTCAGATTCAGATTCAATATTTTATTATAGTCTCATCACATACAAGCATACAATAAGATTCACAGAATAACACATAAAACAGTTAAAACATCTGCAATGTATGTACCAATCTTAAAAAGACTGACGAGAGACTTTTAAGACACAATATATACATATAAACATTTTTACACATTTACATTTGAATTTTACAATGTCCATCTATAACAAATGAATGTAAAACATTTTGTTTCTTTTAAAACTAGTGAAATAAAATAATGTTTCTTCTCAATAAAATGTTGTTGCAGGTTTTGGCAACTACTGTAGCAACATTCTTATTATTAAATAAAACATATAAATGTTTCACTATCTGATAGTAGGTTAAAACGTTCATTAAAACGTATAGCTTCAAATATCATGATTGTTCTTAAATCTACATATAATGGGCGTTTTAAAATGACATGAAGTTCATCTTCAATAGTAAAGCTATAGTTAAAACATGTCCTTTCATGAACTTCTTTTCTTTCATACCTTCCAGTTTCTATTTTTACGGGAGCTACCCCACATCTAAATCTTGCAAAATCACCTCTGTGTTTAATTGACAGAATATTTTTCAAATAAATTTCAGTACAATAATTATTTTAAACAATTTGTAAGTCCTCAATTTACTTCCATCTGCATATGCCTCAACTCTTGTTCACCAGTCTGACTTAAACTTATTTAATACATCTTCCTTAGTTTGTTTAATACTGTCGTGATTCATAAAATACCTTTCTTGTATTCCCCATTGATAAATTAAGAAGTAATCAAGAAATTATGGTTCAATGTCATGCAGGCATATTTATCTTATATTTGATTTAATTGTTATTATCCTTTTGGTCATAAGACTCCTCTTGTATTGAAATGCATGTATAACCTCGGCAGTTATTGTTTTGGTCAAAAGACTCCTCGTGTATTGAAATGCATGTATAACCTCGTGTATTGAAATGCATGTATAACCCCGGCAGTTATTGAAATGCATGTATAACCTCGTGTATTGAAATGCATGTATAACCTCGGCAGTTATTGAAATGCATGTATAACCTCGGTAGTTATTGAAATGCATGTATGACCTCGTGTATTGAAATGCATGTATAACCTCGTGTATTGAAATGCATGAATAACCTCGTGTATTGAAATGCATGTATAACCTCGGCAGTTATTGAAACGCATGTATAACCTCGTGTATTGAAATGCATGTATAACCTCGGCAGTTATTGAAATGCATGTATAACCTAGACAGTTATTGAAATGCATGTATAACCTCGGCAGTTATTGAAATGCATGTATAACCTCGGCAGTGATTGAAATGCATGTATAACCTCGGCAGTTATTGAAATGAATGTATAACCTCGGCAGTATATTGAAATGCATGTATAACCTCATGTATTGAAATGCATGTATAACCTCGGCAGTTATTGAAGTGCATGTATAACCTCGGCAGTTATTGTTTTGGTCAAAAGACTCCTCGTGTATTGAAATGCATGTATAACCTCGTATATTGAAATGCATGTATAACCTCGTGTATTGAAATGCATGTATAACCTCAACAGTTATTGAAATGCATGTATAACCTCGGCAGTTATTGTTTTGGTCAAAAGACTCTCGTGTATTGAAATGCATGTATAACCTCGTGTATTGAAATGCATGTATAACCTCGGCAGTTATTGAAATGCATGTATAACCTCGGCAGTTATTGAAATGCATGTATAACCTCGTGTATTGAAATGCATGTATAACCTCGGCAGTTATTGAAATGCATGTATAACCTCGTCAGTTATTGAAATGCATGTATAACCTCGGCAGTTAATGAAATGCATGTATAACCTCGGCAGTTATTGAAATGTATGTATAACCTCGGCAGTTATTGAAATGCATGTATAACCTCGGCAGTTATTGAAATGCATGTATAACCTCGTGTATTGAAATGCATGTATAACCTCGTGTATTGAAATGCATGTATAACCTCGTGTATTGAAATGCATGTATAACCTCGTGTATTGAAATGCATGTATAACCTCGTGTATTGAAATGCATGTATAACCTCGGCAGTTATTGAAATGCATGTATAACGTCGGCAGTTATTGAAATGCATGTATAACCTCGGCAGTTATTGAAATGTATGTATAACCTCGGCAGTTATTGAAATGCATGTATAACCTCGTGTTTTGAAATGCATGTATAACCTCGGTAGTTATTGAAATGCATGCATAACCTCGTGTATTGAAATGCATGTATAACCTCGTGTATTGAAATGCATGTATAACCTCGTGTATTGAAATGCATGTATAACCTCGTGTATTGAAATGCATGTATAACCTCGTGTATTGAAATGCATGTATAACCTCGGCAGTTATTGAAATGCATGTATAACCTCGGCAGTTATTGAAATGCATGTATAACCTCGTGTATTTAAATGCATGTATAACCTCGGCAGTTATTGAAATTCGTGTATAACCTCGGCAGTTATTGAAATGCGTGTATAACCTCGGCAGTTATTGAAATGCATGTATAACCTCGGCAGCTATTGAAATGCGTGTATAACCTCGGCAGTTATTGAAATGCAAATATAACCTCGGCAGTTATTGAAATGTTTGTATAACCTCGGTAGTTATTGTTTTGAGTTTAAGCGTTCCTGGTGACGGTAAATAAAACAAAGCGCTCAGAACACATTGAATTTATTTAGTGTTATTTTCGTATGCATACTCCTACGTCTGATCAAAAATCATCATGAAATGATACGTTCATTTTAACTCATTATTCCTATTATAAGGAATATTTCATAAATAGTTGTTTTTCCGTAAATAAAGTTTTTCTAGTATATCGTAAATTGTCACTGGAGTAACTTAAAGTCCTTCACTGTGACTTTGAAATGAAGAACAGCATTAAAAGCGCTGTTCCTATGCTTTTTGTGTGTTTTTTTGCTGTGCATATACTGATTTTGTGTCATGGATGGATATCCCATATCCTTTGTATTTCTATTACTATTGGCTACATTTTGGGGCCCTTTATAGCTTGCTGTTCGGTGTGAACCAAGGCTCCGTGTTGAAGGCCGTACTTTGACCTATAATTGTTTACTTTTTATACATTGTGACTTGGATGGAGAGTTGTCTCATTGGCACTCATACCACATCTTCTTATTTATATACACCAGACGAGCTTTTCATCAACATAAAACTCATCAGAGGTAAATGCGACCCATATCATGATAATGAGTACAGCCGTTGGTAATAATATACGTGCGTCTCGTCAGTCAATAGTATGTTAACATCAGTAGCGGGAGATTACCGCGATATTGTTGCACCCTCCAAACACTTTATAAAAGGAATAACTATAGTACAATTAAAAGCAAAAACAAACGATTGTCGTTTGTTAAGAATGAAAATGTCGTATGAAGCATTTCAAGAATGTGTCTTCTGTTTAATTTTGAAGTTCAAATAATCGAAAATTTGAGATTATTTTCAACTGGTTTAGTTAAAATTGACATTCAGCATAATAATTATAAGAATTCTGTTTTGTTTTGCATTGTCTATGCGAAAAAGTCGTCTCGGTCAAGATAAACTATCCCTTCTGCTCGTCTACTAAATCGTCAACCTTGGCTTCCCAAAGGTATACTAATGCAAAACAACGCAATATTTCAGTGTGCCTACATATGCACATTCCACGGTTAAATGCAGAAATTCGTATGCATCTTTTTACAATTTTGTATATCGTTTGAGTAAAACCTTAAGGGCTTCCGAACAAAATATTAACTGTGGGTGAATAATTTTATCTAATAGCCCTAATGTAGTCGCATACACAAACACGTGATTTTACGGCGCTCGAAAGTCATCAATGTAACTATTTACTTTGCAGAACATGCATCCATCATATGTTGTGAAAGTGAATATTCTCCTATACTGTGGATTGGCTCCTTCGAGAGATTATACGGATTTGTGGTGCTTGGATTAGATATAGCAGCATCCTTTGTAAATGATAATAAAGTAAAGAACAAAAGTGATGACACTTATGTTTTCGTGTTATTATGAGATGTTTGGTAAGTTTTTACCTATAGTAATGGCAATAGATATATTTAGATATGACGTAATTTGAGTTTGAGTAATGATAATACTGTCAATATAAAAAAAAGACATTTGTAATGGCTGCAATAGCATAGTAATGTGGCCGGATGCGGCCATTTCGCATTTTCGCGTTTTCTCCTTTCACTTTCACGCGAAATCGAGAAATCGAGAAATCGGGAAATCGGGAAATCGAGAAATCGAAAAATCAGGAAATCGAGAAATCGAGAAATAGAGAAATCGGGAAATCGAGAAATCGAGAAATCGGGAATCGAGAAATCGAGAAATCGAGAAATGAAGAAAGCGAAAACGAGAAAACGCGAAGGCGAAAACGGGAAATAGATTTCTCGATTTCGCGTTTTCCCTTTCTCGATTTCTCGATTTCCCGATTTCCCGATTTTTCGATTTCGATTTCGATTTCGCTTTCTCGCTTTCGATTTCGATTTCGATTTCTCGATTTCGCGATTTCTCGATTTCTCGATTTCCCGATTTCGATTTCTCGATTTCGCGTTTGCAAAGTGAAAGGAGAAAACGCGAAAACGCGAAAGGCGAAATGGCCGCATCCGGCCACCATACAATAGGGACAAATTTCGGTAAATTGTCAAAGACTAAAATTTGATCAGTTACTGGGTACACTTCAAGGTATGACACGTAACTGTAATGTTTGTTTATTACAGATAACACTTAAAGGTCTGACACGTAGCTGTAATGTTTGTTTTGTTACAGATAACAGTTTTAGGTCTGACACGTAGCTGTAATGTTTGTTTGTTACAGATAGAAGTTTAAGGTCTGACACGTAGCTGTAATGTTTGTTTGTTTGTTACAGATAACAGTTTAAGGTCTGACATATTGCTATAATGTGTTTGTTTTGTTACATATAACACTTAAAGGTATGACACGTACCTGCCATGTTTGTTTTGTTACAGAATACACTTCAAGGTATGACACGTAACTGTAATGTTTGTTTTGTTACAGATAACACTTCAAGGTTTGATACGTAGCTGTAATGTTTGTTTTGTTACAGATAACACTTCAAGGTATGACACGTAGCTGTAATGTTTGTTTTGTTACAGATAACACTTCAAGGTATGACACGTAGCTGTAATGTTTGTTTTGTTGTAAATAACAGTTTAAGGTCTGACACGGGGCTGTTATGTTTGTTTTGTTACAGATAACACCGAAAGGTCTGACACGTAGCTGTAATGTTTTTTTGTTACAGATAATAGTTAAAGGTTTGACACGTAGCTGTAATGTTTGTTTGTTGTAGATAACAGTTTAAGGTCTGACACATAACTGTTATGTTTGTTTTGTTACAGATAATAGTTAAAGGTCTGCCACGTAGCTATACTGTTTGTTTTGAAAAGTGTTGTGGCCGTGGCGATTACAGTTTAGGAAACGTTTGTTTTATTACGATCATTTAAGGTAGTTCGCTTGTCATGTTTTGAAATTTTTGTCAGATTTTCGGAATCCTCTGGTTTTATCCATTTGAATGCTTTAAAATATTTTGCCCATTGACCCCCATTTTTCTTTTTATAAATCTTTTACATGTATAATGATAAGCCATCTGTAAAAGTTTTATAAAATTTTAAATATTTTTTAATAGTTTTTGAGAACTTAAACTTGTCAATGATAAAGCTATGAAAAGTCAAGAGAGAACATTTTCCCGCCAAAATTTCAATGGCTAATATCTTGAAAACAAGCACATTGACCTATATATTTTTTTGCTCTTTTGATTCCTGTATTAATCACCTATCAATGTATACCAGTGTTTTGAAAATCTGATTATTTTGATACTGAGAAGCGAACTCCTTAAACATTAAAAAGTGTTTTGATTGCCAGTGACACAAATTCTCTTCAGAGACATAATGACGTAGATATAAGCTACTACAGGGCACCGTACGACCTTCACAATGAGCAAAACATATCCTGCATAGTCAACTATAAAAGGCTCCGTCATGAGATAATGTAAAACAACTCAAACGAGAAAAGATGTCAGACACAAATCAACGAAAACCACGAATGATACTTATAGAATTTGCACTTACATGATAAAACCGACTGTTGTCACAGCTGGAGCAGGATATGCTTCTCCTTACTGTGCACCTCAGATCACCTCGGTGTTTGGTAGGTTCGTGTTGCTCAGTCTTTAGCTTCTTTTGTAGTGTTTTGTAAATTGTAGACTAAAGATTGTCTTTTCATCGTATTTTTTTTTTTTTGCCATGATTGCATTATCATTTTGTCTTCTATATATGAATTTGAATGTCCTTTTGGTATCTTCCGCCTGCTTTTTTGAACAGGCACATACGGAATGTTACAGAATGTATAGTTAGTCAATTAATCGGTCCATAAAACGTTTATTAAAGTAACAGGCACATACTGAATGTTACAGATTGTATAGTTAGTCAGTCAACCAGCGTTAAAACGTTTATTAATTAAAAAAGGAAGAAGAAGATACTAAAGGACATACAAATAAAAACGTCGAAGAAAAAAAATTATAAAACTATAAATCCCAAAAATCGAAATATGTTCTTTGAAAAATTTGAGAAGGTGAGGCATAACTGTTCCCATTTATTCTGAACATATTAAAAACGATTGAACACGACACAAAATAATATTTTCCAGTTGTTTTCTCATATCCGAAGTTACTGTCACTGCACGGTAATTGTTCGGTAACGATTTATCTTTGCTATTGCCTCTACATAGAGTAATAATAATTCCATAACGAAAGCATAACGGTAAATGTTCGGTTTAAGAATCACATCATAGAGTTTCATAATTATTTTAAGATAACCTCAGTCCTGTTCATCATAAAGTACGTAGATATAAGAAGATGTGGTATGAGTGCCAATGAGACAACTCTCCATCCAAGTCTAAGTGTTCATTTCACAAATGATTAAGACCTGTTGCTTTACCACATTTGAGACTAGTACCTTATTGTTAGATCAATTCATCAATGTTCAAAGTGACAGGGATTGCAATTCTTTTACATACATGTATTCCATTTAATGAAGTTATGCAAGAAACAATTTAAAATAGTAACTTAAATTAGGACAAACACAGTTTAAAAATATATATGTACAACCTGTGATGAAATCGGATGTATAAAACAAAATATATATTGTAACGTCACCATTATACGAATAATATATCGTTACGACATCATTTTACGAATAATATATTGTTACGTTATCAACTTATGCACTCTTTTTAGTAGGGGTGTTTGTTGATGTGGGCTTTTCTAAATCTAATTGGAAGTGCATATTGCATTGGTTTTATGGCATTATCATCGGATATTCTCCACGGTGAAGAAACATATGATGATGATTATAAGAAAATGTGTATTGCCATCTTGATATTGATAATCGTTAATATTTTTCTTAACTTTTTTACTTGTTTCCTGGTATGTAATTTTGCTTGTACTGAAGATACTGAAGATGACGATACAACTGTAATAAAAGTACCTTCAAACAACCTGTATCATAAAGTAAAACATGTGTTTAGTAAAAGCGTGTTGGGCACTTTAAACATGAAGCCAATCATCAAGTCCGACATGTTGTACACCACAAAAAAGTAACGCATCATAAGGTTTATCGCAGGGGCCACCAAGTACAGGAAAGGAGAAAGAGGCGCTAAAGGATAATGAAATAAAAAGTAATGGGGATGAGGAAAAGAGGATCAGGAACAGTAGTGCAGGATAGCGGGAGAGGGTGCGCACGAGGGTAGGAATGTTTTAAAAGGAAATGACTGATTATGAAATACAAAAATTATTTTATGATTAAATTTTGTCAACTTTGGCGCGGTCAAAAATACATTCAACGTTCCTGACAATTTTTATATCAATAACATACACATATTTCGTGATTTAAGAATATGCAAGCAATTTATTGTAATTAACTAAATAAATCAATTCAAACAAAAATGTTACTTTCTTTGTCTGTATGCAAGCGTTATATTGTTATATAGCATTAACGGTACCAATCTTACTTCACTAGCTGCACTTTTCGACAATAAATGTCTAAATCAATTCAAACAAAAATATCACTGTGCCATTGTTTGAGATTAATCCGACATGCTTTCTTCTGAAGGCCAAGTTTAATATACAGAACAAAGGTTAAAAAAAAACAGGCTGGTAACAACCGTTGCCGTTTAGTTTTTTTGCACGAGTAATCAGGTCAATGTCAGAGGCGATTGCAGTAATGTCAGAATATGTTCACTCATACAAATTTTTGTACAAACATGTTGTATTTTCAGTTTGAGCTATATCAATCTTCAAAAATTAATGATTAATTAAAAAAATCCAAATTTCACATTTGACAGATGAAACTTTATCCCTTCTTTTTATATTTTATTTTTTGTACTTTGCCAAATTGGAAGAACTTTTTATCACTTTTAAAAAAAGAAGTTACCAGTTTGGTCGCTACAGTTAATGGGATATCTAATTGATATTTGGCTATGGAGGAAGAGAATTTGACGCTGACGGAACATCAGTTTTCACATTTTAATCTCTATAGACAATCTAATTCATTTTCAGTTTAAACGCGATTATTTCCTGCATTTTCTTTTTAATTTTTCATTGGGACAAATAATCATTTTTCATCCTGTCTTGACAAAAACTATTTTTTAAAGTTCTTTATAGGGCGGTTTAGTCGTATATGCATTTCCAAAATGTTCATTGGCCCTCCCTACCCTTTTCACAATCCAAATGGTAATCCTTGACCAAGATGAACACATTTTAAATTATTTCGTGTAGAATAATGAACCTGTTGCTGTCATGGTCAATTCGTTCATTCTATTACCTTCAATTTACAAAGTTAATAGTATTTAAAATTAGACCTAATGGAATTCTTTTTTAACTACTTACTAAAGAAAATGAGATTATCTCAAAATGGATTCAGATTTAATGTAAGAGTTTTAAAACGACGTCAACCCGTTGATATTATAATCTCAGTAGTTCAGTATTGACATGATTTGTATCAAATATTGTTCCTTTCTTTAATTTACTGATTGATATTTCTCGGATTGTCTTAGGAAATAAGTCTCAATATCTGTGTTTATCCTATACTTAGCATTAATATGATAGTTGTATATGTGTAACGAGCGACAGTAAACTAGCCATAAATTCACACCCAGGCTGATAACCCATATCAGCCCTATGTGACGTCACGTGGTCGAGCTAATATCGGGTTATCAACCTAGGTGCGTTCGTACGTCGGTACTATATGATAAAAAGATTAATTCACGTCCTTTTCCATAGCGGCCCGGGTATCATCACTCGACCAATAACAGTCCTCGACTAATGTCTCGAGCTGATATGGGGGCCTCGGTATACCTGGGCCGATATGGAAAAGGCCATGTATTAATTTGTTATATACACTTTACTATTACTATACATTTAAGTGCTTTTCCTGTACTAAATTTATCCTGTATAAAATTTTAAAAGATGTGTTACATGTATAATTATCAATGAGACAACTATCCACCAGAGTTCGAATAACGTGAATATTAGCAGTTATAGGTCATCGTACGTCCTTCAACAAGATGCTGTTTCCAGTTATGCCAACTGATCGATATTAAAAAAGGTATAGATTGAGATTTAAACAAAATAAACATGTTTTATGCCTGTTCCAGTGTCCCATAGCCATCCCCATACCGATTTTACCCTTAGCGTGAGGGGGGCAGGATAAGGCCTATTCCCCCTAGCAGAACGAAAAGCTCATTCCCCTTGTAGTATCGTCGGCAAAAATTAAGATTTAATCTCATCAGAGAGGAATTCGTTAGGCATGCCCTATACGTGTTCAAATATTTAGCAACTACAATGTGTAGATCTGCCCCACGTAATGAACTGTGTTGTAACCACGGGGTTCACTTCCTATAAATAAGTTATATACAGTAACTGATGTCCGTTTTTCAGGATGTAAAATATATGAATGGATGAACAATTTCAGCCTATCATATGTCAATAGGTGGCAATTTATTCAACAATATATCAATGGTTCAAAATATCTTTATGAATATCAAATATATTTATGTCTGCGGTTAGTAATCTTCATTGTTTACAGTAGAATTTTATCATCCACGGTCAATATGAATAGAAACTCATGTTCATGTCAGCCATGCGAATCTGTCGGATTTTTGGACAGAGTCAATATAAGAATTGGGGTAATTTTTCGAATGCAAACAGCACCCCTGTAACAAAATATAAATGCCCCACCTCCACTTCCTGACGTTAAACCTTTTAAGTGACATGCGTGTCTACAAAACGAACACAATTTGTACCTAACATGTCTTCTATGCGACCCATTTTTACCGATGTTTAGTTCTCGTTTTTGTGCGTATTGGCAGATGAAGAATGAAGAAGGGAAATCGATTAATAAGAGACAAATTTAGGTACAAAACAAATGAGAGAATCGCATGAACTGGAAAAGGAGCGAGACCGGGTGCGTCAACAGGGTACTCGTCTGAATCTATGCATGTATCCCCGCCAAAAGACAATTTTTTCGCTACCTTAAAGTTTTTGACTGTGAATATATACAAATTTCACTTTCGATAGGTTGAGATTTCCTAGAGCGGAACAACAATGAGTTGCTAGTATCACGGTCAGGTTTTTAATGTCCTTAACAATAAAATTACTGATTCTTTACGACAGTGTTTGCTCATCGAAAAGTTACCGACTTTCATAACAATGCAAATTTAAATCCTTTAACACGAATATTTATTTTCATGTTTTCATTTTAAATACCAAAAGCAACAAGTAATAAAATAGTCGCATTAAAAAAACCAAAAAGTAAACTCTGCAAGAATAACACGAAATAACAAAAAATCCGAAACAGGAGATAAATAATTATAAAATACAAACCAAAAGAAAAAAAGAAATGAAAAAATGAGAAGTTGCAAATAATTGATAGATTGATTGTTGGTTGCTTAACGTCCAGTGGCAAATATTCCATGTATGTACAGAACGAGAATGTGCTTAAGATATAAACAAATATAAAACAAACAAAAAAGGCCAAAATTAACAAAAAATATTAAAAGTTACGTTACGTTTTCCAAAAAAAAAAGAATACTTATACCCGCAGAATACTTATTCCCGCAGAATTTTATTGCTTTTATTTTTGTTTTCAGAATAATATGTTTTTCGAGATTGATAAGCTTTTTGATAACAGATTCAGATGACACTCGGAGTGATTTTGTAGAATAAAACTTTAATATTACAAATAGCAAAAGTATTAAACGAAGAAAGACATATGCTACTAAACACACCAAATGGAATACTCATTATGATAAAACGAAATAATAATGTCATGAAGACTAAATCAATACGTGAAGAAGGAAAATATATAGATAAATGGAATCTGGAATTCTAAAATAGTTAGAATGACCGAATTCCTTTCAATATTTATTTGCGGTTATCGATAACCATGATTAATGAAATAAGTTTATTTATATTATTTCAAGCACAAAAACAATTGTTACCATTTTAAACCAATATTTTTGGACATCTTCTTTGGATACATTTTATTTGATAAAATACACCAGGACCAAAAACGACGGATCTTTACAATGTTAAAATCTTTACTTTATAAAGTTATTGCATAAAAATATATTAGAGTTGCGTCCCGTTGTCCACACTGAACACATTCAATTTAGCAATACACAGAGGCAATACGATTAAGAAAGACCCACTTATAACTTTTCCCTATTTCCGAATCCTAATGTTTCTGTTGTATATTTGTCATCTATGCACATTTGAAAAAAAAGTATTTAAACTAAAAATGATTTCCACAAAACAGGTACGGTTTGCCTATCATTATAGGTTGTCCGGTGACATGTTACTGTGTAAATTCTTGTTCTTTGTTGGATAATGGAGAGTTTTGTCTTTAGAAATTATACCAAATCTCCTTATTTTGTTTTTTTACACAAAGTAACCCAAACCCAAGCAAAACTAAGTCATCAACAGTTAATTAAGGGCATACGATACAGTTTTGATCCCACGGTGATTTTTTTACGAAAATTTGCATACAAGCTATTTTTCACTTAATCAATTCAAATATGTAATAAAAATATACCTTCATGTGCTAAATTAGAGATAAATGGAGTCTAAATTTTAGACAATTACTTAAAATTTTGGTTTCTTGGACATTACTATCCTTTGGACAAACATATATTTTTTTTGTCTCAAAAGATAAACGCATGCGGATTTTTGTAAAAAGATTAAGAATGTCTTCTTAACAAAGTTATGCTCTTAACTTGTGTAACTATTCTTTGTAAATAATTCATTTTTGTTCAATTTACATGATTTGAGAAAAAACGACATTTTTTGCTGCATATTCATCTAATTTAAAAAAAATTCATCGGTGAATTTTTCATAAAAGTTGGAACAAATAATCTTTATACAGTATCAAGTCAAATGTCAGTTTAAAAAAGAGGGGTCAATGTACTCGTTTTCAAGCTTATGATTAAAATAACTCGAAAAAGGCATCTTTTCCCGATATGTCGCAGTTTTACGTCGCGAAAAATAACATTTTATTTACGTCAATCTCCGTACAGCGCTCGTTTCCTTTCCGTAACTCTGTACACTACAATACATATTTAGTGTAGTGATACGAAGTAAGTACGGAACGGATGTGAGCTCTGAACCGGAGATTGATGTGAGCTCTGCGCCGAAGATTGATTATACATTAGCAACGCCAGTACCTCCCCTGTAACTGTATCGTATGCCCTTAATCAGTACAGTAAAGAGTAAGATAAAACAAGTCTATATACAGCTACCAATAAAAAAAACACGTCAGAAGGCAACATAATTTCAATCGACTTAAAGGACAACTCGATTTTGAAGACATGGATGGATTTATTAGATGATGATGATGATGATGATGATGATGATGATGATGATGATGATGATGATGATGATGATGATGATGATGAAGATGATGATGATGATGATGATGATGATGGATGACAACTCGATTTTGAAGACATGGATGGATTTATTAGATGATGATGATGATGATGATGATGATGATGATGATGATGATGATGATGATGATGATGATGATGATGATGACTGCTTAACGTCCAGCGGCAAATTAATATGCATATTCAGGATGAGAACACGTTAATGTAATATGCATATTTACCATACTTTGTACTAGACCGATACGCTGAGCCGGATTTTAACGTGCTAGTTCACAACGTAACAGTCCGCTGGAAAACATGTCACCTTACCCGGACACATTATTCTGACTCCAAGCCGACCAGTCTTTGCTCTTACTCCTTAATGCCGCGTGCTTAGATGAGAAGCAGAAAATGCCAGTTTTGAAGTCTTTGGTTTGGCCCGGTCGGAGTTCGAACCCACGACCCCCCGCAATCGAGGCGAACATGCTACGACGAGACCACCAAGGCGGTTTTTATTAGAAGAAATGAGCCACTGTTATGGAGGGTTTAACGACATTGACAAACCACGAGGGTCTCGCACGGTCGGTGAAATGAGCCAGTTGATAAAACCATCAACGAAATAAAAACTACGTGTAATAGAAATAGGTGTGGAAGAAAGGGTAAATTTGTTGACTCCTTTGTGTACAACTGATATTGAATCAAAACAGAGCTGGCATGTCAGTAACTGCTAGTAAAACTGAGTCCAAGTCAGTTTAACCCGCCGCAGCCTCTGGCCTTTGTTAGTCTAGTATGCTTTTAATTTTAGTTCATTTATATGTTTTGGAGTTTAGTGTGACGTCCATTTTCACTGAACTAGCACACAATTTTAGTTAGGGGCCAGCTGAGGACCACCTCCGGGTGCGGGATTTTCTCGCTGCATTGAAGACCCATTGGTGGCCTTCGGCTGTTGTCTGCTCTTTGGTCGGATTGTTGTCTCTTTGACATATTCCCCATTTCCATTCTCAATTTTAGCGATAGTCACAATTCAAAGAAAAATTGAAAAAAGAGACAAAAGAGTGAAAAATACGACCCTCATGTATCAATTCTTCAAGACATTCTTAGAGATCACCGTTGTCGATCCATATAAATAATGTTATTTTCTCTCGATAAAGATGCTTTAAAGTTTCATATCAAACAAACTCTATATTGAGTATATAATACAGTTCAGCAGCATAGATATTTGTTAGTGAATATAAAAAAAGACAATGTAGTATGATTTCCAATAAGACAACTTTCCATCAAAGACCAAATGACGTAGATGTAAGCAACTATAGGTCACCATATGACCTTCAACATTGAGCACAACTCAGTACGCAAAGCATAGCGACACGAACCCTACCAAAATCCCGGGGGGAACCTAGGTGCTACAGAGGGGTAATCAGTTCCTTCTCCATCTGTGGCACCCGTCGTGTTGCTCATGCAAGTCAAAAATCCGGTGATAAGTCTGATTGGTCTGTATACCACTTCACTGTTTATGGTTTGTTGATATATAACTATAACCGTGCGAGTTTATGTTTGAGTATGTTCATCCTAAGTCAGTAAGGACGTCGTTTTTTTTTTTTTTTTTTATATATGATCCTTACATTTCTTTTCTTATTTGAATGATACTTCAATCATGTTGATATTTAAAGTACGGTATTTCTTTGTTACCAATGTATTTTCATTTACTCATTTTGAATAGCTCTTGCGTATCTAGGATTATATCACATTCCCTCATAATTATCAAATTAAACTCATAAAGTTAGGTCCATTCTTAACAATTGAAATAAGACTTTTTTTCATAATGAGTACCTCTGACTGGATACACATTATAATAAATGGTGCAAGTGGTACAGTTAGATAATGAAACAATGCGAGCATATTTAAGTGTTTTGGCGGGAAATTATCACTCGGGACAATTTTACTGTTTGAATAACATGTAGTTTTAAATTCAAAAACATAGAAGCTGCATGTAAAAAACTATTTTAGAATTATAGAAAAACAGTTATTCCTCGATATTATTTTTGTCATTAATATTGAATTGGTATCATGGGAAGTTCATATAGATAGAAAACCCGCTACTAGTATTCATTTATAGAGCTAAACAGACCGGGATGCAAGCGATGTAAAATTTTGATTCATTAGACAAATATCACATACAATTTGAATAAGCTCCCTTAACATCCTTCAGAGTTAGTTTATTCAGAGTACCTTATTTTGAGGTATATAATGCATCCCTGATTTTCCAGTTCAAAAACATATGGTTAAGATCTACGTAAAACATAACGAATTGATTTACCAATGTGACTTATCTGTGTCTCAACGCAATAGCGATATGTCTACAGGTTTTAGATATTATAATACCAGAAAGTCATCTGATCTGTAAATTCACGGGTGGTATCCTTTCCAGATTGTGACATTTTGAAATGAGAATAGATTGGCATGGCTGGTGATTAATGCATAGCAGGAGACGTTTATCTTGTCGACAAACCCGGTCTCGATCCAGCTTTTGTTTTTTACCTTGACTTGTTTCCTCATGATGGAGTTATGAAATATGAACATCGGTAAAATACTGCTGCCTAAAATGTTACCCCGCCTCAATTTAATGTCTCTGTCAATAATAAAAAATCTCATTAGTGGTTGTCTGATGACGTCATGTTGTAATATTGTTCGTCACCTGTCCTTTGCTGTTGCCCTCTAATGTTGTATAGTTGTTTTTTGTTGTTTGGTAGCTATGCCGTGGATGATTAGTAAACATTTCTCTTATTAATTTTATTTTGAGTGTTCTAATGTTTCTGTTTACTGTCTTTTGGCGAATTATAATCATGATAATGTATCATTTTCTTCATTGTATCTTTCACACCTTCTTCGCAGTTGTTTAAACAATGTTCGCGGAAAAGAATTAATGTCAGTGTTACTTAAAGATTAAAAAAAGTGTTCAGTCAAATTATGCCTTGTTTGTACTAAAAGTATTGCTTAATTCGTTTGTCTAGACCATAAAAAGATACAATGGCTTATGTTTGTGCATCTACTTCATTATATCAAGAGTATATCCATTACAATGACAAATGTCCAATTTCGTCCCGGACATATAAATCTTGTGTGAAGATTTTGTGGTTTGCAAGTTATGTATAATTCTGCACGTGTGTTACAAGACATGTCGCCAGTAAAGGTGCACTAGAGTGTATTATAAAGGTAACAGAATGCTTACCTAATTTAATAGTGTACTTAAAAATATATATGCTTACACAACTTCCAAAGATCACTGCACCAGCTACAAACGATAATCACAAAAACAGTGAGAAAATAATTTGTCATCTTAATAGTATGGTCCTATGCAACTTATCTGTGGGTATCATTATAGTGTCAAAATAAAATTTCTTAGAATAGATCAATATGTCCATTCATCAGTTCCTGGACATATTTGGACATTCAGTTTCTGGAGAGATTTGGAGTTGATTCAGATGCTGGAGATATTTGGAGTTGGATTCAGAACCTACAAAACGTTATCAGACTGTCATATACATTTGGAATTACCCCCAAGAACGCTAGAAACCAAACATTTTAAAACCAAAAATGTGTAAATACCGGAATACAAGCATAGCTATATGATCAAAAGAAACATAAAAAGAAAATTCAAATTCCTTTGAGAACAATTTTGCCTAAGGGCATTGTAACCTTAGATTCGAAATAATTTCTTAATTCATTAATAGAGAATATTAGTAAAAGTCTAATATAAATCATGCCCATTCTGAAACTACCTCTCTTTTGATTACACCCCTCCACGAAAATATGTCTGTCTTTATAGTCTTTACATTAGATTGTCACTCTTTTTTTTTAAATTCCGTTTATAAAGAGATCAGATACGAAATATATATACTATTGATATCGTGAAAGTATTTATGCATTACGTTTTCCTTTTTTACCCCGTAGACACACTTTATGGTATATTCCTTTATTCTTTGATCATGGTGCAATCTTGTGGTAAGCATGCACGTTTAGTTTTAGAAATAAACATTTGTTGATATATCACACGACCTTAAGAAAGCAATTTTGTCATACATCTCAGGATTGTAAACAAAACCTTTATTTATAACACACAATACATTATATTTATACTATGTCATTGTGTTTCTGCCCTTGTACGGTTAGTAATGTACACCTATCAAGGTGAGATTGTTAGATCAATTACTATGATACTGATTGGATTACTGCAAGCCAATCAAATTTCTGCAAATCATTAAGGGTACCTTTCAAAGCTCTACCAACTAACGAGTTTTTAACAAAATATGCTTTGTATTGAATCGAGAATCATTTTTGAAAATTTATCCTTGCACAATTTTCAGGTAAAAAATATCAAACAACATAAGAGAATAAGTTTTGTAAAAAATCAACCTTTACTGAACCTCTTTTACCTGATAACATTGTCTTAATTAAAGATCGGGAAATTCCCTTCGTTTGCTAATAATGTTAGTATATGCATACTTAGTCCTTCAATGCATTGATCCATTGTCAACATATCGAGGGGAATTTATACACACGGCTTTATTCATATAGGATATATCACATGTCTTCAAAAGGTAGAATTCAAACAAAAAGAATTTTATCTATAGTATTCAAATACATTGCTGACCTATATATACCAAAGTTGACATCATGCAAAGAGATAAAGTCATGTAACATACTGGGTAAATACAATGTAAGCTTTTCATACCAGGGTCAAATCAATCGATAACAAAATGGAAATCCTCAAATACATGCAATTTCAAGGCTAGTTCTCAATTCATCATAATGAATGGAGGTAAAGAAATCAATAATGAATTTGATTAAACCCTATTTCATCATCTTTATCAAAGCTATCCTTTGAATATAACATTTCGGAGAAAACCACAGAACAAAGATCAAACGAAAACGAAAACTGTTCACCAGCTTATTTTTACTTTTCTCGAGCATTAACTTATTAGTTATTTATCAAATGGCGGATGTATCTGTCTGGGGCATACTTGTAGTTCTATTGCCGGAATAGCGTTCTGTAATTGCATTAAGCAAACACAATACCATTGAATAATTGTAATTTCATTTTCAAAATAACCTTGACAAATCTATTTAATTGAGAAACAGCCTTTCACTAGACAGTAACTCGTAAAGGTAATTATGCATATCGTTAAACGATCGGATGGTAGCTTCGTTATATATTGTTGACCAAAAATCATTAATTAGCAAATCTGTTATTGATTTGAGAATGTCTCAGTCAATCATGGCTAATGTTAGATGAATATGTATCGAATTTGTACTGTGTTGTGCATACAATGTTGGCGCATCAGGTCTCGGTCCATGTGACTCCCTCAGTATTTGTTAGTTATCATGATTTGTCTCTTCTAAATCAATTTACGAGATTTGAGCATCAGTAAACTACTGTCGCCTTAAACCGATGTACTTAAACCATTTTCCTATAGCTGTATTTTTTTATGACAATACTACAGAAAGAAGGTTAGAATGATTCAAGATGAATATTTAAAAAAAAAAACCAACCCAATTTAAAAACCAATTATCAAACAAACTGAATAGGGTCTCTACATCCCCTTCTGAAAGCAAAGCAATATCTAAACAAAGCAAATCTTTCGTCTAAGATCTAGAATTTAAATGATTTATTGCAGTTTATTACATTTGGACCTGCAACTTACACAGTAACGGAGCAAACATAGTAACGGAAATGAATAGGTATTTTGATTTGAGGAATATGGTAGATTAATAAATGTTATTGTTGTTCCTCAAAAATGAAGATAAGAAACACAATGTAAGCAAACAAGATATGTTTAATCTGTTGTAAACTCGGAAGCATTCATTTTGCTAGTTGTACCAGATAATTTCACACCATCGTTTTGAATTTTGTTTATATAATTCTTTTGAAAAATGTTTTTTTTTTATGGCTGCACTTGCCTTGAAATATTATAAGCATTACATATTTAATAAAAGATGCCCTATATGTAGAATGATAACGAATATTAACCAATTATACAAAGCACTGCTTATTTCCCCCTTACATTTTATATGTCATGAATGAAAATTTGTAACTGTGTTTGCATTGCGGGTAATGTAAGCATCCTAAGAGACTCGTAAAGTTTTGAAGCATCTGATCTACATCCGCTTCGAATTCATGAAATCCCCTGTTTTTTTTTTTTTGTTCTGCTAATCAAAAACTGGTTTGTGAAGTAGAACGACCGAAATCGACACTCCGTATGTTTCATGTTCACTATCACAAATTGGTGGACCGATTCGATATGTCTGTTGCTCATCTAACTAACGTTATGTCTTTACAGTCTTAAATCTTCAGATACCAGAATAGTAGACCTATAGTAGATAGTTGTCTGATTTGTAATTATACCCCATTTCTCCTAGATTTATAATGTCTAATGGCAAAATCAAGAAACTTCAACCAATACACTTATATGTAATCCCTTTTTTAAATTCTGTAACAGTGAACATAATGATATGTGTCCAACATGCAGAGGAATCCTATGTACCAAAAAACCATTGTCCAAAATTAAAATATAAATTCATATAACTTCTTTATTAGTAATATCCATTTGCAAGCAAATATCATTATGAGCAATAATTGTATCCTACCTTATATCAACTCTTCAAATATGTTAACTAATGTGTTTTGACATACAAACATTTATGCAACAAAGCTAACAAAATACACGCTTGCAATTAATTAGATAAGGTATATAACCACTAGCCACTAAATCTGGCCATGTCAGAAGAAAATAGTCGTGTTCCACATACAATAGTTCCTATGCAAAGCTGTTATATTCAAAATGTGTAAAACAAATGAAGCCTAAAAGGACCTTTGATAACTGTTGAACCCTTGTTGCCTGTTTTTTTTTAATAAAACAAAAGTTGTGTTAAATTGAAATAGATGGGCATATTTGGCATGTTTCTGAAGTTATAGTTTTGTATTTCCTGATCTCCAGGAACTGCTCTTTTGAATATTGCAGCACAAGTAAGACTAAAGTACTGTTTGGAAATGAAATATATGTCGCTTTCTTTAAACTTTTAAAATAAATGGATTGCTAACTTAACATATGGAGCCATGAATTGGTGGTTTAATATACAAAAAGACAAGCAATTTTACTTATCAGGAATGGAGGGAAGCTATCGTTTTGATTCATTGTTTAAAAGAATATACTGTTCTGTTCATTTATGTTAACGTTTTAGAACTGCTTTGCTGATTTTTGATGAAAAAAGAAAGTTTTAAAAATAACAGAAGCAGGAGAAATATAGGTTTTTCGGTTAAGAAAGAAAATAAGGAAAGAATTGTTCATAACATCAGCGTTTTTTGTCAAAATTCCTGTTTTGTTTTATGTATTATAGTTACGATATTTGATATCACATTAGTGACATACCTTTATATCAACATTTAAATAGTCTTTATCTATTGACAAACCTGTAATTATATTATATTATCTGATCTTGTGCATACATTTCTATCTGAAAAATGGATGTGTTTTGATAAGTGAAGGTCTTTTATAAATACCAGTAAATAATAAATTATAATTTGTACATAATCGCTGTGTTTGTGTCAAACTGAAAAATTGAAAATATCTCTTTATAAGTGTCGGGTATGTAGGTTAATCACCGTTGGCGGCCTTCCAGCCGACATAAAGACTTAAGATACAAGAGGGGATTTACTTTACAACAGCTTTATCTTGATTGGTTGACTTTATTTTTAATGATAAGTTATTGATTTAATTCATTACATGCATGCATGTATTGCTTAATTGTCTATATGGTATTCTTTTTTATTATTATTCTACAAGGTTAAAACGAAGTTAATAACACATTTCTAATTACCATTTATATCTACTATTGCCTATACTCAATACACATGCTGACCTACATATTGTTCATGGACACGCACATATTGTGTAGGACACTGGTACTAGATATAAGCATAAGTCACTAATTATGTGTAATTTATGCATCATAGTTATTGAAAAAAAAACAAACGACACTTAATAAATTCTTGCGTCCAAAGCGCTTTTCTGGATGTGTAATATATTTCCAAAATACTTAAAGAAACCATAAAAAGTTCCTTTGTTTTACAAAATACAGAAACAGTTTTATACATAGTTTCCTTTACTTTTGTTTTCGATGGTTTTCCGTATACAAAACTTTCGTTCTAACATGCATTGCATGTACCAGGTACGGATTATTGTTGATTTTACAAACCTTTGGTGCTTACAGGAACTGCATGAAGAATTTTGATAAATGTAACTTATACGAGCCCAGTGTCTTGTTTGGCTTGCTGTAAAACCAGGCTTAACCCACCGATTCCATCGGGGAAAACCTGTACCAAGTCAGAAATATGACAGTTCTTTTCCATTCTTTCCTTCTGGTGGTTTATATAGTCAAACGTTTGGGTTTCCAGTTTTATGGACTTCTCCCTGTTTGAATTTTTCTGGAGTTCGGTATTTTGTTAATACTTTTTTTGGAAGATTTTAAAATTTTTTCTTGCAATTACTTGATACAGATAAAAGGAATATTGTATTCAGTTACATGTCAATAAGACAGAAACCTTGTTTTCCATCCTTTCCGTTGGTTTATATAGTCTAACCTATAGTTGTTAATTTCTGTGTCATTTGGTCTCTTGTAAATGGTTGTCTCATTGGTAATCATACCACATCTTCTTTTTTATATATAACGTTTGAATTTTCAGTTTTTATGGACTTCTCCCTGTTTTAATTTTTCATGGAGTTCGGTATATGTGTTGATACTTTTTTGTTGAAGATTTTAAAATTCTTTCTTGAAATTACTTGATACAGATAAAAGGAATATTGTTCTCAGCTACATGTCAATAAGACAGAAACCCAGAAATACAAAAAAAAAAGCACAAGAAAAGCAAAATGGATATACACAAATAACTCAAACTTATAAAGTAGCAAGTAAAACCGTTAGTAATGTGACTGCCCTGGAAAAATAAAACGATTTTCCACCGCACCGTTCACCGACGTTATGCCAAACAGACAAACATTTGAAATAATTAAATGGCAGAACAAATGAGACTTTTATTGTCCTATGTCTTCTATTGTAACCCATCGCTGGTTTGATCGAAATTATTAACGTTTTAAGAAGGCAAACAAACACTTAATGTCTCTACCACATGCGTTAATCAACTTAATTTGCATAATTCATATTACTTGGCATTTCAAGGACTAAGATATCACATACTGATTTATGATAATTTTGCATGTTATAATGTAGCGGCTTGATAATGTAACACGGTTGTAGTTTTAATAAAAGTCATAAAATGAATCATGTGTTTAATTTATAAATTATATACATATATATTTATATATATATATATACACAAAAATATAATAAAGCTATTTCGTTTAAGTATTTATAATTATTTCTGTGACTGTATCTTGCATTAATTTGTAGGATCCTTTACAACAGATATATCAGCTGATCTGTAACAATTCCATCTTCATGCCTTATATATCATGTACTGTATTACGACGCTAGATTAAAACTGACGAGGAAAGGTAACACCCGGCCACCGAAAGCTTTATTTTTGAAGCCTAGGTGGTCGTGTGGTGTAGCGCGTCGGATACAGTGCAGGCGATTTGGTGTCACGATATCTCAGTAGCATGAGTTCGAATCCCGGCGAGGGAAGAACAAAAAATTTGCGAAAGCAAATTTACAGATCTAACATTGTTGGGCTGATGTTTAGACGAGTTGTATATATATATATATATATATATATAAATCAGTCTAAATTGAAAACAACGTTCAAACCTGTGATTGCGTTGGATAAAAACCGCAATTTTTATACATGTGCATGCAAAACAAATTTCTTGGTAGAGGGGTCTAAATACAGCACAAACAACATTTTCTAAAAGAACTAAAAAGTGAAAAAGTATATTTTAACAAAACGCATTTGACTAGCAGGTCGAACAACAAATGTTCTTAAACCCTGCTGACTGCCATTGGCGATAGCCAAATAAACGGATCACAAGATGTAACAAAATGGATCTTTATTATTAATTTAATACTAAACCGAAAACAATAAACTTGCGGAAAAGATGGTATACATATATATATATAAATGCTCAATTTAAGCGAAATACTTAAACGAAATAGCTTATTATATTTTCTAACATAACATTTTTAGGTATCGTTAACTGATCCTTGATAGTGCAAACGTTTGAAATTCCTAAGCTAAATTGCATGGTCAGGCATTTAGTATTTATTGACTGATGATTGTGTACTGTTGCGTCAGCAAAAGACGGCTATATCGCGCTAAGCGAAGTCATTTGGTAAACCTGTCTCTTAATGCTAGTCATAATTATCTATAATTATATAAATATATACACCTAAAATATATAGATAAAACATATGAGGTATATGTCAATAAATCAGCCATTTTGAAATATTATAATCTGGAACATCATTTAGATGCTACAATCGAGAGGTTAGATGCCAATAGATGAACGAAAAAAGGATGGGGAGACAAAAACAATTCTACAAAACACTAAACTGAAAAATAAAATTGGCCTCCGGGTGCGGGATTTCCTCGCTGCGTTGAAGACCCATTGGTGACCTTGGGCTGTTTTCTACTTTTTGCTTGGATTGGCTATTTGAAACATTCCCCGTTTCAGTTCTCTGTTCCATTAAATGGGAATAATCCTCTGCAAAAAAGTTGCAAAAAGCGCGTTGCTCACGACAATTAAATAACTAGGTATACGTTGTAACCAGTGATGTTACAATCGTGGAGAACGAGTTCGAGGTTATGAATATAAAATTAAATAACACTTTGTCTATGGCACATATCTGCGGTTATACATGTAAGTGACATAGATATTCCATAAAAGTCAACCATATCCATACCACTTCCAAAGGGATGCCTTTAACTTTACTTTTTAGAATTCTTGATGCAATAACTTTCTTGATAGAAAAGCAATCGTTATATAAAGGAATGAATGCTAGGGAAACGGAGGTCAACTAGGACTTTCTCCATATGCAGGCGCTGCTGGATTTGTTTTGTCGATTGTATCTGCTCTACAACGTTTACATTGGGTTTGGTATTTTCAAAAAGGTTGACTTGAAATGAAATTATTTGTTGAAATGCAAATCTGGTGCAGTACAATTGGTACGAATCAATGCTTAATAGAAAATCCAAAAAAGCAAAGTCAAGTCTTCAACCGAATCTTTTTGTCATTTTAAACGTATAATTGTAAATGTAAATACAATGGCCGAGTAGAATGAACACGTTTTGTATAAAAGCCGAATGACGTACATTATTCTGGAATGTCAAATATGAATAATAACAAATATTACAAGTGTATGGTTCCATCAAAATGTCCTTCAAACAATTGTTCTCACAAGCCACACATATCTATAAACGATTTACAATGAGCTCAAAAAGTAGTTAAGCTTAGTCCTCAACTAGGCCTTTAAAACGATAATGTCTTAGTTGTTTTGATACAAGTATTTTCATCTTTTAGTTCTAATTTCATTTATTTCGTGGGTAAATATAAATTGAGATATGCAAACAAATACGTTGTTCCGACAGGCTTATATTCAAGATTCATTAAAATCACGAAATCTAGGTATACATGAAAACAGTTTTTCCCTCATTCCACGAAAAAGGTACCTACGGAAGTGCATGATTTTATAGTAATATATTTCCTTATTACCATAGACACAAAACTCATGCTTTCAAATCAAGCTGATTTCAAAATGATCCTTAACATATTGAAAATGATTATGTTTTCAAAATTATTACTAACGGACATCTGATTTGCTATGTAATGTCTCAGAATAACATTGGATATCTCCACAAAAGTAAACAAAGTTATCTTAAGAATTCGAGTGTGTATTGAACGTGATTTAACTTTAAAACAAAAACGTGTTATCTAAAAATAAAATGCAAACATATCATTAAACTACAGATTAGTACATAGGTAAGATTTGTTTGGACAGTAGCCAGACCTATACTGACTGGTATTTCCATTTAGGGGAAACGGTTTTGTCCAATAGTCCTTATCCTGATTGGTCCGCCATGACTTGATTGCTATGTGAATACAATCTTTGCATCTAAGTTTTTCGTCCTTTATCCTCTATGCAATGTTTGTACAATTAAAAGTTTTAGCCTCTTGTCAATATTTGGTATGCCAATACATGTACTTCAACCAAAGGCCTTGATATAATTTATTATGATTACAGATATCTCTCTATTGCATAATATTTTCTTATTTAAATAGAGCCTAATATGTAATTCATAAGGGCAATACAATCGACATTTCAAAATGAACTATTTTAGAGTATCAAGTGTACAATACATATATTTATTATATGTACTTGTGGGCCGTTCTCTAGATGTTGACACAACCACAAACGATCTTCAGTTTCATTTAGTAGACACCATCAGTTATGCATCATTAATATCAGTCAAATGTCTTTTTTCCCATTAATTTACGATGAGTATCATTTCTGTATCGATATCCCATACGCGTATTAAAGATATTGTTTGCAGCATTCTTGTAGTTACAGATTTCTTTGTTCTGTTCATATTTCTGAAAACGATGTGTGGCATTGAACAGAAAACACTTGCCATGTTCGATCTTCAATATCAAAATCTTCATATGATTGTAAGTTTGCGAAGACATATTCCAGCTATTAGTCTGAAAGTTTTGCAGGATTCATTTGCAATCATTTTGATACAATCTGAGTTTCCTTGCTGAACAATTTTTAATCTGTCTAAACATCGAAGATACCAGGCGTATGATTGAACTCATCATAGATACTAGGATTAACAATTTTGTACGGCAGACGCGCGTTTTGCTTACAAAGACTCATCAGTAACGCTCGAATCAACATTGTATAAATCAATAATTTCAAGCATATACATATGTAAATGCTTCAAATGTATATGCTTGAAATTAATGATTTATACAATGTTGATATGTATTTTTGAGATGAGAATAAAAAGGGATGTGGTCATACGTAAATGAATCGTAATAAAGACAAATAACGACGAAATCACAAACCAAAACACATCTATAGTGGTTAACAACATATGTCTTCAACAATAGACATGTGCCTGTAAATTATGTCCAGATCTAAATCTCACCGGGTTGGGAAGGGTTTGAATGAATGTAACAGAACACGCCAAAGACCTGCTACCAAAACCTGTTTGGAAACTGTTGTTCTCAAAGTTTCGTTGTATGTTTTGGGTGGTTCATTTGCTGTCTCATAAACGTTTACCGCTGTCATCTTTTATTCATATATGCATTTACATTTATTTTTTTTGCCCTCTTATTTTTTTCTTGTTGATTTCCCTTTATTTCAGTTTGTGTGTAATGCTTTGTTATTTGATCTGTATTTTTGTACTTGTATTTTGCTTTGTTTTACTTGATATACCTTTTCTTGTTTAGCGGCCCATGCCGGATTGCATTACATTAACAAGGCAACCTTACGCAACACAATAATTCATTTTTGTTTGTTATGTAATTAAGTGTGCATGTACCATATCAGTATATTATACCCGACAGTTAATCACCGGTATAACAATCAAGGTCGCATATTGTTGGCTTTTTCAATACAAGTATCATTTACACGCACCTGTTTCTTACAGTGAACAAATCAAAACAAAAGAAGAAAGTCTATCAGCATTGATGATTTACTGCATCAGAAGATAGAAATCAATTACAAATTTAGATATAGTGCTGCAATTTGTCCGAACCCAGTTCCTGACACAATATTTATAGGTGTTTGTCCTAGTTGAAAAAGTCTATCGTTGGTTATATTTTTTAATATTCCATTGATATCTTCCACGTTGACTTGAAAACATTCATTCCACAGTATTTTGTAAATTTTAAAATTAACTATGATGTTGTGACGTGATAACGATCGATCCTTGGAACGGAATCATGTAAACGAGGGTTTTATGTTCCTTAACAGTTTTCCAATTCGACACAGAGGGACATAAAATGTAAATGTGTTATGTCATTAGTTTTAACATCTTTATTATGTGAGTCAAGAAGTAAGAAGAGAATTGAAACAATGTATAGTTTAATTGTAATCTTTCATAGCTGTCTCTATAAAGTTAACCCGAATTCTTTTTTTTTTTTTTTTCCTTTTAAATCTTTAAAAGGCAAACTAATCTGGTGCATAGGTATATTTTTTACGTGTCTTGACACAGACAGTTTTCAGTATATCGTTCTACTTTCATATAGACCATTTTATATGCGTTAAACTTCTTTCATCTATTTGTTTGTATTGAGGGAATCAACAAAATATCATCGTTCTATTTTATAAAACATGAAATATTGCAATTATGAATTAAATATCAAACTGAGTCCTAACTTCTCTTAACCTGGATCATGGACATACATGCATATATATTAAACATTTCACAGTCCATAAATTTATTAAAAAGAAATGTAAGGGTTCAAAAACTGTGACCATGATAAAAAAAATCTTTTCTTTATATTTTTGAATGATTTGTAGATTTATGCATGTTTTAAAGAGATAAATTCATCAAATCTACTTATTTAAAATACTAATTATTTTACTTTTTATGTGGTACGAAAAAGCACTTTAATCAAGGTCTTTGAGGACTTTTTCTTAATACCTAGACATACTTAAAGGCTTCCTTAACGTCTAAATATCTAATAAAAAATTATCGCTTCAATATAATTGTACTTATTTACAATATTGGTTATTATACACCTTAAGATGAGTTTAACCCCCCCCCCCCCCAAAAAAAAAAGCAGATATGGTATGATTACAATGAGAAAACTATCCACCAGAGACCAAAGGCTGTAAATGTAAGCAGCAGTAGGTCAACGGGCGGTCTGCAACAATGGCAACCACTGAATTGAGTTTCAGAATATAAAATTAGAACAATTGAAAGAATGCAGCCTTTCGAAACAATAATAAGAATACTTTTATGTACAACGATTGATTGTAGTTAATGAAACATCAAGTGACAAAAAACCATGAAAGCTTCTAAGTACTGCTAGTAGTCTACGATTGGTACCTTGTGTTTTTTTGGTATAAAATTAGGAGATGATTTATGCTAATGGCACAAATATCCAAAGACGAAATGACGTAGAAGTAAGAAACGATAGGTCACCGTACGGCCTTCAACAATGAACAAAACTCATACCTTACAGCAAGCTATAAAAGGCTCCGAAATGGCAAATGTAAAACAATACAAGCGAGAAAACTAACGGTCTAGTTGATGTACAAAATAATAAATAAACAAAAAAATTACAGCAACAATTGAAACCACCAAATTACTGGCTGCTGACTTGGGACAGGCACATATATAATGTGGCGGGGTAAAACTTCTGTGTGGGTGCCCAACCTCCCCTAACCTGATACAGTGGTGTAACAGCACAACAAAAGAACAAACTTTAGAAATTAATTGAAAAAGGCTTAACCCATCAGATCGATTCAAATTACAACAACAACAACAAAAAGACACAAAATACAGATCTGGGAGGTACTTTAAGCTAGTTCAAAGCCAATAACGACTTATAAAAAAAACATGTATCTTAGACTAAACTTGTCTTTTTGTCAGTTGTTTTGCTATTAGTCCTGATCTGACAATTCAAGTCCTGTCCAACTAATAATAAGGATAACAATCCATATCATGTAAAAAAAATAACTGTGAAAAGACAAATATGTCAAAGTACTTCACAGAAAATTAAAAACTAAGGAACATTAACACAACCAAAAACCGGGGATTGTATCCAGTAGGGCAAGTAGATCATGCTCCACTAGTAGATTTTGTCTTGTTGTTCTTTGGAAGTAACGTTAGATGACAAGTCGCTAACATATATTGTAAATAGAGAAAAGGAGAACGGGATTTTGGCTACGACAGGCGGACATAGTCGCGATAATCTGCGACACCGATATTTCATATGGGAATCAAATCATAGTTCAAAAATATTACTTTCGAATTAAGAAAAATAATAAATTTACAAAGTACCTTGGTTTGTACTTTTTTCAACATTGAAATGGTGTTTTAATTTCAAGTAAGGAGATGTGGTGTGATTGCCAATGAGATAATTATCCACCATGGTTAAAATGACTTGGATAAAAGCAATAATGTGTCAACGTACGGTTTTCGACAAGGAGAAACTCATACCGTATAGCCAGGTATAAAAGGCCCCGACATAAAAAATATTAAAAAAAAGTCAAACGAAAAAACTAAAGTGACTGACAAGATTTTTTAAGGTAGACGAAATTGACATTAAAATGATCGTATTGAATTTGTATGTCCAAAAAAAGGCAGATCGGACATATTTTGACTTTAATTGTAATTATAACATTAAAATGAGGCTGAAAAATGATTTTTTTGTGAAAATAAACAATAATTTTTCCTGGTGTAGCCGTGCGTAAAATGTATTTTGGCATTTCTCTTCGAAAAATGATTTGTGTAATAAAATAAAACGTCTGATTTGTATACTTTCTCTTTTTATCTCCGGAATAGGCTATTATAGATTATGTATCTACTCTATATGTGGACAATTTTGTGAAAATATAAGAAGTGGCATTTCTTACCTTTCATACCTTAAGTTTCATTGATAAAATATAATACTGACTTGTCCAGTGTCAAGTTTGAAGGTCATTTAAGTTATTGTACCCATTTATGCATGTTCTGATTTAATCAATACACGCGTATGAGAAACATAAACAGTTTGAAGGTAAACTAATAATAAGTTAATCCAATCAAATTACGTAAGATTCAATAACAATGACCGGTCCACATTATAATAAGTAATAGGGGTAAAGCAGAAAATGACAGATATTTTAAGTTCATTTTTGCAATAACGAATAAAAATGTCAACCAAAAGTTTTGCTATAATTTCAAAAACATGTCATTCTGTATTTGTTTAGTTCTCGGAATTTTCATTTGCGTATTTAAGGCAATAGAAAGTTTGGGCTTCAAAAGTCTACATAATTATTGACTTTATACAGAAAATATGCCCTTTTAATACATTGAATGTTTCACAAATAATACATGGATACAAATTAACATCATTTCTCAAAACACTGCAAAAAAATCATTCTGATTGGTATAGTGGTATTGTCATAAAGTGCGTTGAAATGAACTGTGGTATAGCTAACATCGAATTCCCTCACAAAAAGTTATCACGCACTATAAAGGCCTAATTTATAACAATACAATTTTAAAACAATTTGCAAGTTATAAATATATCATGTTTTCCAAGACTTTTAAGTTGATGTTTAAAACAGAGCTCATTTATTACAAATTGTAATTAAGATATTTTTTTGTCAAACCAGATATCCCCAAAAATAATGAAACACCTGTCTTTTGCACTATTGTTGACCAGTTTGACGCACCCTTTCCGTTTAGATTCATGGAGTTTATGCCATTTCCTTAGTTTTTGTTTGTTACCTAAATTTGCCTTGTTAATCGATATATCAGATTTGATCATCGAGCAACTATTCTTGCTTTAATTTAAGGTGGCTCGGGTGTCTTCCTCCATCTTGGATTTTGAAGTAGCAGATAACAGTTGGTCTAGATCTTTAATGAAATGTGCTCATTTTGGAAGTAGTATGTAATTCATGTGTAAGACTTTTGCCAAATAAGGGGAGATAACTCAACTCAGATAGTAGGAAAGATAACTTAGATAAAGTAATTTTATAATAGAAAGTGTTGTGAATTTACCTATTTAAATATGTAGCAAGAAAACAAGTTCGGAGACCCCATTTTTTCTGTTTCTTATCTGAAAGCATGTTATAAGAGCTATCTTCTCACATTTTATCTTAAAATTCTATCATGTAGTTTTCTTTTTATCACACAAAATTGGATTTTCCATGCATAATCTATACAAAATCTGACAATTTTGCACAACCTGTAGCATGAAAAAAAGTCCGGTGACCCATACTTTTTATTATATTTTTGAAAAAAGCATGATCAAAGCTTCATTTTGACAAATTATTAAAAAAATCTATGGATTTTAATTAAGACGCCCCAGCTACCTTAAAGATAACGTCTATGCATAATAATGAAGTGTGTCAAACTTCTGACCCCCCTATGGAAGAAAAGTTTTAGGAGAAACGTTTCACATGATATTCCCGTGCTGTATAATGCATAGACGCATCAGTCTGTTTTTGTCTTTTTTGTGGTTTTTCATTTTTGCGATGATTTAGTGAGTCTCTCTTCGACTAATTACTTTTATTTCCCTTTGGAGTCTTTCTGCCAAAGCTTTTCGTTAAAATATCATTAATGATTTGATAAATTGGACTGCAGTTCAATGGATAGTTTTGAATTTCTGGTGTATTCAAATGATGTATCTGTCTTCATATTAAACTTTATTGATTTTACATCTCAACAAAAAACGAAATAAAAAACGAAACAAAACAAAAAATCATTAACTAGAAAACAATATGTGTAAATTGCTATTTAAAATACGTGTGTGTTTTTAGATTGTGTTTATTGGTATGAAATTAAAATCTATCAAAAGAGAATAATTCAATGTAACTAAAATTGCTCAATGCATCAATAAAAGTTTGAACATATTGAAGCGATAATTTTCATTAGATATTGAGAAGCTTTTAAGTATGTCTAGATATTTAAAAAAGTCCCATTTAACCTTGAATAAAGTGCTTCTTCTTGCAAAAATTAAAAAAGAATAATAATACAAAAGTAGATTTGATGAATTTATCTCTTTGAAAACATCCGTTTTGACTCTATAAATCATTTAAATATATAGAAAAGATTTTTTATCATGGACACAGTTTATAAACCTTTACACTTCTATTTAATATGTTTATTGACTGTAAAATGTTTAATATATGCATGCATGTCCATGATTCAGGTTAAAAAAAATTGGGACTTAGTTTGACATTTAATTAATAACTGCAATATTTCATGTTCAATAAAATGGAACGATTATTATTTGTTGATTCCCGAAATACAAACAAATAGATGAAAGAAGTTAATTGCATATAAAGCGGTTCATATCAAAATAAAACGATATACTGAAAGCTTACTGTGTCAAGATGCGCACAAAATATACCTATACACAAGATTCTAAGATTGCCTTTTTGAGCAATAGATTTAAAAGAAAAATATACAATTTAGGTAAAAGTTATAGAGACAGCTAGTAAAGATTACAATTAAACCATACATGTTATTGTTCATTGTTTTTCTTTCGTCTTGACTCTACATTACTAAGATGTTAAAACTAATGACATTATACAATTACATTATATGTGCCTCTGTGTCTAATTAGAAAGTTGTAAAGGGAACAGAAAACCATCGTTGAAATTACCCATAATACAGTAACAAGTGAAGGTGGAGGATATCAAAGTGATATTCAAAAAGCATAACCAAAGTTAGACCTTTTCCATTGGGACAAAACCTATAAATATTGTGCTAGGAATTGTGTACGGACAAATTGAAGAAATATTGATCATGTATAAATTTGAAATTGATGTTTTTCTTCTTATGTACTAAATCCCGGAATAGTGTAAAAATGTCTTATATTTTGATAGCAATGTTTGAGTAAGAGGAGGCGAGAATGTGCCTTTTTTGCTTTTTCCATACACGATTTATTAAGTTTAAAATATATATTGACTAAATAGAACATTGCTTATTAGTTGATTCCCTCAATGCAAACAATTAGATGAAATAAGTTAATAGAACATAGAGCGGGTCATAAAACAATATAACGACATAATGAAATTTGTCTGTGTCAAGACACGCACAAAAATATACCTATGCACAAGATTATTTTTGTCTTTTTGACAAAAAGATTTAAAAGAAAAAAAAATAGGTAAACGTTATAAAGACAGCTAGTATAAATTACAAACAAACCATACATTGCATTGTTTCTATTGTTTCTTTTATCTTGTCTCTTCATAATTAAGATGTTTAAATTAATAACATTATACAATCATATTCTATGTGCCTCGAATTGGTAAGGGAATAGAAAACCATCTTTTATATGATTCTGTTGAAGTCAAAATGTCTATTGTCATCACTTCACATCGTCATAGTTACTTTAGTAACTTGAAATTACTCATAAAACAGTAACATGATTTTGTTTTCAAATGGAGATAGAAGATATCAAAGTGATATTCAAAAAACATCACCAACGATAGATTTTTTCAATTGGGACTAAAACGTACAAATATTGTGCTAGAAGCTGGGTACAGATAAACTGCAACAGTGTAAATCATATATTAAAATTTGTAATTGCTTTTTATCTTTTAATGTAGTAAACCTCTGAATAGTGTAAATATTTCTTATATTTTGATAGCAATGTTTGAGTAATACAAGGTGAGAATGTACATTTTTTTTTCTTTTCAATACACGATTTATTGAGTTTAAAATATTTATGACCAAATTTAGTATATCTTTACTTCGAAGTCGGCTACATGTTAGTCTGGATATACAGAGCTATATAGACTGTGTCTGTTTTATGCATCTGTTAAATTTGGTACTCTGTTGACGCATTCATCGTATACAATATAAACAGTAGTTATCAAATCCATAATAGTTATCCAGGTGCTGGTGTTCAAAAACATGATTACAACTTTATCATTTTGCAAACTTCGTAGAAACGCTCTGAATTAATTGCAATGGCTGTCGAAAAAGATCGTCGATAACTGACTCAAACGGACAAAAAAGGGTGCACTGGTCTCTTCCGTAAGGTTAGCTAAAATGAAGTCATTTTGAAAATGAAATTGCCGTGGAACAGTAGAAGAGCATAAAACAGGGAAAAAATGTTTATCACGCATATTTTTAATGGTTTATATTATTCAAATAGGTAAAGTATACAAACATCAAAATGTTGAACGACTTTCTACATTTGTTCTGACTTGCTGAATGTAAGTAACAGGTGCGTGTAACATCAACTTGTATTGCAAAATAAAACTAATTGCGACCTTGAATCGTATACCCGATGACTAAGGACAATATTTATAATGTCCGTTTTAATAGACTGAATGGTACATGCACACTTAATAACATAAATAACATAAATGAATTATTGTGTTTAAAGTTGCATAGTAAATGTTATGCAGTTGGCATGGGCCGCTTAACAAGAACAAGTAAAACAAAGCAAAATACAAGCACTAGCATACAGATCAAATAACAAATTATTACAAACATACTGAAATTAAGGAAAACCAACAATAAAAAGAGGGTAATAATGTGTATATGCATATATGAATAAACGTAGATACATTGTAGCAGTAAACGCTTATGAAACAGCACTGAACCACCCAAAACATACAAATTATTTTTCAGAGTGAGAGTAACAGTTTCCAACCAGGTTTTGATAGCAGGTCTTTGACATGTTCTGTTAAATTCATTCAAACCCTTTCCAACCCGGTACTATTTAGAGTTGAAGACATATTCTATAATTCTATAATGTGTTTTGGATTCTCGTTATTCGTCTTTTTAATTTGTTTCATTTAACGTATGACTACATCTCTTTTATTCTCAACTAAAAAATACATATCAATAGTGTATAAATCACTAATTCCAAGCATACAAATTTCCGTCGAGACATACTTTGCATTTGGCCTTCTAACTGTTACGATTAGAGCGCCACCTATGAGTCTTATATAGACGAAACGAGAGTCTGTAGATAGATATAAGAAGATGTGGTATGAGTGCCAATGAGACAACTCTCCATCCAAGTCAAAATTTATAAAAGTAAACCATTATAGGTCAAAGTACGGTCTTCAACACGGAGCCTTGGCTCACACCGAACAGTAAGCTACAAAGGGCCCCAAAATTACTAGTGTAAAACCATTCAAACGGGAAAACCAACTGTCTAATCTATATAAAAAATGAGAGGCATGCTTAATTACAATTTTGGGTCCTCAATGCTTTTCATCTTAGTTCTTTATTTGGCCTGTATAACGTTTTTGATTGGAGCGTCTCAGATGAGTATTTTGTACACGAAACGCGTATACAATTTTAATCTTGGTATTTATGATGAATTTGATTATAAGCCTGGTATCTTCGGTTAATTTCTATACAGATTAAAAATTGTTCAATGTCAATGTTTTATTGTTGAATGCAAATGAATCCTGAGAAAAATTAAGAAATTCAGATTAAATAGTCGGAGTACTCCTCGCGAACTTTCAAGCATATGCAAATTTTGAAATTGAAGATCGAACATAGCAAATGTATTCCCGGACCATTAAATGCAACAGATCAACAAAGAAATCTGTGCATCCAAGGGACTGCAGACAATATCTTAACATTTATATGCGTTTGTGGTTTCGATAAAGAAATGATATATACTTATCATGAATTAATAAAAAAAAAACAACATTTTAATGATATTACCGAAGCATGACTGATGGTATCTACTTAATGAAACTGAAGATCGCATGTGGTTGTGTCAATATATAGAGGACTTCCCACAAGTGCATATAATAAACATATGTATTGTACACTCAATACTCTAAAAAGGTTAATTTTGAAATGTCGATTGTATTGCCCTAATGAATTACATATTTAGATCTATTCAAATAAGAAATATTATGTAATAGAAAGAATTCGGTAAACATGACAAATAATTTTAGATCCTTTGGTTGAAGTACATGTATTGGCATACCAAATATTAACACGAGGCTAAAAACTTTTAATTGTACAAACATTGCATAAAGGATAAAAGACGAACAACTTAGATGCAAAGATTGTATTCACATAGCAATCAAGTCATAGCGGACCAATCAGGATTATACTTTATGGATGCAAACGATTCCCTAAATGGAAATACCAGTCAGTATAGGTCTGGCTACTGTTAAAATAGATTTAACCTATGCACTAATCTGTAGTTTAATGATATGTTTGTATTTTATTTTTAGATAACACGTATTTCGTTCAATACACACTCGAACTTTTTAGATAACTATTTATACTTTTGTCGAGATATCCAATGCTATTATGAGACATTACATAGCGAATCAGGTGTCCGTTAGTAATTATTTTGAAAACATAAACATTGTCAATATGTTAAGGGTCATTTTGAAATCAGCTTGATTTTGAAGCATGGGTTTTGTGTCCATGGTAGTCAGGAAATATATAACTATGAAATCACTTTCTTCCGTAGGTACCATTATCGTTGTTTGAGGGAAAAACTTTTTTCATGTATATCTAGATTTCGTGATTTTTATGAATCTTCCATACAAGCCTGTCGGAACAATGTATACCTCAATTTATATTAACCCACGAAATAAAGGAAATAAAAACTAAGTGACTTATACCGAATCCACAGTTCTTTGATATTGATATGCATAAATCTCCCGCCATGCAAATTCATATTCAGTAAAAATTTCACAATCGGTAAAATTACATATAAGATGACAATACATAAACATACCGATGTATATCGCATATGTTTTATCTATATATTTTAGATTTATATATTTATATATTTATAGATAATTATGACTAGCATTAAGAGACAAGTTTACCAAATGACTTCGCTTAGCGCGATAAAACCGCCTTGTGCTGACGCAACGGTACACTATCATCAGTCAATAAATATCAAATGCCCGACTATGCAATTTAATGTCGGAATATCAAACGTCTGCAATATCAAGGATCAATTAATAATACCTACAATATCTTATGTTAGAAAATGTAATAGAGCTATTTCGTTTTAAGTATTTGGCTGAAATTCAGCATTATATATTCATATGATTTATTAACACATAATTTTGATAGCAATGTTTGAGTAATACAAGGTGAGAATGTACATTTTTTTTTTTTTCAATACACGATTTAATGAGTTTAAAATATTTATGACCAAATTTAGTATATCTTTACTTCGAAGTCGGCTACATGTTAGTCTGGATATACAGAGCTATATAGACTGTGTCTGTTTTATGCATCTGTTAAATTTGGTACTCTGTTGACGCATTCATCGTATACAATATAAACAGTAGTAATCAATTCCATAATAGTTATCCAGGTGCTGGTGTTCATTAAAGTTACAAACCGATGATTACAACTTTATCATTTTGAACAACACTTCGTAGAAACGCTCTGAATTAATTGCAATGGCTGTCGAAAAAGATCGTCGATAACTGACTCAAACGGACAAAAAAGGGTGCACTGGTCTCTTCCGTAAGGTTAGCTAAAATGAAGTCATTTTGAAAATGAAATTGCCGTGGAACAGTAGAAGAGCATAAAACAGGGAAAAAATGTTTATCACGCATATTTTTAATGGTTTATATTATTCAAATAGGTAAAGTATACAAACATCAAAATGTTGAACGACTTTCTACATTTGTTCTGACTTGCTGAATGTAAGTAACAGGTGCGTGTAACATCAACTTGTATTGCAAAATAAAACTAATTGCGACCTTGAATCGTATACCCGATGACTAAGGACAATATTTATAATGTCCGTTTTAATAGACTGGAATGGTACATGCACACTTAATAACATAAATAACATAAATGAATTATTGTGTTTAAAGTTGCATAGTAAATGTTATGCAGTTGGCATGGGCCGCTTAACAAGAACAAGTAAAACAAAGCAAAATACAAGCACTAGCATACAGATCAAATAACAAATTATTACAAACATACTGAAATTAAGGAAAACCAACAATAAAAAGAGGGTAATAATGTGTATATGCATATATGAATAAAAGTAGATACATTGTAGCAGTAAACGCTTATGAAACAGCACTGAACCACCCAAAACATACAAATTATTTTTCAGAGTGAGAGTAACAGTTTCCAACCAGGTTTTGATAGCAGGTCTTTGACATGTTCTGTTAAATTCATTCAAACCCTTTCCAACCCGGTACTATTTAGAGTTGAAGACATATTCTATAATGTGTTTTGGATTCTCGTTATTCGTCTTTTTAATCTGTTTCATTTAACGTATGACTACATCTCTTTTATTCTCAACTAAAAAATACATATCAATAGTGTATAAATCACTAATTCCAAGCATACAAATTTCCGTCGAGACATACTTGCATGTGGCCTTCTAACTGTTACAATTAGAGCGCCACCGATGAGTCTTATATAGACGAAACGAGAGTCTGTAGATAGATATAAGAAGATGTGGTATGAGTGCCAATGAGACAACTCTCCATCCAAGTCAAAATTTATAAAGTAAACCATTATAGGTCAAAGTACGGTCTTCAACACGGAGCCTTGGCTCACACCGAACAGTAAGCTACAAAGGGCCCCAAAATTACTAGTGTAAAACCATTCAAACGGGAAACCAACTGTCTAATCTATATAAAAATGAGAGGCATGCTTAATTACAATTTTGGGTCCTCAATGCTTTTCATCTTAGTTCTTTATTTGGCCTGTATAACGTTTTTGATTGGAGCGTCTCAGATGAGTATTTTGTACACGAAACGCGTATACAATTTTAATCTTGGTATTTATGATGAATTTGATTATAAGCCTGGTATCTTCGGTTAATTTCTATACAGATTAAAAATTGTTCAATGTCAATGTTTTATTGTTGAATGCAAATGAATCCTGAGAAAAATTAAGAAATTCAGATTAAATAGTCGGAGTACTCCTCGCGAACTTTCAAGCATATGCAAATTTTGAAATTGAAGATCGAACATAGCAAATGTATTCGGACCATTAAATGCAACAGATCAACAAAGAAATCTGTGCATCCAAGGGACTGCAGACAATATCTTAACATTTATATGCGTTTGTGGTTTCGATAAAGAAATGATATATACTTATCATGAATAAATAAAAAACAACATTTTAATGATATTACCGAAGCATGACTGATGGTATCTACTTAATGAAACTGAAGATCGCATGTGGTTGTGTCAATATATAGAGGACTTCCACAAGTGCATATAATAAACATATGTATTGTACACTCAATACTCTAAAAGGTTAATTTTGAAATGTCGATTGTATTGCCCTTATGAATTACATATTTAGATCTATTCAAATAAGAAATATTATGTAATAGAAAGAATTCGGTAAACATGACAAATAATTTTAGATCCTTTGGTTGAAGTACATGTATTGGCATACCAAATATTAACACGAGGCTAAAAACTTTTAATTGTACAAACATTGCATAAAGGATAAAAGACGAACAACTTAGATGCAAAGATTGTATTCACATAGCAATCAAGTCATAGCGGACCAATCAGGATTATAATTTGTGGATGCAAACGATTCCCCTAAATGGAAATACCAGTCAGTATAGGTCTGGCTACTGTCCAAATAGATTTAACCTATGCACTAATCTGTAGTTTAATGATATGTTTGTATTTTATTTTTAGATAACACGTATTTCGTTCAATACACACTCGAACTTTTTAGATAACTATTTATACTTTTGTCGAGATATCCAATGCTATTATGAGACATTACATAGCGAATCAGGTGTCCGTTAGTAATTATTTTGAAAACATAAACATTGTCAATATGTTAAGGGTCATTTTGAAATCAGCTTGATTTTGAAGCATGGGTTTTGTGTCCATGGTAGTCAGGAAATATATAACTATGAAATCACTTTCTTCCGTAGGTACCATTATCGTTGTTTGAGGGAAAAACTTTTTTCATGTATATCTAGATTTCGTGATTTTTATGAATCTTCCATACACGCCTGTCGGAACAATGTATACCTCAATTTATATTAACCCACGAAATAAAGGAAATAAAAACTAAGTGACTTATACCGAATCCACAGTTCTTTGATATTGATATGCATAATTATGATTTATTAACTAAACACATAATTCATTGTATGACTTTTAATAAAAAATACAACCGTGTTACATTATTAAGCCGCTACATTATAACATGCAAAATTATCATAAATCAGTATGTGATGTCTTGTGAATCTTTCTATGAGTTTAGATTGTTTTCTCTTTCAGCATAGTTGCGTTCGTATAATGTACTTTCAATTTACAAAAGGTAAGTTGACTATAAAGACAGAAGAACAATACAAATTCTTGTCATCCTCAAATTAAATGCAACTTTCTAAATACATGAAATACGTCAATACCTTCCAAAAGACATTTTTTAGGTTTTATTTGTATTTCAGGGTTTCTGTCTTATTGACATGTATCTGAATACAATATTCCTTTTATCTGTATCAAGTAATTGCAAGAAAGAATTTAAAATCTTTAAAAAAAAAAGTATTAACAAAAATACCGAACTCCACTGAAAATTCAAACAGGGAGAAGTCAATAAAAACTGAAAATCCAAACGTTAGACTATAAAAACCACCAGAAAGAAAGAATGGAAAACAACTGTCATATTTCTGACTTGGTACAGGTTTTAACCGATGAAAATGGTGGGTTAAACCTGGTTTTACAGCAAGCCAAACAAGCCACTGTCATGGCATTAACTAGAGATGGTGCCTTTTGTTTTATATAATTTATTCATCAATCCCAAATAACGAATCGTAGAATCATTCTCTCGTTACTGTAATGATTGGATAATAAAGGAAGAAAACGATAAAATTATTAACATGATAGGAATACCCTTACTTCGTTCTCACTTTCTGTAAAGATACAAGGCATAAACAATGTGAATAAACATTTATTCATGGCAGATATGTACATATAAAAACAACATTTAAACAGAAACGGCGAACATATCTGTCATGCAATATCTACAGGGACCATAGCTTTGTATATACAAATATAATTCACAAACCTGCTTGCAATATATTTAAGGGCCACTGCTTTTTTTTTTTTTTTTTTTTTTTTAATGTAAAATGAATCCATATCTGTTCGTGCAATATCTCTAAGGAACAAAGTCTCGTACAAGTTACATTTATCAAAAATTCTACATGCAGTTCCTGTAAGTACCAAATGTTTGTAAAATCAACAATAATCCGTACCTGTTACATGCGATACATGTAAGGACAAAAGTCTTGCATATAAAAAATATAATCAGTACCTCGTCAGGCCTTCTAAGGACGATTAAAGTTTTGTATACGGAAAACAAATGTAAAGGAAACTATGCATAAAATCATTTCTGTCTTTTGTAAAATAAAGAAACTTTTCATGGTTTCTTTAAAGTACTTCCAGAAAAGCGCTTTGGATGCATGAAATTTATGATTTTTTTTTTTTTTTTTTTTTGTTCAATAACTATGATTCCTAAACTTACAAATAATTAGTGATTTATGCTTATATCTAGTACCAGTGTCCTACACAGTATGTGCGTGACCTTCAACAATATGTAGGTCAGCATTTGTATTGATTATAGGCAATTTACTAGATATAAATGGTAACTAGATATGTGTTAATAACTTTGTTCCAACCTTGTTAAAAAAAAACAATACCATAAAGACTACTAAGAAATACATGCATACGATTTGAGAGTACTCGCAGTTACTGACAGCTAGTTAAAAGCCAAAACAATTAATAATAAAAATCATGCATCAGAGACTAAAATCAACTAAAACACATCCCAGGATTTAGTATTTTAACGTCATGGACAGTCAAAGAAGACATGACTAGTGCAATGCCAAAATAAATGTATCGACAGACAGTAGGATAGTTAGAAGTTTAACCTTTTATAGATCAAAATGAACGTGGGTGTGTCTTTAAACTTCCCGTTTGAAAAGAATACAAATTTAGTTATGTTTTAATTTGCTGATGACAAAATCGATATTAGTGCCAATGTAAACTATATTCAAAGATCTAATTACAACATTGGTAAGATAACCTGAACTAATAAGTTTATTTAAAGGTTCGATGAGTTTACACGGATCATATAGTGATTTCCGCGCTTTAAGTACAATATTACCGTAAAATTTAGGATGTGAAATACCGTTTTAATCAGTTTTCTACAGGTACAGCCAAATTTGCATGTATGAATAAAATCAACAAGATATTATTAAAACTAAAGTCAACCAATCAAGATAAAGCTGTTGTAAAGTAAACCCTTCTTGTATCTTTAGTCTTTATGTCGACTTAATCATGCGGATAAATAACGAAATAAATGGAGAATGTGTCCATGGGACACACATAACTCGTGAACGATACAAATAATTCGAACTTGATCTGTGGTAAGTGATAATAAGCATTGCGTATAACTTTTGGTTGAGGCAAACTAAAGTTAGAGAACGGAAACCAATTTCGGGACGTACGTAAGCACGGACGGATGGCCAAGGTAACACTTAAAATGCCCCCTCCGGTGACGGCCGGGGCATAAAAAGATGAAAGATATTCATGTTTTCACTGTGATATATATGTCCGTTTTTTCTATCAAGTTATCGGTACATTTATGGCTTTAGGTTGTTTATTATGAACTATCTCTACATATGACCTTACTCAACAAAAATAAGTTCCTTTTATAGACCACAGAATCACATTTTTGTAATTTGTCACCAAAAACAGCAAAAAAAGTCACATTTCCATAAGAGGTAATATATGAATTTAGCATTCTGTGGCTTCTTAAATCACTGAAGAGACATTTACTGTAGAAATGCTTATCTAGTGCAGTGAATTAATGCGAAAAAAGTTGACCCATGTTCAAATCTCGTAAATCGACTAAGAAAAGACAAAACTTGAGGGTGTCACATGCACTTGCATACAATACCCGCTATGACCGTCAACTCACGATCGGGGATAGAACACAATCGATAAAATTACGGATCAGACAACTTTACGGGTATCTATTCTAAGATCGCGAACACATGTCGCTAGTGAGTTGAGACAACGACACATCGTAAAATTGATATCGTTCATTGCATTATTACCACGTACATCTACCTATTGATTGTCTTTCTCCTAGGGTATCACCAGCCCAGTAGCCAGTATTTTACCACGTACATCTACCTATTGATTGTCTTTCTCCTAAGGTATCACCAGCCCAGTAGCCAGTGTTTTACCTCGTACATCTACCTATTGATTGTCTTTCTCCTAGGGTATCACCAGCCCAGTAGCTAGTGCTTCGATACAGGCGTGAACATTTCGGAAACCATTTTAAATTAAGGAATATCTGCCTCGTGTATAACTCTGATTCATTGGCCGGGTTTGGCCTTACCTTTGCTCCGTTTCTTGTCTTATCAGCTTTTCACGGTTTATATTATGTTATAGAATATAAAATTGTTTTGCCTCGAACATCACTTAAGATCTGCTTACAATTCCGCAGCACCTGAGATCACCCCAGTTTTTTGTGGGATTCATGTTGCTCATTCTTAAGTAATCTTATGTTGTGTTTTGTGTATTATTGTTTGACTGTTTGTCTTTTCTGTTTTAGCCATGGAGTTGTCACTTTATTTTGACTTATGAGTTCAAATGTCCCTTTGGTATCTTTCGCCTCTCTTTTAAGAGATATTAGTTGTTGAAATGTGCATCTGGTGCAATAGCAGTGGTATCGTTAATGTAATTCCATGTATATATCTTTAGTCAATTATTGAAGTAATTTCAAACCAATACAAAAGCATTGGCTCGAAGCTTAATAATATTCCTGTAGACAAGATATGAATGTCAGTGTGTGGGTTTTGGGAAGGGGTGGCAACCTTAAATTTAAAAATGCAACATAATATTGAGTTCATATTCCTGAATCGCTGTTATCTGTGTATATATACTAAAGCAAATCTCATTTAATTAACACTTAAGACTTGGCAGAAAGCTATAGTAAAGGACAACAAAGATGACAAACAGGTTAAATCACTAATTCAGGCAACACAGGTAAAAAAGCGGCGTGAAGTAACAAATCGGAAAAGAAGTTATCATATTTTCATAAAAATCCCTGCAAATGTTGGAGTGTTAATTATTTGAAGAAAAAAAAATAACATTCTTAACGTCAATTATGTTCTAAAAATACGTGTGTGCTTTTAAATTGTATTTATTGGTATGGAATTAAAATCTATCAAAAGAGAATATCTCAAAGTAACTAAAATTGCTCAATGCATCAATAAACGTTTGAATAAATAACGCAAACAGAATGTAGCAAGTAGAAAGGGATTTTATAATCGGAGATTGATTTAAAGTTCCTTCAGCGATTCGTTTACTTATACTTTCAAATGCAAATGATTTCACAGAACTGTTCTTAAAATAGTAACACAATCACTGTTAAGATTAGATCAGCGAGTGTATCCCACGGATAAATGAAATAGGTTGGAACATAGATAAACAAAATCAGACAAAGACGTCTAATGCAACATTTAATTAAATACATTTGCACTTTCATTTCTTTCATCACTAAACTTTTCTCGTTTTTTTTTTTTTTTTTTAATCTGAAATGTAAAATAACAAAAAAAAAACGAACTCCAAGGAAAATTCAAAACGGAAAGTCCCTTAACAAATGGCAAAACCAAAAGCTCAAGCAGATCTAATGAACGGAAATCAACTCGTATTCCTGACTTGGTTCAGGTATTTCCTTATGTAGAAAACGGTGAATTATAACTGGTTTTGTAGCTAGCTAAACCTCTCACTTGCATGACAGTCGCATAAAATTCCATCATATTGACAACAATGTTCTAAATGTTAATAATTTTTCTATGCATTTTTTGTTTTCAAAAACATTGGTAATGACTATATATTTGATGGCTATGAACATGAATTTAGTTATATGCAAAAAAGGATAACACAATTAACAAACATATTGGACAGTTAAACAGACTTCATTAACCACGTATCTTACCGCAAAAATAGAAGTCCAAACAAAGATAAGAATATAATGACCTACATATGGTACGGATAGCCTCACTTGGTAGTGGCACACCTGTGATAGGGAAAACAAGTTTTACGTGTGCAAAAACCTTCTTCTTTACGTACGTAGACCATATTTCGTAAAAGTACAACACAAAATAAAATACCTACAAAGTTCAGCTCCTAACAGATCGACCACCAACTTGAAGAAGGAATTGAAAGACATAACGGGGCGTCAAAATGTGCCCAATCCTAGAGGAAGCTAGTTAGTGTATTTTGGATAAAAACTACAACTCAAAGAGACAAACAAAAATCAAGTCTTTGATTTTATAACGTCCAGTCTGTGTTGTTGTTAGATGTTTTCTGCTTATATCGATCTCAAGAGTTAAACCCTTTTCAACTGATTTCATAGTTTGTTCTTATGTCGTGCTGTAACACCACTGTCCCGGGTTTGGGAGAAGGTCGAGCCCTTACAAACATGTTTAACCCACCTCATTCTGTATGTGTCTGTCCCAAATCAGGAGCCTGTCGTTCAGTGGTTGTCGTTGGTTAATGTCTGTCATATTTGTTTTTCGTAAATTGCTTTGTTATTAATTAGGCCGTTAATTTTCACAATTGAATTGTTTCATATTTTACATGTCGGGCCCATTATAGCCGACTATACGGTATGGGTTTTGCTCATTGTTGAAGGCCGTACGGTTGCCTATAATTGATTGCATCCACTTTATTTACGTTGTCTCATTGGCAATCATACCACATCTCCTTATTTTTATTTTAGAAACGAAACAAAGAAACAATTCACATGCATTTTGCATAGGGTTAATTTGATAATTGTGAATTAAAGTTGTTGTCTTATGTTTCTATCATTTAATTATATAAATTGTGATTTGAAGTTGTCTGCTGTTTCTATCATTTAATAAAACACAACTGATTTGTAGTTGTTGTCTTATGTTTTCATCATTTAATCAAATAAAATGGGATTGGAAGTTGCTGTCTTATGTTTCTATCATTTAATAAAGCCTTTCATGATTTTCAAACAGCAATTAATCAATTTACGTTACTCAGAAATCGTCATCATATACGACTTCAACTCATTACAATTAAAATGCATTAAATGTTTATGCTACAACCGATGTTCGCATGAGCTTATAACAGAATAATATATGATAATTTATTTAAACCATCCACTCTAATTAAGATCTGATGTGGCGTGGTCAATTACATCAAAGATTTGATGGTCAATACTTAATCAGTTTATTGATCTTTCATCTTGATATAGTGACAGTGTCGGTACATGAGTTGCACAGTAGAAATGCAATAACATTTTAGAAGTTTATCAAAATTATCGAAGACCATAAAGCAATGTTTAATCTAATTTAAGAACAGATGTTTATAGCACGATCTTGTGAGAAACTTTATGTATTAGTCGGTTGTAATATAGACGAGAATGAAGTAACAGTTGTATTATAGATGAGATTGAAGTAACAAGTTGAATTGGAAATTATAATTGTGAACCTATATATTTATATTATACATGTACTGTTATATGAATACCTATACGATTAAACATGTGAACATTAAACAGACTTCGTTATATAGACAGTAGTGAGCTTACGATGAAATATTGCAATAGCTGGTTCCCTATGTTAACGGGCAACAACATGGATAAATCGATCCCGGATACATAGATCCGAAATAATGTATAGTCCCAAAACATACACAGAATAAAGCCCCGTTATACTACCAAATATTTTGAATCCAATTCGTTTTATTGTTTTGCCGACAACCTTAAAAGAACAACTTCCATTGGGAACTATGATAAAAAAAATCAAAACAATATCTTATGCATAAAAAAATTAATAACAACCTTAAGATTGTGGCTTAAACGAGGAAAACAGCCACACTATAAATGACAAAAGAATTGTAAGGTTTGACATTGCAGTAATTTGTTCTTATTGCAGGTATTATTTTAACTGAATTTATGCAAACAAAATGAATATATATATTGAATTAAACAGATACATACTTCAATGACCAGCTCGTCATAATGCATTTGTAATTATACAAAGAAAATCATATCAACAAGACATTACGCCGAAATTGAGATTTTGGCAAACCTAACCTTATCCCAAAACAGGGTCAGGAGTTTAATGACCACAAGTGCCAATGAAAGATAGGGATTTGGCATCTTTTAAGTTATATTTTCGAATATTGCATGCATAAAAAAAGTGAGAACTAATCGAAAGTTTCAAAAATCTTTTTTTCTACAGCAATCGTCATCAAAAAAATATATTACGTGCAGCATCGTTTGCCTTGTATGGAATCGATATTTTATATTAAGCTAAAATTTGTTTTAGGACATGAAAAAACAAATAACGGTAAATTTTTAACACCGATTCTATTCCATTCCCACTTTTCAATGAAAATAAATTTAAATTCTCCGAATTAATTCTTAATATAGATCTAAATATAATTTGTGTAAGGAAAATCAGCGTGTGGAAAAAATACTTAAGATATTGAAATAACATTAAAATTTGTTTTATTTCTTTAGAATAATTTAGGATAGATAGGAATGAGAAAAAGGGAATTTTAGAACCGACGCGGTTGTCAAGATTTAAACAGAAATCAACTTCAATTCGCCGAATTAATTCTAAATATAGATAATATACCCGGCCACAGTTCATGTACGGAAAATCGGAATATTGGCAGAAAATTATGGTAGTCGGTTATGACAAGTAAAAATTAGAAATGATAACGACGTTTGTAATCGTAACGACATAGCATGTATTTTGTACAAACGTATCTATTTTTCACATAATACATATATTTGTTGTATAGAATTATGAAACAATATCATCTTTTCGTAATTATCTTTAATTTACTTGATTTGGCATTATAACGTTTATGATTCGAGCGTCACTGATGAATCTTTTGTAGACGAAACGCGCTTCTGGCGTACGAAATTGTAAGCCTGGTATCTATGATGACTTTATTATCAGAAACGTCTCTCAAATCTTTAGACTGTTTTCTGTTTGTTTCCTGTTTGTGTGACACCGTCATTTCCAAGGATTACGATTCCTATTTAGTTTGCTGGTTTGATGTAGTTTAAAAACGAAAACAACCTCTTCATAAATTTGATATGTCCGAAGCGGTTTTCTTAATTTACTTTTATCAAGAAGGCTCAAACCTAACAAAAAAATCTAGTGTTGTATAAAACATGACAAATAAGTTATCTAAAAAGACTACCAAAATCTATCTAAGTTCAAATTTGTCTGAGGGAGATTTCTATCGTGTAAATATTTGAAGGATTATTTTTATTTACAAAACTCATTAATGTGGTGTCTTTATATTCTTTCTGCATGGTGTTGTGTGTTTTTCTTTAACCAATGGCACTGTTTTCTTTTCTAACTTTTAGTTCACTTTTAGCCTAAATGGCTAGCTGAGCTTTTGCCATCACTTGGCATTCGTCGTAGTCTTCCGTTTTATTTTTTATAAAAATCTTCTCTGAAACAACAGAGCTAAATTAAACCAAACCTCACTACAATTATTCGTGGGTATGTATTTACACAAATGTGTCCGATGATCCCGCTGGCCTTCTAACATGGTTACCAATGCAAAAACATAAAACAGGAATAAAAAGCAACTATTGTATTTTATATTGAAAACCCTTATAGAGAAGAATAAATCTGACTGTAAAAAAATGTACAGAGTGTCAAGATCTACATACTATCTATGTCGCCCTGAATTGTCACACGATTCCTTATCCCTTCCGGAGCACCTGAGATCGACCCCAGTTTTTGTCGGGGTTTGTGTTGCTTAGTCTTTAGTTTTCTATGTTGTGTTTTGTGTAATATTGTTTGTCTGTTAGTCTTTTTTTCTTTTTTAGACATGGCGTTGTCAGTTTATTTTCGACTTATGAGTTTGAATGTCCCTCTGGTATCTTTCGCCTATCTTTTATAGGCGTTATTGCCATTAAATGATGCTTTTTATCCTTTGTTTTTACGAAACTGTTATATAATAATCGAAGAGCTATAAACAACAAAAATAATGAACAAGAAAAGATTTACATAAAGTCTAAATAGCCGAAATTGTCATTTGACTCATTATATGAGTAACTACATTACGCCGAAATTGAGATTTTGGCAAACCTAACCTTATCCCAAAACAGGGTCAGGAGTTTAATGACCACAAGTGCCAATGAAAGATAGGGATTTGGCATCTTTTAAGTTATATTTTCGAATATTGCATGCATAAAAAAAGTGAGAACTAATCGAAAGTTTCAAAAATCTTTTTTCTACAGCAATCGTCATCAAAAAAATATATTACGTGCAGCATAGTTTGCCTTGTATGGAATAGATATTTTATATTAAGCTAAAATTTGTTTTAGGACATGAAAAACAAATAACGGTAAATTTTTAACACCGATTCTATTCCATTCCCACTTTTCAATGAAAATAAATTTAAATTCTCCGAATTAATTCTAAATATAGATCTAAATATAATTTGTGTAAGGAAAATCAGCGTGTGGAAAAAATACTTAAGATATTGAAATAACATTAAAATTTGTTTTATTTCTTTAGAATAATTTAGGATAGATAGGAATGAGAAAAAGGGAATTTTAGAACCGACGTGGTTGTCAAGATTTAAACAGAAATCAACTTCAATTCGCCGAATTAATTCTAAATATAGATATAATATACCCGGCCACAGTTCATGTACGGAAAATCGGAATATTGGCAGAAAATTATGGTAGTCGGTTATGACAAGTAAAAATTAGAAATGATAACGACGTTTGTAATCGTAACGACATAGCATGTATTTTGTACAAACGTATCTATTTTTCACATAATACATATATTTGTTGTATAGAATTATGAAACAATATCATCTTTTCGTAATTATCTTTAATTTACTTGATTTGGCATTATAACGTTTATGATTCGAGCGTCACTGATGAATCTTTTGTAGACGAAACGCGCTTCTGGCGTACGAAATTGTAAGCCTGGTATCTATGATGACTTTATTATCAGAAACGTCTCTCAAATCTTTAGACTGTTTTCTGTTTGTTTCCTGTTTGTGTGACACCGTCATTTCCAAGGATTACGATTCCTATTTAGTTTGCTGGTTTGATGTAGTTTAAAAACGAAAACAACCTCTTCATAAATTTGATATGTCCGAAGCGGTTTTCTTAATTTACTTTTATCAAGAAGGCTCAAACCTAACAAAAAAATCTAGTGTTGTATAAAACATGACAAATAAGTTATCTAAAAAGACTACCAAAATCTATCTAAGTTCAAATTTGTCTGAGGGAGATTTCTATCGTGTAAATATTTGAAGGATTATTTTTATTTACAAAACTCATTAATGTGGTGTCTTTATATTCTTTCTGCATGGTGTTGTGTGTTTTTCTTTAACCAATGGCACTGTTTTCTTTTCTAACTTTTAGTTCACTTTTAGCCTAAATGGCTAGCTGAGCTTTTGCCATCACTTGGCATTCGTCGTAGTCTTCCGTTTTATTTTTATAAAATCTTCTCTGAAACAACAGAGCTAAATTAAACAAAACCTCACTACAATTATTCGTGGGTATGTATTTACACAAATGTGTCCGATGATCCCGCTGGCCTTCTAACATGGTTACCAATGCAAAAACATAAAACAGGAATAAAAAGCAACTATTGTATTTTATATTGAAAACCCTTATAGAGAAGAATAAATCTGACTGTAAAAAAATGTACAGAGTGTCAAGATCTACATACTATCTATGTCGCCCTGAATTGTCACACGATTCCTTATCCCTTCCGGAGCACCTGAGATCGACCCCAGTTTTTGTCGGGATTTGTGTTGCTTAGTCTTTAGTTTTCTATGTTGTGTTTTGTGTAATATTGTTTGTCTGTTAGTCTTTTTTTTCTTTTTTAGACATGGCGTTGTCAGTTTATTTTCGACTTATGAGTTTGAATGTCCCTCTGGTATCTTTCGCCTATCTTTTATAGGCGTTATTGCCATTAAATGATGCTTTTTATCCTTTGTTTTTACGAAACTGTTATATAATAATCGAAGAGCTATAAACAACAAAAATAATGAACAAGAAAAGATTTACAAAAAGTCTAAATAGCCGAAATTGTCATTTGACTCATTATATGAGTAACTACTCCTTAAAGACGATATTTAACTTTTTGATGTTTTAGGCAAAAGCTATATAAGATCGAAAAAAATAATAAACAGCAAAAATGGTCTACAAATTGGTAAACAAAGACCGGGGAAACAATTATAATAGAGAAACAGTGAACATGATTATCAATGCAAGATCAAAAATAAAGAGGTGTTAGTCACGAATTATATTCTAGTTTACAATGTTGGAAAGTGGTCAATTTTGAAGATGCAAAATTATCAGGTGAGCGACACATGCTCTTTGACGCCTTTCATTATAAAGATGGCTACAAAACCTCAGCTGAAATGGTGCGGGATATCCTCACTGCGTTAAAGACCCATTGGTAGCCTTGGGCTCTTTTCTGCTCTTCGGGTTGGGTTGTTGTCTCTTTGACACATTCCCCGTTTCCATTCTCAATTTTATATTCAGGTCATATTTAGTAAAAAGCCTTGGGAGGTATTAAAAAATAGAAATTTTAGATCAATAAACAAATCAAATTAATATGAATTATGCATGATTTTGTTATATGCTTAATGTAATTGATATAGTGGTTACATCACAGTCTACTATAGAAAGTATCAAATCACGTAATTTACCTACACTTTAGAAGGAAATGTTTCAACCACTAATCGTTAGAAATATAATCTTAATACATGATTAAAAATTCATAGTTTCAATTAGCACACATCATCAACTAAAGGCAAAATAAACCGAATTCAGTCCTTATTAAATGAGAAAAAGATATATTAGACGTCATTTGTTACATATGTTCATAGTCAATTTACAATATAGATACGCTATTTAGAGCTTGCATTTTGTTCAGTCAACGTTTTTTTTTTTTGAAAGACTCTAGGTTTACCTCTATATATCCTTTCGTTATTTATCTCGTAATTGGTTGCTGTCTCATTGTCGCAGATCAAACCTTTCACTTTGTTCACCTTAAAACTCATCAAAGATACCAGGTCTGTAAATAATTGAGGTTTTCTGGAAAGTTATCAAGAAAAAATAAAAATATGTAACAAAAATGAAGAATATTTAACTTCCTCAGTTTTTTATTAGTGCACCTTTCCTAAAAGGAAATGTGAGCTTTTGCCATCACTTGGCGTCCGTCTTCCGTCCAGTGTAAGCTATTTCAAAGATCTTCTCCTCTGAAACTACTGAACCAATTTCAACCAAACTTAAGCTGAATGATCCTTAGGGTATCTAGTATAAAGTTTGTGTTTTATATTATGTTTCATAAAAAAAAACAAGGCCGCCAGCTAAAAATAGAACATAGGAGTAAAATGTGGTTTTCGGCTTATATCTCTAAAACCAAGGTATTAGAGCAAATCTGACAATGAGTTAAAGTGTTCATTAGGACAAGATCTACCTGCCCGGAAATTTTCAGCCAAATTGAATAACTGATTTTTAGGTCATTTCCCCTAAATTGATAATTTAAAGGAAATTTTGCAGTTTTGGTTATTATCTTGAATGTTATTATAGTTAAAGATGAACTGTAAACAGTAAAAATGTTCAGTAAAGTAAGATCTACAAATAAGTCAAATGATGTCTTCGATTGTCACACCTACTGAAAAGGGAAATAACTCTTGACAAAATCATCTAAATTATGGATGCATACCATTCGCTGAAAAGAATGAATTGGTAAGCCTAATAAAACTTCTGACCCAAATTTCATAGTTGACTAAGCATAAAATGTGATAATTTGAACACAGTACATTCCCAGGTTAAAAGTTTATGGTCATGTACATCAAAGTTTATCATGAAACAATATTTTTGGCATAGTACCAGTTTTGACTTGTTATAATAAACAAAGAATGGAAACTGGGAATGTGTCAAAGAGACAGCAACCAAAAAATAAAACAGAAAATAGCTTAAGGCCACCAAACGGTCTTCAACACAATCTATAATCCAACACGCAGAAACAGGCTTGACCAGAGCCTTATTCATTAATATTTACTAGTACAACAAAAATGGACGTCACTACACTTCAAAACAGATATGTACCTCTAGCTTATGTCGAATAAATAAACACACTGATACATACAGGAAGTCTACTGAAAATAAAATAAATGTTTGTTCTTATGTTGTGCTGTAACACCACAGTCCCATGTTAAAGACAGGGTTTAGATACAGTACATAAATTTTATCCTTCCTTACACAACTCAAAATCCAATACTTTTAGTGGTTGTCATTTGTTGCTGTGTTTCATATTTGCTTTTCGTTTATTGTTTTAGCTCACCTTTCCTAATTGCCATGCAATACTCTCAGAATGCTGGATACTATTCACACTGGTTTGTGTCCACACTTATTAATTATACATTAACTAGAGGCTCTAAAGAGCCTGTGTCGACCACCTGTATCTACTGTGGTTTTGGAAATCATTTAAAATAAGGTTAAAATCATAATAAATAGTATTAGATACCCCAATAATGATTAAGACCAAGTTTGGTTTAATTTGGCCCAGTAGTTAAATTAAAAGCAAGTCATCCCATTGTAGTCTTAAAATAGTTACTGGAGACTTCTTATCGTTATTTAAATTAGTTTTTAAGTTGTGACCATTTGAAATTTTTTTACAATTTTCCCATAGACTTCTACCGAATTAGACTATTTACCGGGTTAGTACTAACATAACCAACACGACGGGTGCCACTGCCACATGTGGAGCAGGATCTGCTTACCCTTCCGGAGCACCTGAGATCACTCCCAGTTTTTGGTGGGGTTCGTGTTGCTTAGTCTTTAGTTTTCTATGTTGTGTTTTGTGTACTATTGTTTGTCTGTTTGTCTTTTTCTTTTTCAGCCATGGCGTTGTCAGTTTATTTTCGATTGATGCGTTTTACCCCTATGTTCTATTTTTAGCCATGTCGGTCATGTTGGTTGGCAGGCGGGGTCATCGGACACATTTTGTAACCTAGATACCCTAATGACGATTGTGGCCAAGTTTGGTTAAATTTGTCTTCAGAGGAGAAGATTTTTGTAAAAGATTACTAAAATGTACTAAAAATTGTTAAAAATTGACAATAAAGGGCAATAACTCCTTAAGCAGTCAATTGACCATTTTGGTCATGTTGACTTATTTGTAGATCTTACTTTGCTGTACATTATTGCTGTTTACAGTTAATAACCAAAACTGCACAAATTTCTTAAAATTACTAATTCAGGTGCAGCAACCCAACAACGGGTTGTCTGATTTGTCTGAAAATTTCAGGGCAGATAGATCATGACCTGATGAATAATTTTACCTCGTCAGATTTGCTCTAAATGCTTTAATTTCAGAGATATAAGCCAAAATCTACACTTTACCACTATGTTCTATTTTAGCCATGGCGGCCATCTTAGTTGGTGGTAGGGGTCATCGGACACATTTTAAACTAGATACCCCAATGATGATTGTGGCCAAGTTTGGTTAAATTTGGTCCAATAATTTCAGAGGAAAAGATTTTTGTAAAAGTTAACGACGGACGACGGACGCCAAGTGATGAGAAAAGCTCACTTAATCCTTTCGGCCAGGTGAGCTAAAACTAAAAAGCAAAAGAAAACTTTGATGAAAAATTTTAAATAAAATACTACAGGTGAGGGATTCAGGCTCTAAAGAGCCTCTTGTCTGGATTTGCATTTAAAAATGAGTTTTATGACTATTTTGACCTTGTTTTTGTTTATCGTGTTCTAATTTTTATATTTGATTGTCCCCTTGGTTTTTTTCAAAAATCATCTTTCTTTTAAAATTTCAAAGCCCAAGCAAAATTGACTACGTGTAATGTAATGTAATCTCTACAGGGTAAATGACACTTCAGGAAATATTTATAAAAGGGGAAATATCTTTGTAAAGTACTTTCTTATGCCACTGAAGTATGTATTTCTAATTGGACTGTTTCTTCCTTATTTGGTCAAGATATATATAAAAATCATAGATCTACCTGGGGATTTTTTGTTGATGGCCTGTTTTCAGCATCAAGCTCTACATCCGCATCAATAATTAGATACATTAACAACGTGATATACACTTCAGATATTCTTTTAAGATATAAGTAAAAATACAATTTAATAACCCTGGTAGAAAGTCACATGAATATCAGTAATTTATACAGAAGTTTTTAAAATATTTTTCCCTTTCATCTTCTTTAGGAACTTTTAAAAACGGAAATTAAACTTAAATACTAAAATCATTATCTGGACAAGGGCAAATGTATCTGCGTTCTTGTAATATAGTTGACTAGTCAATGTATTAAACTGGAACGCCCTAACCATGACATTGTCATTAGAATTATTTAGTAATATTGTGTCGCAATAAAAGAAATATTCAGATCATAACGGCTGTTGTTGCTGTAGTTCTTAAAAACGTATTAAAATTATTCCAAATATAACATCTACCAAAAAATTTAGCAAATTAAACTTAACCAAATTATCCTCTCGTTTTCAAACTAATTATGCCGGTAAGATACCCCCGCGTGCGCCTTATTGCAAACCAAAATATTATTTAATTGGTATGTGTTGCTTCTCTGTTAATCATGCTCCATTATTGAGTAAGAGCAAACAATAGTCAACTCATAGTCTAAATAAAAGTCTGAGTATAATGATATTTCTTCCTGTGAAAAATTACTTCTCTTCTAAGGTACCTCATTAAAAAGCGTGTCGGTCTAGTTCGATGCAGGTACTGATTGAATCAGTGTTAACCTCTCTTAAAACAGTTGTTCTGACACTTTCAAAACATATTCAAACACAAACTGTTATTCTCAAACGCGGATGATGAAAGAAGCCTTCTTTCTCTTGAATAGCGTCTGACAGAATTTAGCCTTCTCTAAAACATTTTCTGACGGAATATTCCCTTCTCTAGAACGGGGTGTGACAGAAGCTTTCCTTCTTTAGAACTTTGTCTGACAGAATTCGAAGCTTTCCTTCTCTAGAACTGCATCTGACTGAAGCTTCCTTCTCTGGAACAATTTCTGACGGTCTTTTTCCCTTCATTAATGGAAATTTCCCGTCCCTAATACAGCGTCTGACGGAAGTTTCACTTCTATAGAACTGCGCCTGACGGAAGCTTCCGTTCTCTATAACAATTTCTGACGGACGTTTCCCTTCTCTAAAACATCGCCTGATGGAAACTTCCCTTCCCTTATACAGCGTCTAACGGAAGCTTCCCTTCTCTAGAACAGTGTCTGACGGAAGCATCACTTCTCTAGAACGACGCCTGACAGAAGCTTTCTTTCCTTCTCTAAAACTGAGTCTAACAGACGCTTTCTTCTCTGGAACCTCGTATGTTTGTTTTTGTTTTTGTTTTTGTTTTTTTTTTTCTTTTCTGGAACAGCGTCTGAAACGAGAATAGTTTCTTACAGTTCTTGTCAAAACAGTTTTAGATCTATCCTAGAATAGATTCTGACAGTTCTTTCTACTGACATTTTGTTCTTGTTTTTAATTGTTTTTATTTCTCATTCGTTTGTCAATTTTTCCAAAATTTTATCATTACTAGTTAAACAAATTTAAATATTGAATTTTACTCTCGTTAGTACGTGTACTTTTTGTGATTATTTAGTTTTGTTACATTACAAGATATAGTATTATTAATTAATTTCATCAATGCACCTTGTGAACACATTACCTGTGTATTCGATATGCCGCCTCAATACTCGTGGACAACTATTTTTTGCATTCATTGTTTTGATTTGTCAAAACATTTTCTTCTTTTGATCTTTAGATTAATGGTAAATAAACTTTTGAATATGTATGTGCTCTCAAAAAAGATAAAGTTACATGCAAAATTAAGGAAAACAAATTATTTTCTAATCAAGTTAATAGAATTAATTGTTGAGGGTTAATCATTTTATACAAAAAAGTCACTAAATACTTGTAATACTTAACTACAGATGTATTATTACACAAAACTGTGAATTCTTCCATCAGGTTTAATGACTGTTAGTTGCTTAACTTCCAGTGACAAATATTTGATGCATGTTAAAAACGATCCATCAAGTATACAAATAATGACCGATAGATGATAAATTATGGTCATTGTGTAATAAGTCTTAAGAATGAGCAACACGAACCACACTAAAAACAATGAAATAAATCAGATAGTTTGAGTCGAGGACTTTAAGCTTACTTAACGGCATGAGTTTTGCTCATTATCGACATCCGCACGTTGTCTTATAGTGGCTTATATCTATGTATTTTGATCTCTCTAGATATGTATCTCATGGGCAACAATATCACATTTCCTTATTTTTATATTGAGGTGTTGCATATGTATTACAATGGCCCCTACCGGCTGCAATGTTTACATTAAATGAGTTTACACTAATAGGGGACAAACATTGAATGAAAATAATACTCTGCAAATTTCGTGCGTCAGATGCGCTTTTTTATTATTTACATTGACCAGGAACGCTTAAATATAAACATTTCAAAGGCAGATGTAACTGATGTATTTCAAAAGTTCCAACCTAGCATTCGTTAGGTCAGGCTATTAATTAAAGATGAGTATAGTTACTGTCTACAACATAAGGTCAATCCAACGTCTGCCTCACCGATGTTTTAAGTCTCAAAAAGCTATAATTTAAACCTATGTGTTATGTCAGGGGAACCACAACTTCAACTCCTGCAACAATGGTTTAATCGTAAAGAAACTCACACTCAGTCTGTAACTCCTTGTGGTGTGACTTTATACCAAATATCTAATCAACTGATTCAGACATTACAGAAAAAAGTGCGGAAAAGTCATTTTCTATGTCCAACGACCAAATCTCCTTCAAAATTCGATCAACTAGAAAGAAACTCAAAAACTGATTTGTAACTTCTCATGATAGGACGATAAAATAATTTTCTAGAAATAAATTGCGGCATGACAGAAAAAAGTATGCAAAACTGATATGTTCATGCAATTGTTGTTGTAAAAGGATCACAAATGTCGCAAATATCGCTCAACTAGAACGAATTTCAAACACGATTTCAAAATTCCAAATATATTTTTTGACATTCATTCGGGCATTACCAAAAAAAGAGCGGGAAACTGGATTTTCAAGCAATTTTCCATGTTCAAAGTCCACAACTTCCGCAAAAATCACTCAACCGAAACGGAATTTAACTCAAACTCTCATGTAGACTTCAAGAGAATTTTGTGATTTTGTGTGTGGTTGGGGTTTTATCACACTGACTTGTAACCCGCGACTCCTTCTTATTCTTATTCAATCATCCAGACATATAATATCACAATCTTCAAGAAAAGACATTTAGCAAACGATGATAAGTTCATATAAAAAAAAAACGTTTCAAAAATTAATCAATTCTCTTATGACAACAAAAAAGGAATATATATCAGTCTTACTCCAACTCCACATCTTCCCCCACGCCTTACTCTACGTCTTACTTCACGTTTCTTTTTATTCATATTTAGAAGCAGATAATGTATTATAACTTTCAATTTACCGCTGCAAAATGAGGAAGAATATACAAAGGAGAAAATCAAAAACCGCAAGTCGAATAAAAACATACAACAACATGGCCAAAAACCACAAGTCGAATAAAAACATACAACATGGCCAAAAACCACAAGTCTAATAAACACATACAACAACATGGCCAAAAACCACAAGTCTAATAAAACATACAACAACATGGCCAAAAACCATTAGTCTAATAAACACATACAACAACATGGCCAAAAACCACAAGTCTAATAAACACGTACAACAACATGGCCAAAAACCACAAGTCTAATAAACACGTACAACAACATGGCCAAAAAGAAAAATGACGAAAAAATAAACAACAGTCCACAAAATACTTCACATAAAACTAAAGAATGAGCAACAAAAACTCCTCCAAAAAATAAAATATAAAACAATAATTATGATTATCATGATATTGCGTATTGCATATGCAAAACAATATTCAATTGATCTTTTAATTGGTATATAACTGAATAAAGCTTTGATGTACTTAATAAGTATCATATGTTTAATAGTTGAAATATGAAAATTGAAGTTAAATTTGATACTTGAGGGCGGCACAATTTATAATAAAATTAAACAATAAATACACATGATACATCACATTTCAGAATGTTTGGAACCTCATAAGAAATTTGTATATGCTTTCTTCTTTTTTCGTTTGCAAACAAAAAATTAGCACATGCATCAGTTGGAATTTACACGTTACGGTGAGAAAGAAGCTAAATAAATTATAATACCCTGCACCATCAACGCACACATGACAATTTAGATTTCTAATTAGAGACTTCTAGTATTGTTCGATTTTTTTTATATGATAGATTGATTGTTGGTTGTTTAACGTCCACCTGCAAATATTGCATGCATGTTCAGGACGAGAAAAAATTAACAATAAATACAATAGGTAGGTCATGTAACAGAGGCCGTCCGAGATCAAGGTCGCGGAAATTTTGACTGCCACGGGAAAATGAGGGTATATTGGATAGTGACAAAACAAAAAATTTGCCTTGAAACAGGCCACCTACGGACCCCTTAAAGAGTTGTTGCGAGGGTTCTTGACATGCAAAGAGCGAGGCATCGGATTTAACGTCCAACTTCTGACCGGACGTGAGTGCGAACTTGTACACCCCAAACAGCCATACGACGCCCCACTTTTGCGAGGGTTTTACTACCGGTCGGAAGAAGATCAATGGTGCCCATATTTATATTCCCCAGTCACCCTTGGGGTATTTATTTTATACATATATTTGATTTCTTTTGTCTGATAAGCAACTATTGCTTCTAGGTGTATACCCCTTGCATGTTAACCACACAATGCTATTCTACTGAAATGTTATAAATCACCAAGACATGTTCATTGAACGAAATGACTTTATTATACCTATTATGTACGTTAAAAATCCATTTAAATTCTAACAAAAAAATTGTTTGAGTACTACATTTAAAATCTTCACGATTGCCTCACGGAGCGATAAACATAAACATTCTGTATTCTGCAATCTCACCTCGGGTATTACCCTAGGTGAAGTTGTTATATTTTTAGAAATGAAAAAATCCCCTTTAAAACCACCTTTAATGTGTAGTGACCCATCTCCGACCCTACTTTTGTAAAAGTTATCAGGTAGAATTTGACAAGGGATAATGTTTCTAGATACAGCAATCAATTGACAGTGTTTGATTCATGAAAATTGGTCAAGTGAAAAGGAACACGAAATTTTATTTTCTCATGCATATTTAAGTCTTTGTAAATTTAGTTTTTATGTAGTGCATTTAATTTTATAAAAATATTTTGCGTCTTAAAGTTCTAAAATAGTATAAATATTTGCTTTTATTAAACCCGTATTAACAGTTATGTAAGGTCAATGCAATAACTAAGTAATATAGTCGAATGTTAAAGAAATTTGATTTTTTCGTTATAGTGAACTGCGTCGATGAAAGAGTAAAGTCTGTAAATAAAAATAAAATTTTATAGATTTCGTGTATCCAAAGCGTTTTTGAGCACAGTGAAACATTAGTAAGGCAAGGATGTATAAATACCTGAATACACGAGGCAATATATGACAAAAAGGATCCCAGAAAGATACTTATTTAAGTCTTTTGTATATCTAGTTTATATGTAGTGTATTTGATTTTATTAAAATGTTTATACGTCTTAAAGTTGTAAAATAGTATAAAGATTTGTTTTTATTAAACCAGTATTAAGAGTTACTTAAGGTCAATGCAATAACTAAGTAATATAGTCAGAATGTTAAAGAAATTTGACTTTTTTTGTTATAGTGCAGTGCGATGATAAAATCATTATGCTCTTAACAATATAATGTTATCATATTTGGTGCACATACTTCATCAATCTTGTACAAATCTGTAAATGAAAATAAAAGTTTATAAAGTTCGTGCATCCAAAGCATTTTAAAGCACAGTAAAACATTCGGAAGACAATAATGTAAAATTACCTGAATACGAAAGGCGATGTATGACAAAATGGAATCCAAAAAGATACTTGTGGAAATACCTGGTCTGTGTTTTTGTTACTTGTTTTATGTATCGATTCGATGCTAAGCCCTTTGCAACTGATTTTTATAGTTTGCTCATAGGTAGTGCTGTTACATCATTGTCCCAGGTTAGGGAAGGCTTGGACGCCCGCAAACACGTTTAACCCCGCCAAATTCTATATGTGCCTGTCACAAGTCATGCGCCTCTAATTTAGTGGTTGTCGATTATTGCTTTTTCTCATATTTGTTTTTCGTTTAATTTTTTGTTCTTGTGTTGTGCCGTTACACCACTGTCCCAAGTTAGGGGTATGGAAGACACCTTCAAACATGTTTTACCCCGCCACATTCTGTATGTGTCTGTCCCAAGTCAGGAGTCTGTAAGTCAGTGGTTGTCGTTTGTTGTTGTATATCATATTTGTTTTTCGTTCATTGTTTTGTTCATAAATCAGGCCGTTAGTTTTCTCGTTTGGTCATTTGGTCTCTGGTGGAGAATTGTCTCACTGGCAATCATACCACATCTTCATATTTTTATATTTTGAATTGTACCTTAACTGTTTGCCTTACAGCTTCAATCTAATTTCGGTTCAAGCAAAATTGTAAAATCTCCTTAATTTAGATATGAGCAGAGGCCATTCCAAACAAGATATTTTTGTACAAGAAATCACAAAGATGGTTATTGGAGTAAAGTATCCTTTCAGGTTATACATTAGTTTATAATTCATTTACCAAACATTTTGTGTAAAATAACTTTTCTTGGTAAAAGTTGTCAATTTAATAAGTGTTTATGAATGTCATAATGAAATCACAATATTTTTTTTTTTTGTAATTCAAAATTTTTCAATTATTAGAAACAAGACAATACTATTTTTATATTTTATAATTGCTTAATTCGCTGTTGTTTGCATAACGTCCAGTGTCAAATATTTCTTAACAGAAAAACAAAACGTCCAATAAGTAAAAATGAGAAGTGTGTCCACCGTGAATAACGTGGAAATGAAGCCTGTCCTTTAGCTGGAAATGAGGGTAAATGGCAGATAAGGGCATTTATCCTATAATAGGCCACCTACTGACCATTCAAACAGTTTTTTTAGTGTTCAGTACCGTAAGGAAATCACCTTCCCTGTACCACACTTGGCATTTAGCGTCCGTACTCTTATCGCACTTGATTTTACAAATCACCCAAAGTCGAACGGATTCCCCTCTTTAGAATGGGTTTTATTGCAGGTTGAAACAAGTCTACATATGACTAAATTTATTTATCCAAGGCAACTCTAAGGGTTTTTTATTGCTATATTTTGAAAATTTGATAAGCACAAGAGTTTCGTATTTTAGAAAACCCGAAAATTGAGGATATTTTGAGTAAACCTTATGATGAAAAATCTGTTTAAGGTTCATGCTGACGAAGACTCTCGAAGTATTGTTTTCATATTAATAAATCACTGGTTACTATCTTGGAGACGAGATCCAGGTCATTATCCCGCCCCGTATCCTTTCTCAATAATCTCTGCTCTTGAATTATAAATATCAAAGAAGATGATATCTTTTACACTGGTTAACTAAATCTCACCAAAATGTATTTACAAATTATCAGCTTAGTGAATTGTAAACTCAACCCTTGCAACGGTTTTTCCAAGTTTTCTTACTGCAAATAGAAGCAAAGCACCAATTGCAAAATCACGATATTTGTGTAGCAATTTTTCAAACATTCGACAGTTCTTCGAATATTAAGGATTTTCTACCACAGAATAGTAACTTCAGCTGTATTTGAAAAAAAAAACAATAGGAATTTTGCCTATATGCTTCTCAACTGCGGATTGATTCGAGCGTTGCTGGTGGGTCTTTTGTAGACGAAAGAAACGCGCGTCTGACGTACACAAGTTTAATCACTGTATAGTTATATTATCCAATTTTAATGAAAGGATCGACTACGACCTCTCGTTAAAGCAATGTTTCTCCTGTACGACTGGTAAACTCAGATGCTAATGTATTGTACTTGGTCGAGAAAAAGTTAATTATGATACCTTTATTCAAAAAAAGTTTAAAAAGGCAGATGGTCATTTATTTTGGAATAAATATTTTTCTTACATCTGCATTCAGTTATGAATGATTAAAGTCACTTAAGATATTTGAAAAGAAAGCGGACTAATCAAGTTAATTATTTTTGAACTCTCTGTTGGATCACAACTATTGTCACGTTAACCAATTATGGCTGTTTGGGCTGTTCACAATTTTGTCAATGTAACAGAACTATATACAATTGTCACAATAATGAATGGGTAAGCTAGCTATAATACCTGTTTTAACTGTGTTGTTTTTATGAACGTCCTCTTTTTGAATTTAACTTCAATTGGAGTTCTGTATTTTTGCTTTAATATTTTATAATAGAAATTATTCGAATCACACGGACATTTATTCCATCTGTTGGCATCACGCATTTCAAGGTTTACATCGTGAAAGAGAAAATCGGTGTTGTTTATGAAATATGCTTTTTTATTGTTCCACAATCAATACAATGGTAACTATAATAATTATATAAGGTGAACCGACTAATTTGACTTGCCTCTTGAAAACATTTTTTCCATTCGTTTGATGTGTTTGAGCTTTTGATTTTTCCATTTGATAAAGGACTTTCCTATTTGAATTTTCCTTGGAGTTCGGTATTTTTGTTATTTTACTTTTAAAACGTTGCTGTTGTAAAACTTACAGACAACAATAGTTTACCGGTGTTTAAATTTCATAAATTTATTAGAACATATAAATCCAAGCAAAAAGGCAAAAATGCGGGGAATCGCATGAAGTCCAAAAGAAGCGAGACCGGTTGCATCGTCAGGGTAAGGATCTTTTGCTATGTATGTATCAATAGCCATGCAAATCCGCACTCATCAAAGAATAGTCATAATCGGTAAATTTACAGATCAAACGACTTTTCTGGTATCTAAAGATCCAAGACCGCAAAACATGTCGCTACTCAGTTGAGACAAACACATCGTATCGGTCAGTCAATTCGTGCTGGTAATCGTAAAATATATAAATTGCAGGCTCCTAACTTGAATTGGGACATGTACAAACAGAATATGGAGGGGTTAACCTTGGAATGTGGTGAAACAGCACAACATAAGAACAAACGACAATGGTCTAGCGCGTCGGGCATAGTGCAAGGCGATTTGGTGCCACGATATCTTAGTAGCATGAGTTCGAATCCCGGCCAGGAAAGAACAAAAAATTTTCTTCCGCAAATTTACAGATCTAAGATTGTTGGGCTGTTGTTTCGACGAATTATATATTCAGAATGTATTTTCAGCCTTGTATCACCATCACTGCTGGTGATCCGATGGATAAAATATGTTGTAGAGTCGTCACTGCTTCAGACGTACTTATAATATAATTATTTCTGTGACTGCATCTTACATTAATTTGTAGGATCCTTTACAATAGATAATTCAGCTGATCTGTAACAATCCCTTCTTCATGCCTTATATATCATGTACTGTGTTACGACGCTAGATAAAAACTGACGAGGAAAGGCAACACACGGCCACCGAAAGCTTTATTTTTATAGAACCTAGGTGGTCAAGTGGTCTAGCGCGTCGGGCATAGTGCAAGGCGATTTGGTGCCACGATATCTCAGTAGCATGAGTTCGAATCCCGGCCAGGGAAGAATAAAAAATTTGCAGATCTAACATTGTTGGGTTGTTGATGAGACGATATATATATATATATATATATATATATATATATATATATATATATATATATATATATATATATATTCCCTAAAAGTTGCCATCCTGCTCATTGTACTAAGAGCATCCCGTACAGTCAGGCACTCAGAGTCAAGCGAATTTGTTCCAACACAGAAACAACTAAAAAATGACTAAGTCGAATCGAATCCCGCTTGAAGAGAAGGGGCTACAAACACAGAACTATCCAAAAAAGTTTTCAGAAAGCGGAAACTATTCCAAGGAGTAAACTGTTAGAAAACAAAGATAAAAAGAACAAATAAAAGGACTCCATGTGTTCTTACTTACCACCCATCTCTCAAAAACAGCTTCGGTGTCATTCGTGAGCATTGGAAAGCAGTTGAAAAGATTTCCAAACTATCCAAGATTTTTCCCGAACCTCCCATGATAGCTTTTAGGCAATCCAATAGTCTGCGGAACCTGCTGGTGCGGGCTGAAGCTTCTGATAATAGAAGTACTTCTGGAGAATGTCGCTCGTGTGATGAAAAACGCTGCAAATGCTGCCTACAGATGCATCACTCATCAACTTTTCACAGTAAGGCAACCGAAAATAGCTATAGGATATTTTGCAATGTTACCTGCAAAAGTATGAATGTTATTTACATTCTAGAATGTTCGGTTTGTGACCTCCAATATGTTGGTGAGTCAAAGCAGTCTTTCCACAAACGCCTCAATGGCCATAGGAGTGATATCTCTAAGAAGCCACTTCTCCCAGTTTCTCAGCATTTCAGACAGTTGGGTCACAAACTTGATGACTTTAACCACATGAAAATCCTAGTGATTGAACAGAACATTCACTAGAGTGATGCCCAGCGACAGGCTCGGGAAAGCTTTTGGATAAAGGAACTAAATGTACATCATCCAAACGGCATCAATAAGAAATACTAACAGTCTTATTTTACACTCATTTTGGGTTATACATATACACAGTCGCGTATGTTTGAGTATCGAGTTTTGTTGTAAATTATGATGTACAAGATTTGAGATTAAAATCAATTGACCAAAACTTAACTGGATTACTGAGCTATTTTTACACACACAATTAGTATTGTAAAAACTATCGACACTGACGAAGGCTATTTGTTAAGCCGAAATATTTGTCAACACGATTTTATAACATCATCTTGGTATATTACCATCTTATATTAGTGCCTTTGTGCAAATCTTTAGACTTATATATATATATATATATATATATATATATATATATAAGTTTAAATTTAAAACAACGTTCAAACCTATGATTGCGTTGGATAAAAACCGCAATTTTATACGTGTGCATGTAAAACACATTTCTTGGTAGAGGAGTCTAAATACAGCACAAACAACATTTTCAAAAAGACCAAAAAGTGAAAACGCATATTTTAACAAAACGTATTTGACTAACAGGTCGAACAACGGATGTTCTTAAACCCTGCTGACTGCCATTGGCGATTGCCAAATAAATTGATCACCAGATGTAACAAAATGGATCTTAATATTAATCTAATACCAAACAGAAAACAATAAACTTGCGGAAAAGATGATATACCACAAACATGAGGTGCAAAAATTTGTACACCATATCCGGACGTCGACAATTAATGTCTCTTCAATGATGTTAGGGATCGGAACGGTATTTGAAAGGCCATATAATTTACCTCAATTTAGGATAGACTCTTGAATTTTAAAGAGTCGAAATAGGATGAACGGATCATATAAACCCGAAGGAAAATATAATACAAGCCCAAACGAAAAAATATATACAAGTCTAAATTGAAAACAACGTTCAAACCTATGATTGCGTTGGATATATATATATATATATATAGAGAGAGAGAGAGAGAGAGAGAGAGAGAGAGAGAGAGAGAGAGAGAGAGAGAGAGAGAGAGAGATTCTACCGCTGCATCGAGTGTGATACGATATTTATCCACTCGAGACAGCTAAATTTTCAAATCTAAAACGCGAGGCTTGCCCGAGCGTTTTAAATATTTAAAATTTAACTGTCGAGAGTGGATAAATATCGTATTACACGAGATTTGGTGGTGGAATCTGTTTCTCTAATGATTTTCAAACAATATGCAGGCAAACTTATTCCTTCTTTTCGAATGATCTGCAAAAAGATGTGTTCTTTCTATGTGACGTCATCAAGCATGGTCGCCTTTTTTCATGCCGTCACAATAGGAAATTCAGAGGAAAGTAAGAAAATTCGACGTCATACTCGGATTTTAACCAATGATGAACTGAGATCAAACGAACCACACGTTGATTAAATTTTTTTATACAATGGGTGCAGAAAGGGATAAATTCACGAAGAATTAGAGAATATATATATATATATATATATATATATAAAAAAAAAATTGTCACTTGAGACATGGGCATAGGGAACGAGATGGGAAATATGCACACCGTAAGTAGGAGTCAATGGACAATTACCGTCTAAAAAGGGGACATTACCAAGAGGAAAACATCGTCTCCTTGTTGTATATTGTCGTATTGTCGATTTAAGCCGTTCTTCCTCATAACTCTGCTGGCGCAGTTTTCATGTCAGGGGCACACCATTTTTTCTGAAATGACAGTTGCCAATGGACGTAAAACAGTCATTAGTTCATCCATTACAATATTAATGCACACTCTTTAAATTTAATATTCATCAAATAAATCAGTTGCGTCACATCTTCTTGATTTTAATATAAAAATAGGGAGGCAGAATTGCCTATGAAACAATTATCCACCAGAATCGAAACATAGCGGATGTAAGTAACTTGATGTCACCGTTGGGCATTAAACAATGAACAAAACATATACCTTAAAGTAAGCTATAAAAGACCACAGGGTGACAAAGTTCAAAAGTTCACAATTCAATGCGTCTATAAATATTTTACATTACTAAGAATTTCAATGGAATTTCCTATAAGTTAAATCAATTTTCCTTTCGTCAGTCCAGTTTTATCATCTTCACCCTATTTACCCTATTGTATTGTCGGAGAGACCGCAGAATGTTATCACCCCGATATAAGTTCATTTTACAGTTATCACGCAGCCTGGTTAATTTGACCTAAAATGATTTTTTTACCTTTTATCATTCATTTCAATAAACACGTTATCTTTACACAACTTGAAAAAATGAAGGTTTTAATGACATGACTGACGCTTTGTATATTTTGCATGATAATCAAGATCTTGCTTCGAACACTGCAATCTAGATGTCCAAAATTCTTTTATGACAAATTTCCATTAACATTTCAATGTTCCAACTTAAGGAAAAGGAATACTGTAAGGGATTTCGTGATCATAAATAACTTGTTAGTTAAACCCTCAAATTCTTCGGTCCTCGTTGTGTCTTACGAAATTGTTCCAGATAAAATTTTATGAATTATGTAAATATATTTAGTCTAAAGTTGCAACTCTCTTTATTAGAGTTGACCTTACATGATTTCTGTTGGTATATTTAGGCGATTTTATGTTGATGTATTTATAGCTTTTTATATCTTTTGACCTCGAGCAGACTTGGTGTTGTTTTTCTAAAAACACTTTTCTCTGCCACTAAAAATGTGTCTGTGTGATCATAATTCCGTCACATTATATCTTACATATGTTTTTGATGTGATCATAGATTCGTCATGGTTTATTCTACAAACAAATGTGTGTCAGTGCGGTCATATGGTAAAGGTTAAGTATTAGGTCGACCTTACCATTTGTACATATCATGTGTAGCAAATATGTCGGTTTGAAAAGATTTTTGTCAATCATTCGCTTCCTTCATATACAAAAGTACCCGCTATGAAATGTTATCCGAATATTTACAAATGTCTTTAAATCAAAGAAATCAAACAACCGATATATGATGGTAAAACAGAGGTGGAGGTTAAATCCTATGGTTTTTATATAACTATAGTTTGGTAACAATGCAGTAATTTCACATTGTGTAAACTGGTAACCTTAGGCTAACAGTACTTAGTATTTTTATTGTTAGGTCAACGACCGTCTGATTATAAATAAAATTCATATGGAGCAATCACTTTACTGACAACTAAGACACATAACTTACAGACGTCATTCACGTATATTACATGTAGTAGGATAGGTTGAACAAATGTGAATAATCGTATGTTAGCCTATATAAACAAAGTGGTTTTTTCTGAAAGATACCAACTGTCGACGTTAGTGGGCTTGAGTAACCAGAAGTGTTATTATTTGACCAGACAACGTTAGTGGGCTTGAGTGACCAGAAGTGGTATTATTTGACCAGACAACGTTAGTGGGCTTGAGTAACCAGAAGTGTTATTATTTGACCAGACAACGTTAGTGGGCTTGAGTGACCAGAAGTGTTATTATTTGACCAGAACAATCATGTAATGTTCTGTTTATTGAGTTGTTAAGGTCTTTTTTATTTGATTTTGCTGTGACATTTAAAAAACAAATTATATATATGTTTTCTTAGTATATTTTCTACCATGTTTATCTTTGTTTTATTTATCCATTTATTACATGTATCATTTGCCATGGCCATGTCGGTCTCTCCCACTGTTGACTTTTTAAAGTCCCTTTTGTAACTTCACCTCCTTTTATTAATGTCAAGTAAGGTTTACCACTTAAGCCGGATCTGGTTTTTATTTTTATTTTCATCTTGTAGCTTCCCATATTTTTTTTTTTTTTTTTTTGAAAATTATAATGCTGTACACAAATATCCAATACTTGGCAGTCCGAACATCGAGTGAACTTGGGTGATCTGGAAGAATAAACAATTTATCAATATGACAGGACTCACTGCAAAAAAAAGGATTATTTGGTCAAGGGTCTGGACATCATATTAGATATTTATCATATAAATTCTGCTTTATATATTAACAAGACCAAGAAATGTAGAAAATGTGTACACTTTGTATCTTTTGGAATGCAATACCGATTTCTTATTTGAATATCAATTTGAAAATCCCTACAAATATGTTAACCCATACCCCAAGTATACTCTATCCTGATCCTCATCCTACCACCGTAAATGCAGATAACAATGATTTTAAAGCACGGACAATATTAGATCTAATATAAACAGGGCGTCCAAATATGTTAATAGAAATGCAAACTTCATATAAATGTGTACAATTTAAGTACATTCTATTTACATTAATTAGCTTTGAATTACATTGCACATTAATTTCATGGTAAATTTAATTGCAAATTAATTTCATGGTATTTTCAGTCTAATGGTAGATTGTACATGCATTTGTTCACGTCAAATGGGCCGCCAAGTGAATTTTTGATGCACTTGAATTTAAAACAATATCCAATTTTATCTGTTATTCTGCTTCATTATTTTTTTTTAATTTGCTTTTAGGATTATTATTATCGGTAAAAGCAAACTATCCAAACCAGCAAAATAGTACGACTGCCCATCCCAAAATGATTATAATACTAAAACCAAGTGCTTTTTCTATTGAAAATGTCAGAAATGACGTACAATATAACAAACTTGTAACCTTCAAACAAATATCCATAAAATGTAATTTTTCTTAACCAGAATAACTTTTTTGAATATTTGCTCGAAGCCAGTTTTGTTTACCTGTGGATATTAACTTCGTAACTATCTTTATTTAGACGAACTTGTCACACCAATGACATTAATTATGAAAATAAGATAAATGTCTTTTTCACTTCTTCGACGAAATATGTGGAAAAATAGCAGTAAATTTTGTTATGTTAAAAATTCTGTCTTTTACGGCCTTTTAACCTTTTGGAATTACGTAAAAAAACTTATGCTGGAAATGTATTGGATAGCAGAATAAAGAGCTTTATCCAAACAGCGGTGCGATCTGTACACTCGTCATAACTGAAATATATTGTTATTGACACACCTAATCGTTCATAGCATCGTCTTGTTACTGTCGATAAAGGAATGATGTTTTATTTCTATGCAATAATTTAACACTCCAACATTTGCTTTTTGGATTTCTATAAAAAATAAAATAAATATATTAGAATTTGTTTGTTTTTTCTTCAATTTTGTTATTTAACGCTTTTCTTCCCTTTGCTGCCTGAATCAGCAAACTAACCAGTTTGTCCACTGTGTTGTCCTTTACTTTAGCTTTCTGGCAAGTCTTAAGCTTTAATTAAAAGTGGCTTGCTATAAAATACATAAATGGAACAGTGGTTTAGAAATGTGAACATAGTAGAATGTTGCATTTTTAGAGGTTAAGGTTGCCATGCACCGCTCCATCAACACAAACACTCACACCACTAGCTAGTCTATAATGATATTACTAGCCTGTGAACCAATCTGTTATATTGGTATGAGATTACTTCAGTAATTGTCTAAAGATGTACAAGCAATTATATTAACGGTATCAACTTTATTGCGCCAGACACGCATTTCGACAACTCATATCTCTTAAGTGATGGTAATAATACAATTAACGATACCAATTTTACGAGGTGCCTGCGTCTCAACTCACTAGCGACAGGTGTTCGCGATCTTAGTGTAGATACCAGTAAAGTCGTTTGATCCGTAAGTTTACCGATTGTGAGTGGACGGAAATGGCGGGAGACTGTTACCCTGTCGACGCACACACTCTCGCCCCTTTTAAAATGCATGTGACGCCCTCAGTTTTTTGTTTGTTACCTTGATTTGTCTTTTCTTAATCGATTTACGAGATTTGAACATCGATCAACTTCTATCGCCTTTAATTACACCTTATATAAGGATGCCGGATTTTGATTGGATGGTAGCCAGTGTATTTTTCGAATATTCTAACCTTTTTTCCTCATTTCAAACGAATTTGCTTGTTTTTCACAACTGCCGGCAGGGGCGGATCCAGCCATTTTGAAAAGGGGGGTTCCCAACCCAGGATAAAGGGGTGTTCCAACTATATGTCCCCATTCAAATGCATTGATCTTCCAAAAAGGGGTTCCAACCCCGGAACCCCCTTCTGGACCCGCCACTGGCCGGTGAATAGGCCTCAAATTCCCCTCCGTGCCGTGGTATTTGCCATTTTGAATATTACTTTTCTACCCTCGCGAGCCTCTTCCCGCCAAAGTTATTTGGAATATTTCTCACCTTATCCCGATTATTAAGGCAACACAAGTAAGCAATATCGTCATCATATATTGAAGAATGCGTTGTGTATATAAAGTGGAAAAAGACGTCTATACAGATGAACGATGACAATGACATTTACACACAGATACCATGACGTTACATACAGATAGCACTAACGCGTATAAGTGTGTGTATAATTCCCGCGGTACTATGATAGTCTCCACTCATCATCAAAATTATGCATGAACATATTTATGGGTTACAGCTTACTAGTAAAAAGAAAAGATTTCCTTTCACCTGTACAGAGAGTTTTAATCAAAATCTATTCGGTGTAATTTTAAAATCAGATATATCATGTTATGGAGGGGTATTTACGAAAAATGCCCCTCCATAACATGATATATCTGTTCAAAAGACTGACATAAATATCATAGTCAAAACATGAATATCTTCATCTTTTTTTTCGTTATTTATCCGCGTGTTTATGTTTTTTGTTTGTTTGTTTTTTTTTTTTTTTTTTTTTTTTTTTTTGTCATGTTGCCTTTAGTCATTTTTCTTAGGGGGTGTATTCATTAAAAGTTCAAAAGCTGGATGATATCAATATAGTTTATCTAAATTTCATTAATGGAGAACATTTGTTGAATTAGATTACGAGGATTACGGCACGTTTACAGTGAATTATTAATAGGTGTCAGAGGTACACCTAAGACGTCCAAAGAATTTACTCAGTGAAAAAATTAGATAGGTTATATCGCTTATGTAATTTATTACAACGGTAAATGATGAGTTCCTTCACGATAGTAAAATGACTGGACAGTTAAACAGACATATTTTTCGTGGAACATTCACTGAAAGTCATCCTAAATTGGAATTTTATGCTATGTGTCTGTACCATTTACAGATTTATAACAAAAAGTGTAAGGGTGTTTTCATCTTAAGATGTGTTTTTTTTTTTTTTTTTTTCTTTCTGAGAACTACAATTATAACATTTAGCTTTCTTATTTTTAAGTTTCATAGGATTTCCATAGCTGTCCATCATACGGTTTTACCAACAGCTTATAATTGGCACACAGTTAAGACAAGAATTGAATTCATAAAAAATAGTCAGAATTGTGTGTATACAAATTAAAAACAGTCAGAATTGTGTGTATACAAATTAAAAACAGTCAGAATTGTGTGTATACAAATTAAAAACAGTCAGAATTGTGTGTATACAAATTAAAAATTTATATTGGGTATACGTCAGTGAAGATATTATGTTGAATATGTAAAAGTGTTCTTGTTTGTTGTGCCGTTGGATTAATTTTTCGTTCACGTATACCCTTATACCGTGTTCACACTATGAAATCTGCTCCGGGTCGAACCCGGGATAATTAATCCGAATTAATTACCCCAGTTCACACTTAATAAAAATTTAAACCAGTTTGGGATTTTCCCTCTCAACAGAAATAGAAAAGTAAGCTTCAAATTGTAACCGCATCTGTCCACTGTCCACTGTACATATTTACATTTTCTTTTTCATCACAGATGCATTATTTTGAATTCTGATTTTTTTTTACCGTACTCCTGACCACTTCGGATGAGTAACACATCAACAGCTTTCCGTGTTTTACGTCACTTTATCCAAACTGCACCAATATTTCGCCCACATAAAAGCCACATAAATCTTATAGGTTTTATCGTTTGTCATGCAGGTTTTTCAAAATAGATAAATACACTTTTATCTCTCTATTGCTGCCGTTAATTCAATATGGGTTATATAATTCGTGACCCAGTAAATACGGTAACTGGACGTCTATCAAATTATGACGTCATTCGATTGGTGACGTCACGTAATTGTTACGTCACATTGAAGACCTATTCAAGCAAACGTCACTATAGCAACAACCTCACATTAACTTCACTTTGCGTTCACATATAGAAGTGAGGTAGTTAACCCGGGTTCGCCCCACATTAACTCCACATCAAATGAGGGGTAATTTTAATCCGGGTTCGCCCCGGGTTAAGGCGTTCATACTACCTAAATTTAACCCGGATTAAGGTGGCTCACCCCAATAAGGACCCTGGTAGAATTTTTATTTTCACATATTTTGTAGATCTTTTATGCTGAATCCAAAATGCAAAGAAAAAAGGGGGTCACCAGGCTCGTTTTCCCCTCAAATGGAAGCGAAATGTGCGATTTTGACCCTATTTCCAAACATTTCCACCCTTTCAACAATAAAGGCTACATCAAATTCAAAGAGTTTTAGAACCTTGTCAATATGATTATTATGTGAAAAAACATTAAAATTTGAAATGTAAACGTTTCTCTTGGTTGTTTTAGACCTAAAAGTCCTTTCATTTACAGATTTATGTCTAAATTTTGCATTTTCTAATTTCAGTTTAAGGCTAAAAATATTGGTAAAATCAATTTTTCGTAAAATTTACCCGGTAGATTTTTTTTAAAAACGGTTATGGCAAAGCTATGAACTTTTCGAGCATTTTAAGGTAAAATAAAATGGGGGTCACCAGGCTTTTAAAAAAGTTACGGACTTTTGTTTAACCCCTCTACCCCATGAGGTCTGATTTCAATGCACTCCAGTAATTACTTTGTTGTGAATTCTTTATTGATGGCTTTATTAAAATAATGTTTGCAATTATATCAATTTATATAGCTGAATATAAATGTGATTAACATATAACTGTTTGTTATAAAAAAGCGAAATTTTGATTATTTTGGGGAAATACGGTAATTTTGTCTGGCGCGAGTTGTTTCCCTCTAAATTGGCGCCATAATCGGACAACAGAAATTTCAGGGTCGCCATTGTGGATCAGCATACACCACTGATGAATACGACCATGTACGTGAATAACAGACAAAGTGGCGAATAGACAACGATGCAGGTAGAGTCATTACATAAGAAAACATAGATTTTAATATTTTAGGCAGCCAAATGTTATCAGTATCACGAAAAATATAAAGTGGGGGGTTGTCTCAAAATACTCGCTACTGTAGAAAATCTCTGCGCCTGAAACCTTGCATGGCTAAATTTCTGTTCTATGTGTTATCGTTATGGCTGGTATCTTATTTATGCGTTTATTTGATCCTTAACAGGTAAGTTGTGAACATGTATAGCCTGTTGGGAAAAATATCGACATGATCGAGGGGATGCCCGGATGGACAGGGTAGGAATGCCCTTACTGCCAAGCATCACAAATGTCCTTTTTGCGCTACCGTAAGGCCCAAATGAATCTTGATTTTTAATCGTCATTTGTAAAATCTAATTTCGTAGCTACGATAGGGTCAAATCGTGTAAAATATTTATCGTTAACGTCTAATGTCAATGTGGGGTACCTTTATAACTGCCCTCGGACAGGGGTCCATGATTCCCACTCCCATTTCCCTCCTCTTTTAATCTAAAATAGTTCCCCCTACTTCCACTTCCATCCCCCTTGCTCCCAGACAAAAAAAGGCCAAATATGTTTCCCAGAATATTCATCCCCCCTCTTTTCGAATTCTGGTCCTTTCATCCAAAATTATGTTAGCTCGCATTCACGTTCACCCCCTGTTACATTCGCACCCCACACGTTCGCACCCTGGGTCTGTTTGCACCCTTCCTTTTTTTTAATCGTGCTTTAGTTAGTATAGTTCTATAACATGATAAAATAAAGATATTAAGTTTATTTTATTGTTTAAAAATAAAGTGACACACACAAGATCAAAGGGCACACGCTGTTAAAAACAATTATCTGGTCTTTTCTATTTAAAATCTTCATAAGATTTACTTCTACCATGTCTACCCTCAGCTTCTACCAAACAAGTTACTTTTATTTTCACTTGAGACCAAGCTAACAGACCCAATACCCTCTTTTCCCACCCCCTGACTCCCTCTTCCTGATCCCTCATTCCAATGTTTGTTCCCTTACCCCTGTCCACCCCCTCAAGAGTTTGATTGTTTTATTTGTTTTCTTGGGAATATAAATGGCCTAATTTGTAAATTTTTACCCCTACAGTACGAGGAAATACATTTTATTGATGGATTTGTCTTGATCATAATTTGTTTACAATTACCCCCTCTCTCTCTCTTTGGTATAAAAAAATCCTTAAGGTCAAGTATCAGGTTTAAACATTCATTGCAGGGCTTATTTAGTTTATTACCAAATAACACATACATTTGAGTTGAAAAGTTCATTATTGTTTTGTGCTTAGTATTTTTAAATACAAAATTTGTGTATCCCTTATTCCAAACAGGGTACAAGTATAAACCTCAACATAATTTGGATGACCTATAATGGTTTACTTTTATAAATTGTTATTTGGATGGAGAGTTGTCTCATTGGCACTCACACCACATCTTCCTATATCTATCAACATAATTAGACCGAGTCTATATTCAACATATAAAAACAAAATCATTATTTATACTTGCTGTGCATGTAATTTTATTTTGTTTGCTCATTATTGATCACCACAAATTCTTCATTTTTTAGCTCACCTGGTCCAATGAATTCTAACCAAACTTGGCCACAATCATCATAAAGGTATCTAGTTTAAAAATGTGTCTGATGACCCTGCCTGCCATTCAACATGACAGACATGGCTATCTAGAAATAGAACATAGGGGAAAAATACATTTTCTGGCTTGTATCAATGAAACTTAACATTTAGAGCAAATCTAACATGGGATAAAAATGTTCATTAGGTTCAGATCTATCTGCCCCAAAATTTTAGATGAATCAGACAACGCGCTGTTGGGTTGCTACCCCTGAGTTGGTAATTTAAGGAAATTATGCAGTTTTTATACGACCGCAAAAAATTTTTGCGGTCGTATATTGGTATGACGTTGGCATCGTCGTCGTCCTAAGACACATTGGTTTCAGGCCATTCATTAGGAGGTGGTACCCGGTACTTTTACCCTCCTATGCTACAGATAAGTACTGCCTGAATTAAGAAATTTTTATATAAGATGTTCATTTAATATATTGAAAAGTACCACCTTCAAATAGGAATGTACCGGTCAACATGAAAGATAATGAAACCCCTGTGGTTTCCGCACAATAACTTTAGTTTAAGTGAATGGATCTCTATGAAATTTTACCATAAGGTTCAATACCACAAAAGGAAAGTGGGGATTGATTTTGGTGGTTATGGTACCAACAGTTAAGGAATTAGGGGCCAAAAATAAGCATTTTTGTAACTTCCAGACAATAACTTATGTGTTAGTGTATGGATCTCTCTGACATTGTACCACAAGGTTCCATATCACAAAGGTAATACTGGGATTGATTTTGGGGGTAATTTCCTCAAAATTTTAGGAATTAGGGGCCAAAAAAGGGTAAAAAAAAAGCATTTTTCTAGTTTCATGACAATAACTTGTGTGTAAGTGTATGGATCTTTCTGAAATTGTACTACAAGGTGCCATATCACAAAGGAAAGCTGGAATTGAGTTTGGGGTAATTGCCCAAAGGTTTAGGAATAAGGGCCAAAATAAGCATTTTCTAGTTTCCAGAAAATAACTTGTGTTCAAGTGTATGGATCTCTTTGAAATTGTACTGCAAGGTATCATACCACAAAGGGAAGGCTGGGATTGATTTTGGGGGTAATTGCCTCAAAATTTTAGGAATAAGGGGCCTAAAAGGGGCTAAAAACAAGCATTTTTCTAGTTTCACTTTCAGGACAATAACTTGTATGTAAGTGTTTGGATCTTTATGAAATTGTACTACAAGGTTCCATATCACAAAGGGAAAATTAAACTTATTTTGATTTTAACAAAAATTGAATTCTTGGGGTTCTTTGATATGCTGAATCTAACCGTGTATGTATTTAGATTTTGGATATAGTCATAATAGGTAAATTAAAAAATATGAAGTTCTTAGACCACATTCATTCTGTGTCAGAAACTTATGCTGTGTCAAATATTTAATCACAATCCAAATTCAGAGCTGTATCAAGCTTGAATGTTGTGTCCATACTTGCCCCAACTGCTCATGGTTCGACCTCTGCGGTCGTATCAAGCTGCGCCCAGTGGAGCATTTTATTGGTTATTATCTTGAATATTATTATAGATAGCGATAAACTGTAAACATCAATAATGTTCAGCAAAGTAAGATCTACAAATAAGTCAACATGACCAAAATTGTCAATTGACCCCATAAGGAGTTACATGTTTTGCCCTTTAAAGTCAACATTAAACAAGTTTTGAAAATTTTTGTTATCTTTTACAAAAATCTTCTCCTCTGAAACTACTGAGACAAATTTAACTTACTTGGCCATAATCATCATTAGGGTATCTAGTTTACAAAAATGTGTTTGATGACCCTGCCTGCCAACCAACATGGCTGACATGGCTAAAAATAGAACATAAGGGTAAAATGCAGTTTTTGGCTTATATCTCTGAAACTAAAGCAAAAGTATAATGGTTGCATTATTTCATGCATCAATTGTGAACAAAAATGTCAGGTGAGCGACACAGGCTCCTTGCATGGTGCCTCTAGTTTTAAAATATGAACTACATGATACATTTAAATGTCAATCATGGTTGATTTTCTGACAGAATTACTCTCACATTTAATTTCAGGCTTCAAGTACATGTTATAAGAGGAAGTAGTGATTTGTTGTAAAAGATCCTGGAATGTTCAACTTTACTTGGAAACTATTGGCAAAGTACAGACATAATTTACATGAGAAGTCAGGATCATCTTGTCTTGCAATTGGAAACTATATATGTAAAGTGCTTAAACTTAAGAACAACATTAGAAGCCTAGATCAACAATACTCGGAACTACATGTATAATCAAAGTACTGTCAGAATCCATATGAAAACCCAAGATCATCTACACTTGGTCATGTTGGTGTCTATATGCAATGTGTTCAGAATCCACTTAAAAAGCCAAGATAAACTAGAATTTGGAACTATATGCTAAGTGCTGTCAAAATCCATAAAAAAAATCAAGATCAAAAGGACCTACTATACATGTACCTACATGTCCCAATGATGAATAGATTATTGAGTCATATAAAAAAAAACACTGAAGAGAAGAATATTGATATAAAAATTATGAAAATATGGAGCTGATCAATTAATGATTGTACATGTACATGATGTATACATGTCAACAATTACTAGTACGGTATATTGAAAATAACAATGTTAATAAATGTTTTATAAATTTGATCTCATAGACATTTGAGGAATAAAATCAAAATGTTTCAAAAATGAATTTTAATAGAGCTGTTTTAATTTATTTTTGCTGCTTGAGTGAATTTTGCTGCAAACATGATTCATGATATGCAAACTGCAATATATGCAGTTGTTTTTAATACAGAATGTAGCTAATGAGATTTGTAGATTTTGGAAATCATAATATCAAGTGACAGTTGTGGTAAATGCACATGCCTTTCCCTTATCTTTTACCTCACCAACCCCTGACCCAAATGGTCACTTGAATTATTTTACATCATTTGGCATTTTTTGTCCATCCATATGCTTTTCATTTTCTATTTCAAAAGTTATATTTTCAGGATAAAAGGAGAAATAGAATATATAGTTTTGTTCAATGAGACAGCAACCAACAAAACAATCAAACGAATTATATATTGTCTGGAAAAACTTGTGTCTCACTAACTGACAGCCTCATTACCTATCACAATGATCAAGATTACTGAAATCACATAAATATGGTTTTGTAAAATTAGATATGCACTCAAATTGATAGAGATTGCAACAAAGATTTCAACCACATTTCATGGATCAGTGATCAAGGTTAAAGTTACCTGATTAGATATAAAAAGATGTGGTATGAAAGCAAATGAGACAACTCTCCATCCTAGTCAAAATTTATAAAACTAAACCATTATAGGTTGTTTATCAGATACTGTTAGCAATAGGTCATTTGTCAATGTTAAGTTTTTGTGTTTTTGTCTGTTTTTCTAATACTAAAAGAAGTAGATAAATTATATTTGATGTATGCAATGATTCACAAATGTAAGGAGTACATGTCTGTCTGGCAGTTGTCATTGACCACATTTTCATTGTTCATTGGTCAATGGTAAGTCCTCTTTTAATATGCTACATTGTGTAATCAATAAGTCAACTATATTTGGTGTATGGAATGATTACTAAATGAATGTATTGAAATATTAAATAAGAAGATGTGGTACGTATGATTGTAAATGAGACAACTCTCCACAAGAGACCAAATGACACAAAAATAAACAACTAAAGGTCACCATATGGGATTATGGCCTTCAACAATGAGTAAAACCTATACTGCATAGTCCGATATAAAAGGCCTCAAAATGACAAATGTAAAACAATTCTAATGAATAAAATATATGTACAAATATGAATGGAAAACTGTCTTGCAGGGTTTATCTGAACTTAGCCTCATTTTCATGGTTTTGTCTGTTTCTTGCATACTATATGTTTCAAAATATTTGGTTTAAGGAATGATTGTAACAGAGGAGGATTTATTTAGGCCCATGGTGCCCCCTGGTTGTTGGAAAAATTTGGTTGCTTATATAGGGAATCACAGAAGCATGACTGGAGCAGGCCCTCTTAGGCAGTCAGTGCCCCTCCCCTTTATGCAAATTTCTGGATCTGCCACTGTGTAAGGCTGGCTTGGTTTAACTGACCTTGGCCTCATTTTCATGATTATTGATAATTGATAATATTAATTTTTTCTGATACTTGTAGTAAAACTTTATCTTTAGGAATATCAACATAAAATCAATCAACAATGATGATTAGTAAAGCAGGTGAGACATTTCAGCTTGTGCACTCTTGTTAACACAAAAATGTGCTGAAAGGTGTGACTGCCATACATGCAGATGTATCTAGGAATATGTCTTAACAACTTGAAAAATATGTGATCTATCCTAATACTTCTTGTTTGTATTGGAACAAGTCCTAATAGTTCACACCTTTTCCTTGGAAGCATTGTTTTTTAAGAAAACTTATTTCCATATTTTGTGTTCACAGCTATCGTGGTTGAAATCAATATCGTTGTAATCCCAACAAATCTGTCTACTCACCATTTTCAAATTTGGTACATCAAGTTAACGTTGGTCTTTCAGATATATTACAACTGCGATATTCAAGGTCTAAGGTGACCCTCAAATAAAACTTTTCACCATGAAATATAAAAAAAATAGGAAGATGTGGTATAATTGGCAATGATGCAACTCTCCACCAGAGACCAAATTACATAGAAGATAACAACTATAGGTCACCGTACGGCCTTCAGCAATGACCAAAACCCATACCGCGTAGTCAACTACTAGTATGATAAAAGGACCAGAAATGACGTTCTTTTGTATATAGTTGCACACAAAATAACAGTTTAATTTGTGCTTGCTGAACGTTCACTGGCAAATATTTCAAGCATAATACGGATGAGAACATATGGATGATAAGTACCATATGAAGGTTCTGCAAAGTAGGAGGGGCTAGATATATGGACTGCCACTGGAAAATGAATGGACAATCTATGTTGGGTATGGGCAAAATTCCCCCTTTTTACCCTACGAGGCTGCGTATTTATACATCCAGCTGTATGAACTCTCTGTCTAAGCAAGGGTTATCTGTCGGATTAGGAAAGTCATATTTCTATACCCATGTTAACCCTACGATATAAAAATAAGGAGATGTGGTATGATTGCCAATGAAACAACTATCAACCAAAGTTCAAATTTAAAAGTCCAGTTAAAAAAATATCATTTTTTTCTTATTGGCAGTGGATATTTTGCCGGCTCTGATTAAAATATCTTAATTCAAGCCTTCAATTTCTATAGAAATGGCTATTTTACCGGCAACAGCAATACAGTGAATTTGTAACCCATGCTGGAAAAATAGAAAATATGTTATTTTGCTGGCATTAGGTAAGCGGAAGCCAAGTTAAAAACTATTTTGTTTACACATATATGCAACTCAAATAGATAACTATTGTTTAATTGAAACATTTTTGATTTTTTTAGCTATGTGATTGACTTTGTTATATTGTATAATGTTTTATCAAATTTATGATGCAATGAGATTTTAACTTTTATTTTTTATAACACACAGTTAAAAATCTGAGATTTTATTCTTATGCATATATGTAGCATTAGACTGTCACTGACTGATTTTAGAAATAATTTCAACTACATGTTTAGATATGATTTCATTGCAACAAATGGATGCTCAATATTTTTTTTTTTTTTTTTTTCTTGTTATAAATTCTTAATAGTTATTTATACTTTGACTGATAAATGTTACGTTCTCAAACGATTACATGTGTCTCAAATATTGTTAGCAGTTTTCTTATTTTAATAACTACTGATAAATCAGTAATTATTTTATTTTATGTTGACAGTGCACATAATTTTTCATAGTACTTTCAAAAGTAAATTAAATATTAAATTTCACTCTTTACAAAGAACCTACAAAATAACAAATTCACCTTTTTGCTGGTGCCGGTAAAATAGCCATTTCTATAGAAATAGGCTATTTTGCCGGTTTGAATAAGGATATTCTAATCAGAGCCGAAATAGCCACTGCCTTTCTTATTATCATCATAGACCGATAAATACTTTTCTTTGCAGCAGGTGGGTCAAACACATGTCCACACATCATTAAGAAAATTGTCATTCATATTTTTTGCCGCAATGACACACTCCACTTTCATTTTTTTAAATCAAGAACATTCATTATTCATGTTATAAGCTTCCCTTTAAAAAAACGCATGTCAAAAATTAAGACAGAAGTTAAAGTTTGCTAATATCATCGACTAATATAGCGTCCCTGTGTACTGGGCCGAGTTTTAAAATTACAATCCCAACTTTTCCCGAATCTAGTAAGTTACTGTAGTATAGATTTTGTTTATATATAAAGTCTTTAGCTGGAAGTGTTTGGAACTGCCCGGTAGACTTCGGGTGTAATACGCTAAATCCCGACTTGGTCAGACCAAATATATTGCGCTTCTCCGCAAAGCATGCGGTATTGAGGGATAATAGCATAGACCGATATACAATGTAGGTCGGAATTCTAGGTCCAGGTTACTATTGACCAATTTTCATCTACATGATCAAAGGTGGAAAACAGCAAATAATTGAAGTGTCGGGTTTTTCTGCGTAAAACAAATAATCAATTTAGTGAAATGTTTTGCTCGAGTTCCGGTAGTCTATTATAATAACACATTCTTATTCAATTATTTAAATTTTTACGCTGATGTTTCCTCTTTTTTTAATGCGAACTCGGTTGGCATATTGATAGATAAAACAGAAAATAGAAAATTAACAAAATAACAAAATAAGTAAAAGGAAAATATCATAAATAGAAAATATTGACCCTGAGGTCTTATGTTAAAGGACTAGAGTTCCGGAATTCATAGAATTATGATACGAGAAAATTTGTTAGATATTTTTGTGCCCATGAGTTGATAAAGTATATAAATCTTTAAATAAAAATGTTAGGTGTGACTGTCATGTATTTAGTCTTTGCTTGAAAATTGTCATAGTTCAAAACTATTATCAAAATTTTGCAGTGAGAAAATATTTCACATACTCCGGAATAAAATCCTACCAATACTTGGAAATGAAGATATTTCAAGTAAAAAGATTTATGGCAGTAACAAAATTTTATAATACGCCAAACGGATAGCGTGCAGATGAACCCCCGATGCCTTTATACTATAGCATACTATATGGGTTTTACTTGTTTTTTTAAAGCCGTACGGTGACATGCAGTTGTTTACATCGCTATCCTTTGTTTACGGTTAAACATTGCGTCATTGACAAAATATTTTCATATATACATCTAAAAGACATCTTTTAATTCAACCGGTATTTAAATGAAAATAGGGTGCGAACGGACCCAAGGATCGAACGTGTAGGGTGAGAATGTGTTTTCGGAGCGAACGCACCAGATACCGTCGTACATGTCAATATTTATAATTTCTTTTTTTTTTAATGTTATGCTCATATCATGTATATTTATGTCCTTTTTATGTGAAAATGAACAAACCACTCTGTATTTCTGACCGTATTTCCTTTTTTGAAGAAAGTTTTGCATCGTTTGTTGACATCGGGAAAGGGTGCTCTCAGACACGTCCGCGTTCCAATGTCGTCAACACTACTTTTGAGAAGACCCCTCAAAGCGATCGTTGTCAAGGCGCTCGTCGTTAGAAACATGCGTTAAAACTGCGCACTGTTAAAGGGCCGAGCCACCTTAACTAATTCGGGTCGAACCCGGTTTAAAAGGCATAGTGTGAACGGGGTATTAGTCTCCTATTATTCTTATTAAAATTCGTTAACTGTAACTGGAAAAATCCCGGTAACCTCCGCGCAACATTTATTTTGTAAATTTTCTTCCATAGTAATCTTTATCACATCCATTCTTTTTTATTTGTATTATCGGTCGAGTTTATTTTTAATACTGGGCGTCTTTTTATTAAATGTCAATGATTACTAGGTTCAACAATAACAATTGTGATAATTTTAAGATTAAGATTCAATCTGTTCTTTTGGAATTGAATGAATGGGGTAATATACAGTGCTACAGCCTACATGTCGACATTATATTTATCAAATGTACATGTATGTCTAGTAAGTTTTTTAACTTATGTTCATTTATATGTTTTGGAGTTTAGTGTGACGTCCATTTTCACTGAACTAGCACACAATTTTAGTTAGGGGCCAGCTGAGGACCACCTTCGGGTGCGGGATTTTCTCGCTGCATTGAAGACCCATTGGTGGCCTTCGGCTGTTGTCTGCTCTTTGGTTGGGTTGTTGTCTCTTTGACATATTCCCCATTTCCATTCTCAATTTTATATTGTATGTTATTTACAATACAATTAAACAATGTTCTTCTTTTTCTGTACACGTATGAGGATCAATTAGAAACAAGGTGATAAATAACTGGAATTTGCAACAAATTTAAAAGAAGCAATTGTAATAATAATGTTAAAAAACTTCTACATTTGCCATGCGTTGACGTGCTATAGGAACCATCATTACTTGTTGAAGGGAAAAAGGTGGAGGAGATAACAAGAGGGCAATCAACAACATTGAATAGAAGCAAACTGACAACACCATGGCAAAAACAAATTGATGAAACTTATAAAGACGAACATTAGTCCACACTACATTTCAGATAAAACTAAATATTGAGCAAACACGAACTCCACAAAAAGTCGGGGATAACGAATGAACTCAGGGAGAGTAGAGTTCCTGTTCCACTATTGGAGATGAACGCATGAGTTCAGGAAGAGTAGAGTTCCTGTTCCACTATTGGAGATGAACGCATGAGTTCAGGAAGAGTAGAGTTCCTGTTCCACTATTGAAGATAACGCATGAGCTCAGTGACAGTAGAGTTCCTGTTCCACTATTGGAGATGAACGCATGAGTTCAGGAAGAGTAGAGTTCCTGTTCCACTATTGGAGATGAACGCATGAGTTCAGGAAGAGAAGAGTTCCTGTTCCAATATTGAAGATAACGCATGAGCTCAGTGACAGTAGAGTTCCTGTTCCACTATTGGAGATGAACGCATGAGCTCAGGGAGAGTAGAGTTCCTGTTCCACTATTGGAGATGAACGCATGAGCTCAGGGAGAGTAGACTTCCTGTTCCACTATTGGCACCCGTCGTGTAAAACATGGCAAATAAATTCTATGGTGTCATGATTGACGAAAATAGGATTGTGGCAAAATGCGACAACATTCGTATACACATTTAGATAGTTACTTCTTGAACTTTAACAATAAAAAAATATTGTTATGACTACTCTTAATATCATTAACAGCACAAATTTTACTGCACTAGATTCGCATTCGACAATAAATGTCTGTACAGTGATGCCATGAAATCAAAATATTTGAAAGTCCAAAGCTAGAAGTGATAAAATCAAAAAGCACTAAAAGTAATTCCAAACCCGGACTGGGTGAAAACTTGTGAAACATACAAATTATAAGTAAGTTGTGTTGTTAATTAAAATACAAAGCATCTACAAAACCTTTTTACTATACTCATGTCCAATAATTAATAGTTCGGCCGATCAATATAGTGTCTTTATATCTTTGTTCTAATGATTGCTGACATTCCACAACAATGACATACGGATCGAAGTTTAATACATGGATTTGTAAACAACCATGTGATCAACACTTGTAATATTTTATTTTTATTTTTACTTTTTGATATGTGATTCGCTTTATCCGAGGAAATGTCTTCCTTGTTTTTGTGACTTGATATTTCGGTCATGGATATCTCACAATACAACAACTATACTAGTATTCTAAAAATTTGGTTGGATATACATAAATAGATTAAGAAAAAATGTACAAGTAGCTTTGAAATTAGATTGGTTAGACAGGTAATAGTGCTGAAAACTAATTCTTCCTTATCCAAACCAACTTTAAGGTATGCATATTAACAAGCAACAGAAAATTGCAATTAACATGCATTACTGTTACTATAAATAACTGACAAGCATGTGAATCGGGGCTTATAATCTGACTTTTAAAGAATTAGGAAGTACAGATTTATAAAGGCTTAATATTTAATCAAACACTGTATGTCAGTTTAAAAACCAATGAAGATTTCTTCCTTGTTCCCAAGACCACTCAATTTTACCTCTGTAAGAATGGACTTTCCATAATGGTAAGTTATCTTTATTTAACAATTCATATCTAATTAATTTTGTTCCCTCAAAATAGACAAAAAACATAAGGGCGCAAAAGATATGTACGGAAGCGTATTAGCGCCACACAATTTTTTTTTTTTTTTCTCCCTATCTTTGCGTTATAACGCCATATTATGCAGATGTTTGCGAAATAACGCAAACCTTTGCGATATAACGCAAACATTTGTTTCATCTTATTTCTTATTTAAGATTCAAAGGAAACAGCAGTTATTAATGGAGGAGGCTGCATATATTAAAATTTATCTTCTTTGTACTCATTGCAAATAAAATGCTTTACTAATTAACTAATAATGAGAAGGATAATATATATAAGAAGATGTGGTATGAGTGCCGATGAGAAAACTCTCCATCGAAGTCATAATTTGTAAAAGTAAACCATTATAGTTCAAAGTACGGTCTTCAACACGGAGCATTGACTCACATCGAACATCAAGCTATAAAGTGCCCCCAAAATGATATACATGATAATACATGTACATATATTACAATGAAAATTGAGTAAATTAAAGTTATACCGATGAAAAAAAACAACCCTGCTAATATAGCTATAGCCGAATATAAATATACTTCCAAAGTAAGCTCTCGTTTGAGGATTGTGTAAAGTTGGCTAACTACCCTTTTGCAATAAATGAATAAAATGAAGATGTTTTATTAATAAATTATGTTCTCTCCATTTAAATTGCTACCAAGTTACCACTCTAGATTGAAAATTTCATGACTTTTTATCAAAGAATCTTTATCATATTCTGAGATTTAAAAAAACGATTTCTTACATCAAAATTAAAAAAAAAAATCTTAATAGTTCATTTTACAGCAGAAAGATCATTTTGTCTATTTGCCTTGACAGTTTTACAATTGTATGACATTATTTTTGCTCTTATCTACTGAATAAAAATTCTAAAAATGTTGGCCTTTCAAATAAAATATGCCTGCCTATAACATATCTATTTTCTTGTTAAATTATATACTTTTCTGATTCCTATGCATATTTATTATAATGACTTTGCCTTGTACATGTATTTATGGTTCTTTTCCTAACTAAATCACAACAGAAATTTAATGACAGACGGGCATATATACAAAACTTAATGAATAATTGAAATCAAGATGTTTGCGTTATAACGCAAAGGTTTGCGTTATAATGCAAATGTTTGCGTTATATAACGCAAAGGTTTGCGTTATTTCGCAAATGTTTGCGTTATAACGCAAAAGATTGCGTTAAACGCAAAAGGTTTGCGTTGTAACGCAAAGGTTTGCGTTATATCGCAAAGGTTTGCGTTATAACGCAAAGGTTTGCGTTGTAACGCAAAGATAGGAAGAAAATTATAAAAAAAAAATGTGTGGCGCTAATACGCTTCCGTAGATATGTATCAGAATTATGTACTGATAATTTTTGTAATGGTGGTTTAGACTTGGGACGATCAATAGCTTGACATAATATTGTTAAATCAAACATTGTTTATTTCTGACGTCTGTGTGTTGGCCTCTATATGTTTATTTATTATTTTGTTGTTAGGTTGCTGTCTCATTGGCATGTACCACACATCTCCTTTTATCAATATTACAATAAGGTTTTATTGTTGTCTTGCTTAAATATGTTGAACAGTGTTGTGCCTGTGCGAAAATCGAAGAATTTGAGATTCCAGAGAAAGCAATAAATACGGAACTAAGTTAAAAGTATTTTTTAAGGGTGAAAAGGCAACCTTTACTTTGTATAGCAGTAGCAGTAATTGTAGCAATATGTATTACGTTGTTACAATTACAACAGTATAATGATTTTAACATTAATAAAATTGAGAATGGAAATGGGGAATATGTCAAAGAGACAACAACCCGACCAAAGAGCAGAAAACAGCTCAAGGCTACCAATAGGTCTTCAACACAGCGAGAAAATCCCGCACCCGGAGGCGGGCTTCAGCTGGCCCCTAAACAAAAATGTGTACTAGTTCAATGGAAATGGACGTCACACTAAACTCCGATACATATAAATGAACTAAGATTTTAAAAAAACATTACAAGATTAACAAAGGCCAGAGACTCTTGACTTGGGACAGGCGCAAAAATGCAGCGGGGTTAAACATGTTTTGTGAGATCTGAACTCTCCGCCTATACCTCTAGCCAATGTAGAATAAACAAACACACAGCAATACGCACAGTAAAACTCAGTTTAAAAGAAGTCCGAGTCCGTTGTCAGAATAGGTAACATGAGAAACTAAGCAAAATGACAATGATACATAAATTAACAAAGGACTACTAGCAGTTACTGACATGCCAGCTCCAGACCTCAATTAAACTGATTGAAAGATTATGTCTTCATCATATGAAAATCAAGCACAGTTCCTCCCTTTAGGAGTTTATTATCATACCATCATTAAATATATGAGAAGAACGTAACCCGTATCAAGCCAACAACTGGTTTTAGAATACATGTGTTTATTTCCGATGCAAAGACCCTATGAGTGAATCAATATTAGTTCCAAAATATGCCATCTTTATTGACCTGAAAACTATATCCCTTCTGAATAAGTCTGTTTAAAGGTTTGGTTAGCTTTTGAGGTGAATGACGACGTTTTTGTGCATGTGTCCAGCTTAAAAATGATTTTCTACCTTTTGAAGTAAAACAAAATTTAGTCCAATCAATATTGTTGCATGCATGTAATTGAGAGAGAGAAGATACCAAAGGAACATTCAAACCCATTAGTCGTAGACATGTCAAACTGACAACGCCATGGCTAAAAAACGAAAAAAGACCAAAATACCAACAACATTCTACAAAGTAGAGTTGATCATGTGTGCAAGTGTTGTTTTAAGTGATGCCAGTATGATCATTTTTTTAAGATAAAGGTGTTTGCTAATTTAAGGAAATTAAGTGCGCTAAAAGGTCGTTCAAGTACTTTGATATTTTTCAAATATATTGGTAACCTAACCACAAAAACAAAAACAAAAACATATAATTATCAAAATAATTAACAAAAAAAAAAGTATTTTCAAAGAACAACATAGAATAATATGACTGAATAGTTTATGTTATTTTCTTTTAAATATCAAGTGATACATAAATTGAAATTCCAGATTGTTTTCAACATATCAATGTGTAAGAAAAAAGTATCTTGCAAACTTTACCAAAACATAAATTTATTCTATTGTATCGGAAAATTATAAGATTAATAGAACTATACAATAAAATGAATAATACAGAATTAAGTTGTACGAGTAAACATTTGTGTAAGTCATAAACAAGTACGATCAATTTTAATCGTGCACAATAATAGTAATATCATGTTTTTGGGGAAGACAGACATCGGTTTAAAAATTAATTCACAAATATATGTTACTTTCACAAGCTTTACTTTCCCAGCTGTCAAACGATGATCGCAAATACACGTTTACATTTTGTTTTATTATCCCAATGTAATATTGTGGGAACATTGACATTCTAATGTAATATTGTAGGAACATGGACACTTTAATGTCATATTGTAGTTGACCTTAGATGGATTTGGCTTTTTTTTAGGGGAGGGTCCTGTTTGGTAAAATAGCTCTTCAACTGTTTCGGTTCTTATAATCCTTGGCTTTCAAATATTTGGCTTTGGGGTTTCTGATGAAGGTGGATCCAGAGGGGCGATTCGGACGCATTAGGTTGTGGCGTGTTGTTTTCATTTTTTAACATTCTAACGTAATATTGTAGGTACATTGATATTCTAACGTAATATTGTTGGAACATTGACATTATAATGTTATATTGTAAGAATATTGACATTATAATGTAATATTGTAAGAACATTGCCATTGTAATGAATTATTTAGAAGCATTGGTATTTCAATGTAATAGTGCTGGACAATTGACATTTTAATGTAATATTGTAGAAGCATTGATATTCCAATGTAATAGTGCTGGAGCATTGACAATGTAATATTGTAGAAGCATTGATATTCCAATGTAATAGTGCTGGAGCATTGACATTTTAATGTAATATTGTAGAAGCATTGATAGTCAAATGTAATAGTGCTGGAGCATTGGCATTTTGATGTCATATTGTAGAAGCATTGATATTCCAATGTAATAGTACTGGAGCAATTGAAATTTCAATGTAAGAGGGCTGGAGCATTCACATTATAACGTTATATCGTGGGAACATTGACACAATTGAACAAGGAATTCACTGTAATTAAAGATGCAATTAGAATAACATGTAAAAGGATATAAGACCGGAATAAAAGGAACAGAAGCTGCCCTGGATAGTCCGCGGTAAATGTAAGATCCGCACCTCAAATACCTACAATTGAGAATGGAAGCGGGGAATGTGTCAAAGAGACAACAACCCGACCAAAGAGCAGAAAGTAGCCTAAGGCCACAAATGGGTCTTCAACACACCGAGAAATTGATAGCAAAGTCTAAATGACAATTTCTAGTAATGTGATTATGTTAATTTAACAAATAGCTTGGCAAACTATTGAAACCTTAAGGACTGGTTTTAAGACTGACTTGATACTAAGCAAATCATTGATAATCATACCACATCTGCTTTTATATATATATATTTAGAAAACAATAATGCAGGGAAGGGTAAGCAGATTCTGCTTTACATTTGGCGCCCGTCTGGATAACGAGATATTGCAATATGCGATTGATAATTGTGGCCAAGTTAGGTTTCATTTGGCCCAGTTGATTTAGATGAGAATATTTCTGTAGTGGTTTACTGAGGACAGGCGCCGGATTCAAAGTGATGGCGAAAGCTGACTATGGCCTTTTGGACCAGGTGAGCTAGAAGGTAAATGAAATGAAAATAATCCTCAGTATTTGGCTTCAAGTAGATATCAACTGTAAAATAAGGATTTATGTAATTCAAAGATTGATTGAATGATCATTGTTTGCTTAACGTCAAGTGGCAAACAGTTCATGTTCTTTTTAGGACGAGAACACATTAAAAAAAATAGATCAAACAGGCGCGAAATATTTAAAGTGTTATTTTCAATTTCTGTAAGGTGGAACAACTGGGATGTGGACATTCCGACTAATGAACAACTGGGATGTGGACATTCCGACTAATGAACAACTGGGATGTGGACATTCCGACTAATGAACAACTGGGATGTGGACATTCCGACTAATGCGGGAGTATATTGTTAAGGAAAAGAATCCTACAGGCAAAATAAGTGTCAATTCAATAGTTGTTATAATTGTCATTGAACGTGCAGGAGAGTATGGCATTCTCCATTCATGAGACGTCGAATAAAACGCCCAAATTCCGACCGGACGTGGCTGCGTATATATACAGCCAGCACAGCAAAATGGACGTCTGTCTTCAATAAAACTGCAAAGTTAGAAAATGAAATTTGAATCGACCCCCATAATTTTTAAACATTCTCTTTTCTTGCCTTTCTAACAAATAAAGTTAAATGTTGCTTTACAAAATTACAAAAAGGGACATGACATTATCGCACGAGTCTGAAACCAATCTGAATAATATCTTTCTGAAACCATTCACATTAATATCTTTCTGAAACCATTTACATTAATATCTTTCTGAAACCATTCACATTAATATCTTTCTGAAACAAGTCCCCTTCTGAAACCATTCACATTAATATCTTTCTGAAACGAGTCCCCTTTCTGAAACCATTCACATTAATATCTTTCTGAAAATAAACAAAACATAGCATTTTTTCGTAAAATATCATTACAAAGTTTGTTCGAAAAAAAAGTGTGGAAATGAACATTGCAATAATTTCCGAACCGGACAATATCCAATAAAAAATACATACAACAAATCGTGATCTCCATATCAATAATTTTTGAAGGCCAAAATCTAAAACACACTCTACTGAACAATTATAATCTAAAAGTGAATTTTATTGCATTTTTATATTTGAACAATTTATGGGGACTGATATGCGAAACAACACGTCTCACTGTGTTTACTTTCCGTCAGGAGTATTTCTATATCCTTGACAACACTTTATTTAAAATGAATAATAAGAAAAATGAAATTCAATTTGATGAGTTTTCGATTTCTTTACACCAAAATCATTCACAGCCAAAAACTGCGGCATCAAAAGGATGAATGAATATAATGAGATCTATATGAATCCAACGCAATGCTATCAAACATGTGAAATGTATGTCAAAGGTCAACTTCCTTTCAAATCAGTAGAATGGTTAACCTTAAGATGTTCATGTACGGTCACTGTCTTGACATGTATAAGGTCAAATAACTGTAATCTGTGTCCTGTAATTGTTTTTAATATGTCTTTATACATGCACTGATGCATACTACAATTGTTATCGACAGACATCTAACCACGCTTTTAAGTTGTAGGAATATATATATATATATAGATCCTGTTTACCATTGTAAGAATACCTGAGTTTAGTCCGGTTTTAGTGGGTTTGTCATACTTGCTCTTGAACTATATTAAAGAGAGGCAAAGATACCAAAGGGACATTCTACGTGATTTTTTGTCTTTCGTTACAATTTCACGGTATCTAATCCCTCGGGTAACTTGTCAGAGTCTAAGTGTTTTGTCTTTCATTACAATTCCATGGTATCTAATCCCTCGGGTAACTTGTCAGAGTCTAAGTGTTTTGTCTTTCATTACAAATCCACGGTATCTAATCCCGCGGGTAACTTGTCATAGTCTAAGTGTTTTTATTACAGACTCCAGTTGAATGGGCTGATATTTCCAAGATGTTTCTTTGTTTATGAATTTCTTTTCCTCAAACTTTGACTTGACTATATATATAAATAAAGTGCCTTGTTTTCACTGGATAGAATAAACTAGGGATTTAATTGTAAATAGTGCCATGTCCAAAATAAAAATACCATCAATGTTTCCAAATCGTAAATGGTCAACGTTAATTTGGCCATTAATTTTACACAATCCTATAAATAAGAGTTTATGAGTATCCAGATGACTTTGCAGTTACCTTTTCGACAATTCAACTATTAAACAAATAATCTGAAATGATATCCGAACAAAAACATTATTTAAAGTCAACACTTAACTACTTTTGAATATAACTCTTGACATGTCCAACCAATATAGATAAAATGAATTTATGTTATTGAATAAATTGAACGTTATTCAATATTGTTAATTTCGACCTTTATCAGCAAAATTTAATGGTCACATATATTGACATGTTTAAATGGATTTTTCTATTTTTTATTTCAGAAAACTCTAATTATTCTTGACATATTATGTAGAAACGTGTCTATTGACTGTATGTTAAATTCTAAGTGTCTTTCGTTTAACTTTTTGGCCCAAGTAGGTGTTAATGTCATTGCGTATATCAAACATCTTTCTTTGCTGATATAATTTTTAAAATGCTTCTTTTTGTAATTTTATTGTGGTGTTAAAGCGTTGACCGAAACACATTTTGTATGATGCGCAAAGGCGCTTAATATTAAAAATGTGCGCACGATCAACGCTTTTACAACCATCATTAAATTACAAAAAGAAGCATTCAGATCTTATAATCACATGTATGTATATGCTACAAATATGAAATTGCGATTTATATCAAGATTTTCCTTTGTTTTCCTATGCATTTTAGTGACGTTGTCATGGGGAGCACGTGCTGTCATGAATGTTAAATTCAATTGAGAAATACAATTTGATTTGGAATGCCTCGCGATTGCTTTCAGTCAATCAAAAGAATTCTTATGAAACATACATGTAATGTTATAAATTAGTTATGCAAATGCTAAATATAATATTTTTGCTTGGTTTTAATTTGATTTTTTTACAATTCAGAATCCTAACCGAATCTACCCCAGATCAAATCAAAATATAAACGCATGATTTTATTTTTAATTTCTTTATTTGGAATATCGAACCTTCTTTTGTTGTCTTGAAAATCACTTCGTACTTTATTCAGGCTGTCCTTATAGATAATTAATTGTTCTGAGCGTAGTCTTGTCCTGTTTTTAAAAATTCTGGGTGACTGTCCAGTCCTGTTTTTTTCAATTCTGTGCTTACGTATCCGGTCATTAAAAGTTCTGGGTGTAATCCGGTTCTGTAAGTATAAGTTGTTTATTTTACCCTGTCCTGTTTAAAGGTTCTGGGTGTTATCCGGTTCTGTTTGAAGTTAGCAATAACATCAAAGACGCAAGGCTATAAGTTGGTATGCCAGACGCGCGTTTCATCTGCATAAGACTCATCAGTAACCTTCGAATCAAAATATTTATAAAGCCAAATCAAACTTTAAGATAATGAAGAGTATTACTTAACAAAAATTCAGAAAAGTTGTGTCAAATGCAGTTCAGGCAAACTAAACGTTTATGTTGAATATATAAATTCGTCTATTTAATAATTAAGAGATAAAAATATCTAATGGTTTTAATTTCCTTCGTTTCGGTTTAATACTTTTTCCATACTCTATTCAAATACACAAGTGTTTTTTTTTTTTTTATGTCGTTCTTAATTACATTTTGTTACTTATCATTTTGCATTCCCTACAACTTTGGGGTTTTGTAAAAATATTTATTTCAAACAAAAGCTTAGCTAAACATATTTAATATGTAAGAATGCTTTAAAGGACGTGGTTTGAATAATGATCGAACATAGATGCTACAAAACCAGATGTTAGAAAATTAACACCTACTACTTGAAGTTTTTAAATTAAAACTTTAACGCGTTAATTGTTTACACTATTTTTTACAGTGTGAAGGACAACGCCTGATATTAGGATAAAAAGTAGAAATTCTCGTCAACCCCTTCATGCACCTTTGGCTACCGTAGGAAGGCGAAAGGTTGAAAAGTAATATATTGTCCTCCCTTCTCTGTAATTGTTATACTACTAATAGCACTTCGTTACTCTGTGGGAGAGGTAGGCGTGCAGGAAGAAATATTTTCCTGAGTACCATGACCATTTTTTGAATTAAATTAATATATGTACAAGTGATAATTCTATGTTAAAATATTTAATTCCATATACATAAAACTGTCACTATATTGTCAGATTACTGATTTACCTGTAATTAAATTTATTGCACCTGTAGGTCAACATGTAACGGTATCACAAGCACTATAATATGCTATGTAAATTATGTAATGTTTTGTTTTCTGTTGTTAAAATCTGGGAAAATGACCATTTCATTACGGGTTGTAAAATTGTCAAGAATCCATCATAGATGCTTCCGTGTTTACTAGATGACAATTGTAGATGTTGGCTGAATACCGGAAGATTAAAAATAATGTTAAATCCGTTAATAGATTGACATTGATAACATCAGTTTGATATTTTTTAACCCATGCTTCATATTACACACCAAGACTCAAAACTTGAACGAAAACACTTTTTATTTCAATTAGTTAATTTCTTTTACTAATTCAACGTTTTATTGAACAGAAAATCACTGCTTTACTGGGCAGCGATGCAAGTTTGTTTTCGTGAATTTGGAGTTAGCAATAAATCTGAACAGATAAAGATTGTAAAATTCAAGTTCTATATACAGACAAAAAACCACAAAGCCAACTGGCTTCCACATAGATGAAACTAGTTTCATATTGATACTGAACAATATTTTCTAATATTTATTAACTTAAAACAGAGTTAATTGACCATGAAACAAAAAGGTGTAACATAATTAATATTAATGAAATAATTGATAAAATAAAGACAAATACACAATAGTATTTTTGCTGCTGAATCTTTAGTTGTGTTGTGATTTGTTTTAAGTCTGTTTGTCTGTTTGACTGCCAGTCTGCCCTCTTTTTTGCCAAGGTATACTATATGTCTTCTGTGGTTTTTAATTGCCTCTTTGATATGCTGTGTTTTTGTTGCGTTTTTGTGTCAATAAAAAGGTACAATTATAACGCTTCCGTTATTTTTAGAGCTGATTTTTATATATGTACATTTCACTTTAACTTCTGTAAATGTGTTTGCGAGACAATGTATAAATAAAAAAAATAAGAAGATGTGGTATAATTGCCAATGAGACAACTCTCTCTCCACCAGAGACCAAATGACATAGAAATTAACCATTATAGGTCATCGTAACTTGTTTTCAAGTCAAATTAATAATAATAATAACAATAGTGATAGCACGTATAAGATAGTATCATGTACCAGGTTGTATACTGGACAGAGAGATAGAAAAAATATAATTTTTTGAAAACTAAAAACAACTTGACAGTAAAAGTGGTCTCTTGACATGTCTCAGTGTATTTGATTGTACGGAAAACTTACTTATAAATAACCATCGATCCGTTTAAAAGTATGTTTACCTCTTTCCCCTGTGATCATTGACGAATATGTGTCTCTCGTACTATCTTACTTGCATTTAAGACCAGTCCTTCATCATGAGTAACATCAGTAGTATGAAGAACGGAAAGGAAACGTATATATACTAACCATCATTTTACAAAACGGAATGTCGTTTTCTAAAAAAAAAAATAGATAATACCTAGAAAGAATATGATCACAAAACATTTCCTAAAAAGTTCAATAGGTCACTTAGTTGATATGTTTACAAATGATTAGCTTTGGATCTATCAACTGTAATATGTTCTCCCCAATGAAATAATACTCTCTTCTTTTGGTACGACTCCGCTCATCCCAAAAAAATCCAGTTGTAACATTTACTTTAGTAGTACAATGTATGGATACTAAATGCCTACATTTATCTCGTTAAATGACGTATTTGCAGATTTTGTTCACTGCATGGTATGACATATGACCCCCCTCCCTCCCCTCCCCGCCCCCCGCAAAGGAGACAAAAAAAAATAAGAGGTGTATGAATGAAATAAATATTATTTGTATTTTAGATTGTAGTCAATTCAGTTGATTAGGATAAAAAAAATAAAAATAAAAACAACAGTTAATAAATATGGATTTACTTCCATTAGGAACGCTCAATTAAATCCGAATATTTGAAAGTCAAGTTATGGATACAAAATACTTACTCCCCTTTTTTATGTTTGCAGGTATGGTTAAGACAATATTTTACTGTGGAAACACAAATTAAAAAGAATTAAAAAAAAAGAAATTTACATTCAAAATATCATTAGGTATTAAAGATTTTAAAGACTATTAAAAGTACACAAAACACATTACAAGCATATGTTATATCAACGTAGTTTCAACGTCAAACAACAACACATTGATCAAAACAACTAGCGGGATACCTAAAAAATACGAGAAGGTACTTGGAATCTCCATGCATAAGTAAGCAGAACCTGCACCAGCTGTTGAAGACTATCTATAAATAAATAATCAATAATTTACTTACTACTAGGTTTTTACTTATGTACAATGTAAAGAAAATGTGACATTTGTTATTTGTAAAATAACTAAATTCTACTGAAATCTACATGTAAATGTAATCTTTGAAATCGGCATATAAATGCAGTCTGAAATCGGCATATAAATGTAGTCTGAAATCTGCAAATAAATGTCGTCTGAAATCTGCAAATAAATGTCGTCTGAAATCTGCAAATAAATGTAGTCTGAAATCTGCATATAAATGTAGTCTGAAATCTGCATATAAATGTAGTCTGAAATCTGTATATAAATGTAGTCTAAAATCTGTATATAAATGTAGTCTGAAATCTGCATATAAATGTAGTCTGAAATCTAAATGTAAATAAACTCATCATAGATACCAGACTTGTGTACTCCAGACGCGCATTTCGTTTACAAAAGACTAATCAGTGACGCTCGAATAAAAAAAGTTGAAAAGTTTGTCTTTGAAGAAGTTGAAGAGAAACCGACTGAAAACCATGGCGGAAAAAGATGAGCGACGAAAAGACATATGACTACATAGATAACTAAATACAGAACAACACAAAACCTGATCTCATGTACTCCGGAAAGGGGGTAAGATCCTGCTGCACTTTTAGGTTTTTTATAATTCAAATGTATGCATGTACGTGCAAATTTAGTTTTTGAAACCTGGATGTAAATGCAGTCTTTGAAATGTTTGCACAATAACTTGCAAAGAAGTAAAATGTCTAAACTGGTTCAATTCGGACATGAATTTGTATTTTGGGGGGTGTAAACTGCAACTGTGCTTACATGAGTAAGTCATGTAGTATATATTGCAAAACACAATCTGATCAATAGAAACAGATTTTAAGTTAAGATGACATACATGTGGCATACATTCAGTTAGAGATAGGTTGAATTTATTTCTCAGGGGTCTCCAACCAGCATGTAATGCAATAAGTGAATTTTATATTTAGTTTTTTTCTCAACATATTAAATATTTATATATTTAAGTAGACCACAATATTGACATAATTATTTGTGCATACTTCACAAAACAACTTTTAGACCATTTTGTATCAAACACGTTACATAATTTCTGATAGTGATGTATACTTCACACAAGGTCAATACATGTACTTTGATAGGCCAGACTATCACTTTTCTATATTTAATCGTGTACTTGTTTTCATTTGAGACGAGATACATGTATTTTGATGATCAAAGTCTACTAAAAGTATTTGATGTTACAAGTGATTCCGTGTGTTTTTCGTACTCTGTGAACTGAACTTTTACCCGATTTTTTCAGTATCCACGAAATCCATTGACTTTCTTGATCTAATAATTCATATATTGCCTCCGGAGTGAAGAATGAAATTGCATATCAGTAAAAGACAGAATAACAAATACAAAAGCGAGTTCTGGGTAACTATTATATCACCAGGTTTCATAAACGTTTTCAGTTTTTTCAGAACTTGCTTGAACACACAACCAATTTAAAATCAAAACAATAGTAGATACATTTACAATAAAAATGCCATCTTCATATACTGATGGGAATTTGTTAATAAGCCCCTCCCTGATTGGTCTTTTAAGTCTTCAGGTTAGACTACTGTTAAATTTCATACGTTTTATCATTCTCATGAGAAAGAAGGCTTAATTACTTTCAGTGTTTAACGTATAAGCTTTTTTACTAACATTCTTATTTATAACAGTTATAGCTCCATGTGAATTTGCTTCACTATCTCTGCCCTAACTGTTGCCTTTGTTTAAACTATTGATTTCTGATCAAACGATTGTCGCTGTGCATTCTGCTGAATGGAAATCTAAAAGTAAACCTACACGTTCGATTTTTATCGGGTACAAATATTGACATATTCTGTATTCACAATTGCATTAAATGTAAACTCTTCTTTCTGTATATACTAAACCCAAGTGCTACCTCGGAAATAGAGATTTTTTTTTTATATTATTACAAGGATTTTTCTTGTCCAGCAGCAAGACCCATGGTAAAAGGTCACCTTGGATGCATAAATATGCAGCCACGTCCAGTCATATTGGGAACGTTGAGTTTTATTTTCCTCTCGTCCTGAATATGCTTGGCTGAAATATTTGTCTCTGAATTGTTGGCTTATACATACAATAAAGAACGGTTATAAAGTTTATAGATCTAATATAGCAAATTAAATCGTTCATAATATATTTATACTGTTTTAAAAACTCGCAGATACATTCTGTATAGTTTAAGATAATCTTTTATATAAGATGTGGTATGCTTGCCAATGTGACCAAATGACACAGAATTTAACTACTATACGTCGCCGTACGGCCTTCAACAATGAGCAAAACCCATACCGCATATGACTGTTTCTCTCCATTCTCACTTTGGTATCTCCGCCTCTATTTTTCTCTATTCATTTATTCATCTTTGTCTTCCAAGGTGTTGGCACTAAGAGTGTCTAATGACACTTTGTCTAGGAAACCTATTATAATGCAACAGGATCGATGTGTTCCTTACACTTTAGAAAGCAGAAAAAAAGCTACTTAGGTACAAAACACGGGATCATTGCACATATAATCCATTCGTTCCGATAGTCTAGTCACAATCATTACCCCATATACATTTGTAATCTGCTTTGAGAGCACAGAAAGTAGTCACTTTTCATCTGTATTTGCCGATTTCAATTAAAATATGTGACTTTAATGTTTAATAATAACTGCTCTATATGGTATTGGATTATGATTTGAAGAGATTTTTTTTCATCGGTTCAAAAAAAAAAATTTTTTTCTATTAAGTTATAAACAAAACAAAAAATATGTTAAAAAATTTTTGTAAATTGTTCAGCGACATTTTATGTCTTTGTAATAAAGATTAGTAAATAGTCCAGATACCCATAAAAATTTTAACACGAAATCCTCTGCACACTATTTGTGGTATCATCAACTATATGAAAACATATTTATTGATTGATTTATTGTTTTTTGCTTAACGTCCAATGGCAATTGTTCCAGGACGCGAATATATTTACAATAAAGCTAATAGGTAGGTTCTGTAAATAAGCTCGACTACGATGAAGGGTGGGAGTTTGACAGCCATTGGAAAATGAGAGTCATCCTATGTTGGATAGGGGCAAACATTAAGCCTTGCAACAGGTCACGGAATCCTTAACGATTTGTTGGAAGGGTTCTTTCATATGTAGAGGTCGAGGACGGGGCTGCGTATTTATACAACCCACATAGCAAAACGTATCTCTCTATTTATTGCATTGTTTTTAACAGGACGTAGAACAGAAGTCCAGGGATGACAATATTTATATACCTCAGTCGTCAAGGGGAAATAACAATATCAAATGTATTGGAAGCTTCTAAACAGGACTATAGGCCAATTTGACATAAACACAAAACGCTAAATTAACTTTGTGTTTAGATAAAATGGATGTAACATTAACATGTTTATCTTGAATTTAATAAATATAAAAGATAATATTACAAAGTGTAGGTCAAATTCGTATATCACTGTTGACATATCAAATCCTCAGTGTATGTGCTATGTTTATATCTATGCTCGGATTTTGTTTTATAATTTTAACTAAATTTTACAGTGTTGTTCAATTGGTCTTTTTTATTCTTAGTACATTTTGATCTTTATTCATTCAGATCTTTTCATTTTTTTCTATTTTCAGTAGAGGCCAGACTATAAGAAATTAAAATCTTTTCTATTACATCTGATCATATTTCGTAATAATCATATTATTTTGCAAGAATGTATATAAAGGTAAAGTAAGTAAATATATATAAGCTAAAAAAAAGTAAGCTAGTAAAAAAGTAGTAATATTCCGTAGACTGTGATTTCATCGTTTAGGACTAAAGTACCCCGCGTATTGACGTTTTAGTCAAACATCAATTAGACGATATATATTTTTTACAAGTACAAAATGTACTGAATTTGTACGATCAGATCTTAATTAAACAAAAGAAATTACTTGATGATGCAAAACCATATTTTGTGATGAAAAAAAAACAATCTGGCCGGTTCGACATTTTAGAATAGATATACATAGTGGGGGTTCAAAAGAAAGTCTTGCCAAGAGATTTTTATAATCAGAGAAAATAATCTGTTTGATTGAAAGCATGGTTTAAAATTAAATTCCAATTTCAATACAAAAAAAAAAATCAAATCCATACAATGGTGGATAAAAAAATAAAATCAAGAATTTAGAATCTGTTCGTTTGTTAAATGTTAAGTTAAAAAATAAAAAGGTCACTTCAAAGACTTTTATTTCAGTATAAGGTCTAGGTTCATTTGATTTTGACACATGAAGTTGACTTGATATTGACATTTTAGGACACTTTGAAACGATTTCTTTCACTTCGTGTCAGAAATTTTGAATTAAAAGAAACAATGCGTTCTGCCATTACCTTTTTTAATTTTGTTAATTTAAAAATTGATCAATTAAAAAGTAAATTTTCCAGTATTGCCATAATATTGACGTGATTATTAGATGTCGTGATACGCGTGTTATATGTAAGATGACATGATGGTACATTAGCCTACAGGGTTATTCTTATAATACACAACTACATTTGTACATGTAAAGTATGCAATGTTATCTTCAGTCTGCTGTTCTTGGGTGAAAATAAACAAATATGAATTAATGTTTTGCGCAAAGCACGAAACTTTAATTTAGATTGTACAGGTTAGAGCAATGGCCGATCTCTTCCTTTTGTTTAGATATTTTGGTTTTGATGTCTCCTACCTATTTATGCATTAAACTTCGAAACCCGACACCTTGAGTCTCGACCTCATTCCAAGTTCCAAGATTCAATATTTTATTATAAGCTCTTTATTAGTTTCAAAACCATGTTGTATATGAAACACTTATTTCTCCTCCATAAATATTGTTGCAGGTTTTGTCAACTAAAGTAGCAGAATATTAAACAAACAAGTCTTCAAAACTACATAAAAACTAAAGATTGAACAACACAAACTCCACCAAAAACCAGGGTAGATGTCATGTGCACCCGAGGGATAACAAGTGACAACCGTCTTTTTCGCTCATAGTAAGTACATGATAATTCATCTTTAAATAGATCTGCGAGCAAAAAAACTTTTAAAATAACATGAAATTCATCTCTTTTTGTCCTCTAATGAACATCCCCACGTTTCGTTTTTACTTCTAGTTTTTATTTTGAGGGGAGCTACCCGTTACTTCCGTGCAAAATCACTTCCATGTTTAATTCACAAAATATGTTCAACCAAACTCAAGTACAATTATCATATTAAAACAATTGGTATGTCCTTTCCTGCATGTAAACTGAATTAAATCGGTATTCCGTTTACATGAAACACGTGTTTTTCATGTTTTAGAGTTATTTAATATTTATGCATACTATTGTACTTTTAATGTCGGCAATTTTCTTAATGAATTCATGTAATGGGTTTGCATGCCTCAAAAATCGTTTGGTTTTAGAGAAATTTTATTTGTCTTGAAATGATTTATTGAAGAGGGCAATACCTAGCTTAATCTTTGTATTGTACCAGCATGTTCATCTTGTCCGCTGTATGAAACAATTAAAAACGTCCATCACAAAACTTATAACCTATAACATGGGAAAGAAGTGCAAACTAACCTGAATTTACATCACTTAAGGCTCCAGTCTATAACAGTTAACTGAACTTGGTGAAATTAAAATGTTTGTTAAAAAACATTTCTCACAAAATTAAAATATCAATTGTCCTTTGAATATCGGTCGATCAAGTTTAATTATGAGTTCATAAAAAGCTTGCTCCAAAACTGCACACCGAACAGAGCAATAAAAGACATATTGTACACAATTTTTTTTATTATTTTGGTATTAAGGGAATACTATATATATGCATTTAGAATTAAAACGTAGAGTTTCCAAGATCACACCTTATTATATATAGTAGGTAAAATAACAGTCCTTGATTAGGCAGATTCAATAAGTAGGTAATTATAAAACCGGAACAGGGTTTGTAGTTGTTTATTATTGCGTATTAGTAATACATTGGTGGTTTCAAATAAGTTAAGATGTGTTTTTTAAATCATAATTATAGTCAACAGTGCATATTTACAAGTTTGACAGTCACAGTGAGATATGAGATGAGATGCGTTACATGATGTACTTGATAAAGAAAAGATTATCATCTAATTGTTTTATTTTAAAGGTAACCAGAGGCGAATTAGGGAAGGGGGCCACATGCAGCTACATGAATGGTTACCGCATGGACGTTTTACCAGTCAAACTAGCTCTTGCCTTTTCAACCTTTCAAAATTCTGGATCCGCAACTGCAAACGTTATGATCGCCGACATAAACTAAAGGAGTAGGGCATTAAGGCCCGGTTTTGGCCCAAGAAAATAAAATATTTGACAACTATTTCAAATTTGCACATATTGTTTGGAAATGCATAAAGTAACTAAATATAAACGAAAAACATAAGATTTTTTTATCTGATGACGTCACAATTACGTCATAACATGTACCGTTTTCATGAAAACGATGAAAAATACAGAATTTATGCAGTTTTCCATCTTTATTTCCATTGCGGAAACATCGTGCGCAGCCAAGAAACAACAAAATAATTTAAGAGAAGCGTTATTATAACTATTGAAATAATCTCACCAAATTTAAAGTTGTTTCTTGCGTGCGCACATACTTTGCTAATCCAAAATATACTTAAAATTTGATGAAAAACTAGGAAAATCAAGAAATTTTACAAAATATACAAATTTCGTAATGGTTTGTTGCCATGGTAACTCGTTAAACGTGAATTTGTTTTTATTTTCTGACTACCTTATACCTTAGTCTAGTTATGACAAATTTCAGAATACGTATGAAAACTTTTAAATTTGCAGTAATAGTTGGGCCAAATAAGGGCCTTATTGGCCTTTCTCCTTTGCAGAAAAATCTCCGATAGAAACTGAAATATATTGATAGCGACTTGATGATTGAGAGCTTTGGTCATACAGCTTTTAAAATGTCTGCGTGTTAATACGACCCTGGCTTTCAAATGTTAAGGTTTGAACGTCCCTGCATGAATAATGGTTAATCCAGAAAAGCGATTCGGACGTATGGAATTTATAAAGTGTTATTTATTGCATGAAAATCCCAAATGATAAAAGTCTTTGAACTCAGCAATGTGGTGGACATTTGCCTCATTTACAAGCATATCACATCTCTTTATATCAATGTTGTTTTCTCAACTTCCAGATGTGTACATACACGTAGTTGTTCGTTGTTGCATGTCTTGTTTTGTCTTCCATGTCTCGGGTTGCTGGTGTGGTCTTTTGTCTTTTGATTTTGTAAGTCCTGTTGACCTCCTTGTAAGACATGAACACTAGAATAACAGTAATCATAAAAAATATTGTATTATTTATAAAATTATAAAATTGTGTATCAATAACAGCATATTGTTTGGCTGATTTGTATGCCCTTTCTTGTTTATGAGCTCTCAAACGTTTAATAATTGGACTATTCAAACATTTGGCCACAAGCGTACCTAATGAAGGTGCAGAAACACGAGTTGTGCGCAAGGAACTATATGTTTTACCATCATTTTTGGTTTTAATTAAGGTTGTCCTTTTTATACATTTTCGGATAGATACCAAAAATTTGCATACATCTTTCAAAACTGCAATATTGAGCCATCTTGATGTATTTATTCTGAGGTCAACTGTTTAAAAATGCACCGAAATGTTGTTAAACCTTTTAATTACACATTTAAATATATATATGATTATGTGAGTTTTAGAAAAATATTGAAAGGATTTTGATAAATGGCCCTGCTGTGAAAAAATTCAGGGGAAAATCTGGCCTACCAAAGGGGATTCTTTGCGAAAGTCAAATATTCTCATATTAAGCAGGAGCATCTTCATTGATGTTTCTATATTTGGTGACAGCCGGAAATAACCGGATTATCGTCCTTGTCTTGTTTCCTGTATCTTATTTACAAATTAAAGCCTAAACCTACTCGACAAGAAGTGGTCAGGAACTATATTATCGGAAAGTGGGATCATTTACATTAAGTGTTCTAAGTATATTTAATATACTATAGCGTGCACATTTCATCTGGGGAATTTACCTTATCTATTTACCAGCATCATATGTAGATGTTCAGAGGGTTTTAAATATGACAGCAAGTGCCAATGCTTAAGATGGCCGACACCCATTTCAGGAAAATTCACTTAATGGAAAATGTCAACAACAAAAAAAGCTACTCACACCCATTATAAAGCGTTTATATTAATATAAGACCAATTAAGCTAAAAACAAACAACACAGAATGAGAAAAAAATAATAATAATGTTAAAAAAAAAGGATTCGCAAATATAAAACAGGAAATCAGTTGTACATCATAACAAACTTTAGATCAGAGAAAGTTTGGGAAAAAAAGAATCATAACTTTTAAAGCAGGTCCATGCTCACGATGCTACACTCATCACATTGTATCAGTTATATAGTGTATCATTTCAGTATCGCTTTCTTGTAATCTTGTATGTTTACTACTGGTTCTATTGCACTGCTGGTCGGCTGTGAGTGCACGGGTGCATCACTAACACACTGAGTTGATGCCACTGGACTGCAAAAAACCCGAGAGATTGTGTACGGGAATGCTATTAAATAAATATTGATACCGGAGAAATTTTCAATAACCAAATGTAAAGAAATCTTCCCGACAGACAGGTGTTCATAAAATGTAAAGAAATCTTCCCGACACACAGGTGTTCATAAAATGTAAAGAAATCTTCCCGACACACAGGTGTTCATAAAATGTAAAGAAATCTTCCCGACACACAGGTGTTCATAAAATGTAAAGAAATCTTCCCGACACACAGGTGTTCATAAAATCGTTAAAACGTAATTTGTTGTGTTACTTTTGTTTGGTTTAACCAAAAATGAAGATATTAGAATTTTAATCATGCATGGTTAAGGTGCATCAAGTTAATGTCGGTATCTTGGATTTCCTTTTATGCTTAATAATTCAGTCTAGATAATAAAATGATTCAAATGTTAATGCATTTTCTGGATGGTTTTCTTCTTTTGATTCAGTGCAGTAATATCAATTTTAAACTGAAGAACACGACGACTGAATAACGTTAACATAAAAGAATAAAAATGCTGACATTTGAATAAAATATGTTACTAGCTACATTTTAGACAATTTTAAAACCAAATACTAACATTAATGATACTCTATAATAGTATTTGAACAGATATATTTTGTCACATCTCATTTGAATTGTAGAAGGTACATGTGTTTTGATCGTATAAAACAGGCGGATGATACCAAGGTGACATCCGAAAGTCATAAGTCGAGAGGAGCTGATGACAACACCATGGCAAAAAAACGATAGAGAAAAGATAACAAAACACTACATAGAATACTAAAGACTGAGCAAGACGAGTCCCACCAAAAACAGGATGTTTTCACATAAGATGACCGCTAACAAAACCAAACAGGTTTGTTTCAGCTTGATACAGTTGCTTCGTATATTTCTTTCGCATGGGTTAAATTCTTTCCGTTTGAACTTTTTTATATATCTACTAGTATTTTAGAAGCATATTAAAAGCGTCTTTTACCTTGTACCACATCTTTGTTGGGTTATTTAATGTTGTAATCTGTTCAATTATTGATATTATCGTCATTTAAATGTTCAATCCCATAGTGGGTCCGTTATTGGAAATACATTTTTCTGCTTTTGTATTATCCATGAGCACAAATAAAAACCTCCAGTCTCCAGGAGACTAGAAATAACACGCGACTATGAAGATTATCGATTTTAACCCATTTTTAATACAGTAGTTCGTTTCTTATATCTAGGTATATATGTAGATTAAAAGGTACAAATGATATGTGAACTGAACATGTAAATTAATCGTGATATATATATACTATTTTACCTTTATAAAACCGACGACCTGCCCCATAGGTACATGTAATTAGTACATACAACGTCTTTACGGTGATTTGTCACTTTGATGGATTAAATGATTCAAAAACGTGTGAAAACATAAACAGTTACAAAACGCCGCTTCAAATGAAAGTGTTATGAAAGTTTTGAAGAAATATAGTTACAAGCCATCACTTCAGTTACAAATGCCGATTTTACTGGCGCTTCCAATTACAACTGGTCGTGTCATTAGGTTTTCAAAGGAGAAATAGTTAGATACCACCGCTTCCAGTTACAAAAGGCCACTTTACTGATCATGTCATGAAGGTTTCAAAAAAGAAAAAGTTAGAAACCATCGCTTCCAGTTACAAAAGGCCACTCTTACTGATCACATCATGAAGGTTTCAAAGAAAAACTAGTTAGATACCACAGCTTCCAGTTACAAAACACCATTTATTATAATTTCAAAGCAAAACATTTTTGTAATAAACAATAACTAACTGACGCTTCAACTGATTTGAATATATAAAAAACCGCTATAAAATAAAGTCACTACCCGACACTGGACAGCGATATCACTTCAAGTGGTCGTTTATTTATTGTTTAATGTAATTTCTACAGGCGAGATTTTTTTTAGACGATTTTGATCTATGTAGAATCTTTTGAAAATAGTAATGCTTTTTGTTCTTATGTCTAAGGTTTTTATCAACTTAATAATAAACCGGGCCTAATGAACACGACGCAAACACACTGGACACAGAAGGTGATATTGCTTTAACTTGGTCGTTACCCTTGAGATTGGACAGTCAACTCTTAAGCTTACTTCAACTTTGATTTCATTTTGGCTGCTCTGAAATGATTGGTTTCCTAAACATTCTATATCTAGCGTACTTAATCATTTAAGTTTAGACACATTATTTTGTCTTCTGCACGGAAATTGAATTAGTACGTTCATATTGCAACTTGTTGTCCGAGGCTGTTGTACTGTCAGTTCTTGATTGAGCAATCCGCCCAGTGACAGTGCTTTGGTACTAGCATGATTTAAGCGATAGAGTTAAATTATGAAGTTACAATTAGTAACTTATGTAATTGTGTTAAAAATTTAAAAAAAATAAAACTCCCTGAGACAATCTTAACCTTGAAATGATTTTGCCCTTTTTATTTTTAGCATGATGAATGTTTATTGATTTCATTTTCCTGATCTGGATCCCTTGTTGGTATTTAGCGCCACTTTCAGAGACCTTGAATTTTTAATTGCGACCAGGTTTTATTGGCGAAGGGAGCTTGGGTACCCTTAGGGAACCCCCATCCTTCGACCAAGAGAAGCCCCCAAATTTCTACTTGATCTCGTGAGTACCTGAAGAATGTATATATAGAAATTAATCATCGGACGTACTGAAGCGAAATAAGAAATAGAAAACATTATTGAACATCTTGGCAAACATGTATTCAATAGTATAAACAAATAAATACCATCATGCGTTGTTATTACCATTAACAAATATCGGTATGATGCATTTTATACACAAATATTGAATTTTTGTTTCTAATAAAGAATTATTTTTCAATGCTAAGAGGATAATCATATTGGCTTACAATTTTTTTGTATTGACTGTGTTGGATATATTGGTTTTGGGTATTGTCCTTGTTGGATATATTTAAGTTGCCAATATAGGTCTTAGTTGTTTAGTGGCGAAAAACTTTGAAGTAGGTATTTGAAATCAACAAATTCCGCTATTGATCTAATGGTCGGATTATTTTGACATTTTTTTAAGATATAACAAGATAATATTTATTGAATTTTTGTAGGCGCATGCAATTTTGCAAGCTTTTCTAGATCAGATTAGTTAGTATTAAATTATATTGAAATTAAGAAAAATATTATAAACACGACTGTTGAAAAGTTATAGTTTCAATATATTATTTATAGCTTCTTGTCTCGTTTTGCTTATTGGTTTTCTTTTGTTGGGTGGCTTTTTTCTGGTCTTTGTAACATTTGGTAGTTTAAAAGAAGAGAGGTGTATTAAGTATTTAGTAAAATTGTAGAAAGAATAAAAAAACTGAGTGAAAGAATATTCATACTAGATCAAATTGATCTTTATGTCTCTAATACATACCTACAGTTGTTAATACGCGAGTGTTGGTGTGCGATGTATGTCACAGGAAAACATACCTTTTCACGGATGTTTGTGTGTTTCACACATCCGTAAAAGGACGTTAATCATCATACTTTGAATACGTATTATACACCCATACGTATAATGATCAAAACCTATGTTTATAACGGACAATTTTCGGAAAACAAACATGTGTTTAATGTACATCGGACAACTATGCACATTCTATGCACATTGTACAGATTGAACAGGAGTGCAGTATATTTCATACTTGAATCATGACCTGCAAATTCGTATTTTGTCGATAGAAAATGTAAATAATACTTTATTATTTTGATGCGCCCGACATGTTTTTCTCAGTTAACCTTAATCCGGAACGCACAAACCAACAAATTTGAAAGCAAAATAATGAATTCCTGAAGAGCTGTGTGATTAAACCTCGTTTTAAATCATGTCCGAATCATTGACTACTAAGCTTGCGATACCCTCAGGTACTAGGAGTATCAACCATGTGTTGGAAACTGAAAATTATAAAATGCTTGATTTTAACTTGATCGACAAAAGAGTGTTGAAAAGACGAGCAGTCTAAAAACACAACATAGTAAAAACTAGACGTAGGAACAGAAACCCAGCCAAAAAATTGGAAATGATCTAAGATGGGTCTGGAAAATTTAAAATTTATCATTCATGAATAGAGAAATATTGCAACTAATTCGAACAAAGGGGATCAAAATATAAGCTAGATTTCCTTTTAATGTAATTGATTAAATCTTGTATGCTTGGGGTCGATTGACAAATTTGCAAAATATGGATATTCGGACCATCTCTTATTATCTTTATAGGCCATACAATCCAGTACTATGTAAAGATCGGTGTAGGGAGAATGAAAACAATGCAATTTAACATTTAGAAAACATGGACCTAGGAGACAACAAAGTATATAAATCATAGCCTTATTTATGTTTTACCGATATAATAATGTACCTAATGTGGTTACAGAAATAAGTGTGAACGTGATGTCAAAACATTCCCCGTGACAATGAAAATTTCCTATATAAATAGAACATAAATTTCCTAGGTACCCGGAATTAGGAAATATAACCTTACAAACTAGGTTTCATGGTTGAAAAAGCGGACAGAATTAAATGGAAATATCAATGAGCTAGTTATTAAATTTAATTCATCTACAGCTTGATAAAATCGTTTTAATTCCTGTCCTAAATATTCAAACATTTGTAGTAATGTGTTTTTCCATTATTTGATAAAAATTAAAATAATGTGATGAATAAGAAGCAACAGTTGTATACTGATGTTCAGACTCGTAAATCCAATTTTAATATACAAATCAAGATTAGAAAAAAAAACTAAGAAAACCGTACGAACTCCAAACGGAGCTAAACGCAAAACTGCATGAGTACTGGTATCAAATTGTATTTTAAATTGTATTTTAAAACGACAAATTGAAATATACAAGGTCAATATGAATAATAATATGAATAAGAATATGAATAAGAATAAGAATACTATCATATAGTAAATTTAAACAAATAAATTATGGTACGTCTATGATACGTCTGGCAAGAATGGCTACCATGGTTTGTGCTTTAACATAACTACTCTGGTTTTTAACAAGTATTGGTATATGTTTAAGTGACAATACGATGTTATGCGGTTTGCGCTAAATTTTCAAAAAAAATAAAGTTCTCTATGTGTTATTGAAAGATATTATTTATGGGTATTTGTTTTCCCAGATTTGACAAAAACAGTGTTAAATATTTTGACGTGCAGATCAATTCTGTTTTCCGGCTAGTATACTTAACTGTTTACATGCATGCATAACTTTGAATTTTTCGAAATACTAAGGATTTTCTACTCCAGGAAAAGATTACCTCAGCTGGTAAAACCATATGAGATTTACGGTCCTCAATGCTCTTCAATTTAGTACTTAATTTGGCATTTTTTATTTTTTTATTCGAGCGTCACTGATGAGTCTTTTGTAGATGAAACGCGCGTCTGGCGTACACAATTGTAAGCCTGGTATCAATGATGAGTTTAATTAATACAAGTAAAAAACAGGACAGAAATAACCATTAATGAGTATACCATACACTGAAGCAATTATATCATTACTATGTCGTAGTCAGACGTACAAAGGACAAGTCAGATCTTTAAATGGTCAAGTTAAAGACGAGCAAATTAATAAAATGGTAACAATTACCTCTTTAGGGATGCAATTCTAATTGTTACCGCGCCATACAACCAGGATTTCATAAGTAATCAGACTGAAATGTAGTATGCATCTAAAAGGGCTGGTCAAATCAAGTTCAGATTGTCGGCAGTTTGTTCCAGGTGATGACTTTGATCAGAGGAAATCGTGACTATAACAAATGAAGAAGTATATATAAACTTCAGTAATTATTCAACTCTATTTAAATTCAAAATAATTGTTTGATTTTAGTTGTCCGTATCTTTGTAAATTATGTCCTGATAATTTCAAACATAAGTACCCACAAACAAACCATGTGAAATACTAATAACCAAAGAAAACAGTTTGAGGGTTAAGAAGGTCGAATTTTCTAATTTTTTGAAGCATAGGTGAAAATTTCCACTAAAAATAGATTTGGTTCTTCCAGTTTAAACTATGCGAACTAAATATGACCAAGTTATGTAAAGGTCAGTATTTAAATGTCTCTCATTCAGGACTTACTGACCTTCTTACTAGAAAAATGTCCACAAATTCTCCGAAAGGAATGACCATAACAAACATTTTAGTTGTAGGCAATATTTTTATAGCAAATAAAATACCTATTTAATATTTGACGATGGTAAATTCAGAAAAGCGATTTAGACGCTTCAATTTTATAGTGTTATTTTTCTATGCTAGTACTGGGTCGATACCGCAGCTGATGGACTGCTAGTCCACGACGGTATCGTCAGCTCAGTAGTCAATGCTTTGGCATTGACTTGATTCAAAACATACCTTTCTTAAATTCACCTTTAATTAATTTAGAAATTATAAAGAAATTGAGGTTCCAACTTCCTCAGGCAAAATTGACTTTGAGGGAATTGAAAATTGTTCTTAAGTCCCGTTTTGTGATATAGCCCTCAAACATTCAAGTATTTGTACATTCCTGGCTTGCATACATGTATGTTTGTGGTTGATCGTTGTTGATGAAGGTAAATCCAGAAAAGCGTTTTGGATAAAGCAAATTTATAAAGTGCTATTTTCATTTAAAGTCTGTAATTAGTTCTTTTTACCTTCAAACCTTCAAGGCTGGTGAATTCACGTAAAGATGATTAACATAGATTTGTTTCATGTGCTGACTTTGATCAGAAGAAATTGTGACATTCCATTCAAAAACGTGTTATGTAGTTATATATTTCAGTAATTTTTCAATTCAACTTAATGTTTGATTTAAGTTGTTCGTATCTTTGTAAATTGTGTCCTGACAGTTTCGAAAACATAAGTACCCACAAACAACCATATAAAGATACTAATAAACAAAGGGAAACGTGTAAGATTTAAGAAGGACTTTTATAATTCTTTGAAGCAGATAAAAATTTCCACTAAAAATAGATTTGGTTGTTTCAAATATAAATACACACAAACAAACCGCGTGAATAATAAAACAAAGGAAACAGTTTGACATTGTTATTAAAATTTTAAAGGAACGAAACAAACGTGTTTCCGTTAGAACGTTTCATCAGATATACGCTTAAATGTATTGAAACGCAGAATTTTATTTCTTTGAAAAACTGTTTAGTTTTTACAATAAATAGATTTGGTACTTTCATATTACACAATAGTTTGTTAATTTTGTGTGAACTAAGCACAAGCTTTTTATCAGTATGTAACGGTCAGTATTTAAATGCATCTCTTCATGGAAGAAATAACTATTTCTCCGAAAGGAATGACCGCTTATACATACTTATTAATATATGTTAAATGACTGTGAAAACTTCTATGAACCTTTTAATCTGGCAGTGTCGTTCAATTCACGTTTGGATTGTCAGCATTATTTTGTTTTATTGGTTTGCTCCAAAACTGACATGATTTTATAATAAACAGTTTGTAAATTTTCCGATTATAAATCAAGAAAAAAAATTTAAACTGATTGCCCACTCCCCAACCAAAATCGACCTTTAGATGGTTTCGATCATTCGTTTTATATAACTTTTGTATCTTAAAGCTTTCCTTGTATATACATCCTTGGCTTTATATAACTTTGTATCTTAAAGCGTTCCTTGTATATACATCCCTGGCTTTATATAACTTTTGTATCTTAAAGCTTTCCTTGTATATACATCCCTGGCTTTATATAACTTTTGTATCTTAAAGCTTTCCTTGTATATACATCCCTGGCTTTATATAACTTTTGTATCTTAAAGCTTTCCTTGTATATACATCCCTGGCTTTATATAACTTTGTATCTTAAAGCTTTCCTTGTATATACATCCCTGGCTTTATATAACTTCAGTGTATATAAAGTGCGAATCCAGTTAGTTCATTTTCACTGTTGTATACGAGTATGTCTATTGTAGAATAAAGGATGATGGGAAATACTACGTTGTTTACTTTTTGAAAATACAAAATAATAGATTTGAATGTATGTTTTAACAGAATTTCATTAGAATAAAACTTTTTAATCTATAATAACGGATTAAAGTCCAAAAAAGTGTTATTTAAGCAGCAGAATCCATAATATTGATTACTGAATGCGATTCATTTTAACTATAGATGCGATGAATTATCACTGTAAGTGCAATCATTTCTGATGTGGAATTTTTGGAAATGCGATGAATTTTCATTGTCGTTTTATATGATTATTCGACATACAACAACTGAAAATAGTTTTTAAATGACTTTAATATTGATGATATTTACAATTTGAAATGCAAGCTAGTCGTAGATGCTTACTTGAATATACACGGGTATAACCACGTTGGTGAGTTTGCTATTAGCTTGTTATGGATCTGAAAATTTACTGGAGCAGAACATCCATGAATATAACGTTTTTCTACAACAAATTTTCTTTGAAAAGTTTTATAACTCGCTTAAAAAAGCTTTGAACATTTGTCACGCCATGTTATACATATTCTACCGTATTGATAGGCTTTTGCACAACGAACAGTACAAGAATGTACAACGAACGGTACTAAAGAAAGAAAACAAACTTACATTTAACTTTGCTTTTCCGGTGACGTGGATTGGCTTAACTGTCCAAGATATATATATTTAATGATGACGTGTCACAGGAAAGAATAAATTTAATCTTACATATAGACCAGGACAAATTATTTGAGAAAATAGAATTGACTATATTAGCAATAAATACCATGTTTAAGGAATTTATTGATATATATTACCTCAGACTTTCACTCACAAAGTATGCATATATAATCAATCCTTCTGACTTCATAAATTTTGTTAGAGAGTCGGCTGAATTAAGACTTTATATAATGAAAATTAATTAATTTCCTTCTGTGAAAATGCATCGCATATACAATATAAATGAATCGCCCTACAGTGAAAATGAAAGTCTAGTATCATTATTCGACGGTAAACATGAATCGCATAACGAAAACAGCATAGTGGAATTTGATTCAATGTCAACAAGCTGAATAACAAAACCTGTTTTAAGTTAAACAACATTAATAATTATGTTAAAAGGTACATTTTTCTGCAAATGAAACTTAACTGCTACTTTAAAATCTCTTACACGCTCTGTTCGTGAACTATTCTTAATATTTATCTATTTGTGTATCAATTTTGCACCTGGATGGCTGTAGGCGCGATGAGAACCCGTCCGCATCTCATACCTATATCATGAATTTATAAAAACAGTACACATTATATATTATTTCTTATTTTATTCAAAAATCTTGAATTTGTCGTCTGTTTATTTATCATTCTACATCAGAAATTCATCACGGATACAGTAAAAATGACATTTTAGGATTCGCACATTACATACACTGTAACTTTTAAAATTGAGAATGGAAATGGGGAATGTGTCAAAGAGACAACAACCCGACCACAGAACAGACAACAACAGAAGGTCACCAACAGGTCTTCAATGCAGCGAGAAATTCCCGCACCCGGAGGCGTCCTTAAGCTGGCCCCTAAACAAATATATATACTAGTTCAGTGATAATGGACGTCATACTAAACTCCAAATTATACACAAGAAACTAAAAGTAAAAATAATACAAGACTAACAAAGGCCAGAGGCTCCTGACTTGGGACAGGCGCAAAATGCGGCGGGTTAAACATGTTTATGAGATCTCAACCTCCCCTATACCTCTAGCCAATGTAGAAAAGTAAACGCATAACAATACGCACATTAAAAGTCAGTTAAAGAGAAGTCCGAGTCCGATGTCAGAAGATGTAACAAAAGAAAATAAACAAAATGACAATAATACATAAATAACAACAGACTACTAGCAGTTAACTGACATGCCAGCTCCAGACCTCAATTAAACTGATTGAAAGATTATGTCTTCATCATATGAATATCAGGCACAATCCCTCCCGTTAGGGGTTTAGTATCATACCATCATAAAATATATGAGAAGAGCATAACCCGTGTCATGCCAACAACTGGTTTTTATATATATCCCTGGCTTTATATAACTTTTGTATCTTAAAGCTTTTCTTGTATATACATCCCTGGCTTTATATAACTTTTGATCTAAAGCTTTCCTTGTATATACATCCTTGGCTTTATATAACTTTTGTATCTTAAAGCTTTCCTTGTATATACATCCCTGGCTTTATATAACTTTTGTATCTTAAAGCTTTCCTTGTATATACATCCCTGGCTTTCAAGTTTTTGGTTATGAACGTTCCTGGGCTCTCGGTCATAAAGCTTTACTCAGTACTCGCAGTTTAAAGTTTGTACTCGAAACACCAAATCCAGTATTTTGATCTGTTGATTTCTGAGTCTGAATATGATAATCTCCAGAATCTATGACAAACGAGACGTTTTTAATTTTGAAATTATCAATTTTCCCCACCTTAGTAGCAATATACCAATTTCACCTGTATATGGGATATACATTTCCCAACTCATTCTGTATTCAAGAACTTGCAGCTGCTACACAGTATTTATAAAACGTCCCCAGTGTCTGAACAGAAAGTTGATGAACTAGTGTTGTGTCAAAGAACGTCTCGTCCTTTTTCTAAAAAAGTTCATCGGAAGATACCAAGACCTTGTTGATAAATATTCCGTATCAACTTCACTGGCAAATAATACATGATGGTCTTGAAGTATAGATTCTAGGTACTGACGTTGTTTATCCTCTTAATTACGCGTTAAAGTGTTCTTTTATTTGTATTTGTAAATTATTAACCTTTACTGTTTAGTCCATTTTTTGGTAATATCCTTTTGGCGTGGCTCGGTACTTATACATCCCACCATTGTGTTATTGTGTTATGGTCATTTTTTGTATTCTTGTCTTTCATTTTTGCTTATGTGCTTTGTCTATATGCCATTTTGTTTTTCTTTGTTGACATATTTGTTTGTTTTATAGTGATTCAGATTATAACACAACGTTGACTGCTGTACCCCTATTTTTGACATTTTACCTATTATGTCTGTTTGTTTTGTTCACACATTGTTGTCAATATAATGGAATTTTATGCGACTGTCATACAAGTGAGAGGTTTTAGCTAGTTATTAAACCAGGTTTAAATCACCATTTTCTACATAAGGAAATGCCTGTACCAAGTCAGGAATATGGCAGTTGTTTTCCATTCGTTTGATGTGTTTGAGTTTTTTATTTTGCCATTTGATAAAGGACTTTTCGTTTTGAATTTTCCTTGGAGTTCGGTATTTTTGTTATTTTACTTCATACTCAAAATGTTAAGACCATAAGCCCATGTCAAGGTAGTAATCCAGAAAAGCGCTTCGGACGCACCGAAATTGAAGTGCATGGGTAGTTGTTTTAACAACTGCTGACTATGATAATGAGAAATTAGATTTACGTTTGACTGACAACTAACATAGACTGGCGTGCTTTAATTCATTTAATAAAATTATCAACATTTGAAAAATTATGTTGTTTACTAGATTAAAACATAAAAAGGGATAACAAAAGTCTCAAAAATGACCCCCGAATAGCACAGCAGACTATGGAGAAGACGATTCTAAGTTGTATAACTTGTGTCCAATCCTTTTGTCATGTATCATTTCGACAATAAAATGTGTTTAAACTCCAAAAGACTACATGAACTGCCAACACCCGACTCCGGCAGAAAACAATATTAATATGTTTTTTGAACCTTTAAGAATTTTGAGAAAAGTAAAATATAACATCTTTGAAAAAAAATACGAAACTAATATCAAACTGTAAACGCTTTATAACTAAAGCACATTTAAGATAGAAAATGCATACGTTAAAATGAATCCTACCTCACGGACATGTTAAGAATTAGTCAAATAGATGGGTTGTTTTTGTTTTTTCAAATTTCACTCAAACTATACCGGTGTAGCCTGAAGCTATAGTCCAGCTAGTAAATATATAATTCAATTATTTTATGGCACCACGGTGTCATATACATTTGGCTTGAGAGACAACTATACTTTTACTGAATAAGGCAATATATATGTGTTCATATTCAAGTTTTAAAATGAAAAAAAAATATAGATGAGGCGTTACCGACATTTCACAAATAATTCTGCTCTAACCAGTGCTTAGGGCCGTCATGAACTTTCAGCGAGGTATCATGAGTTTTTGATCCGTGTTAAAGGCGCCTAACTATGACTATGGGGTGAAGAACAGAACACCTCTAAAATGCTGTATTTTGCTTTGTATTTTTTGTTTTTGTTTTTGTTTTTGTTTTGTTTTTTTTTTGCTTTTGTGAAGTGCGTCGCGGGATTTTGTTTCATGAAATGATATACCACTTCTTTTCCTCTCCTTTTCAATTTGTTGGCATATATATATGGTACTTTTAAGTTGGTGTATAGAAAAGCACATAGCAATTGATATACATGAAATAGCAGTATATATCAACTGGGTCTAATAGACTCAATGTATTAGTCCCAGATAGTTGGTGTATAGAAAAACACATAGCAATTGATATACATGAAATAGCAGTATATATCAACTGGGTCTAATAGACTCAATGTATTAGTCCCAGATATCAACAAAACATAGCATTTAATATAAACAAACAAAACAAATAAAAAAAATCATAGCATGGTTGTGTTACATTTACGATACCATAGTAGAGGAATTATTTGAGAAAATATATACAATGAACAATTACACACATTATTTGTATTCAAAGTAGGTATATCTACAAATATTTTAATCCGAGTTTGCATAAAATGAAATAATCTTTTATCGCATCATTTTATTTCCTTAGAGGAAATTTACAGTACGGAAGATATAAACAGTACATTGTTTTTTGTATGTTATACAGAAGAAATTAATAGTACGGAAATTATAAATTTTACATTGTTTTGCATATAATACAATTGAAATTTCAAGGTCTTATAAATGAATAGCTGTATTCTACTTTATTTCTGTAAGTGCAGGAAAAAATATTTGTAGTGGATTACATGCTAGTTTTATAAAATCATTCAAAAAAAAGAAAAAAAGAAAATTAAAAACTAATTGTTCAGAGAACATTTGAAGGTCTTTCCACAGCAATTTTAAAATTTATTGGAAAGAAGCTAGTTCGTGGTTACTCAAAGTTAAAATTGGCATCTTATCAGTTCTTCATACTGATGCGATAAATAAGTGGTTTCTATATACTTCTGAGTGAAATAAGGGAGATAATTAGCTACTTCCGGTGAAGTAAATGTCACTTCCAGTCTCATATAATAGTTTCTTTCACACTGATTCCAAAAATATATAGTTTCTATATACTTTTGCTTGTAAACCAGGAGATAATTTGCCACTTCCGGTTTATCGAAAGTCATTTCTAGTCTTCAGTGATAATTTTATGTATTAAAATCACAAAATATATGGATTCCGAGTACTTTTCCATGAAGAAAGTGCAAAAATGGCTACTTCCGGTTTTCCCAAGGTCGCTTCCGGTTGTCATTTTTCAAGGTCATATGTCATCCAACCTTTTGTAAAAGGTCATATGGCTTTATAATGAACCAAGTTGAAGTAATAATCAATTAACCTTATAATTGGACATTTCAGGGGCACTTACTCCTATAAGATGACATTAGATTGTTTCAGACCAAATGTAACATATCGTCATTACAATAAAGCAAACATTTTGCACTTGTTGTTTTATATATATCTTTAAAAGTGTTTGAGAAAATGCAAAAACAAGGAAAATCAAAATTGAGAACTTGACCTTGACCTCATTTTCTCCGTTAGGACCTAGGGACCTCAAATAAAAAGATTCCAGGGTTATACGGCTAACGGTTTATGAGTTAAAAAAACATACCGACAAATTTATTTGGTAAAGGTAGATAACTCCTTTAAAATTTCATCGAATCGCTTCGATCCAAATTAGCCAAAGATTCCTGAGGATGTAACGAACAATTTAGAAAAAGAATTTTGTCGATATCTTTTTTGTTACGAAGGAGATGCACACACTTGATAAACAGTGAATAGGGAGATAACTCTTACAAAGAACATTTTTCGGCTTAGAATGGGTGAAAATAAAAAGCGCATAAACTGTATGATACTATATAAGAAATATCTTAGCGACATATTGCGAATAAAAAAATTTACGCGATAACAAAATTTGGCGGAAGAAAAAAATAATAATCAGAACAAATACAATAGGTCTTTCCACAGAAAATTGAAAGACCTAATTAAAACGAAAGTACAAACGCTTATACACTACTAAATTTTACTTTATAACAGTTTTTAAAGTTAAAAAATTTGAGGATCGTAATGGGGAATGTGTCAAAGAGACAACAACTCGACCAAAGAGCAGAAAACAGCCCAAGGCCACCAATGGGTCTTCAACACAGCGAGAAAATCCTGCACCCGGAGGCGGGCTTCAGCTGACCCACAAAAAAATGTGTACTAGTTCAGTGAACGTCACACTAAACTCTGAAACATATCATAGAACTAAAATTAAAAATAATACAAGACTAACAAAGGCCAGAGGCTCCTGACTGGGGACAGGCGCAAAAATGCGGCGGGGTTAAACATGTTCGATGAAGAACAGGAATAAAAGCCCTGTTCATTGATAATTTTCTATGTTTTCTATGTATTGTGTGCGATTTTGTCCCATGTACATTTACTCCATATCCTTTTCTATCGACACTAGACTGCATGGAACACAGTCGCTATTCACCAAGTTTCACAATACATAATAATATTTGTATATTCCGAAGGTACGGAGGGAACTAACCTAACACGACACAAGCTGTGTATTAGATAATTGACAGTTATAGGCCATCAAATTAAAAAAACAAAACAGCACAACAAAAATTAAGACAACTTAGATATTGTCAACAATAGAAAAGACCCTTCTGGCTTCCACTATAGACGTTAACACAATCAACAAAAGATATACTTAAGACAATTTCTGTTTGCCAATATAGTAATCTTATAAAATACGGAGATTTGGTATGATAACCAATGTGACAACAATCCAACTCCAAATGAAGCCAATTGAAGCAGTCAGATAGGTCATCATACGGTCTTCTAACAATGAACAAAACCCATACCGTATAGCTAAACAAGGCCCTGATATGACAATATGTGAAACAATTCAAACTCAAAGGCTAACAATTTATGAAAAAAAAATGAAAAATAATTAAAATCGACAGCAACCAACGACAAATCCCTTAATAAGACGCTCATGTCTTGGGACAGGCACATACAGAATGTGGCGGGAGCATTTGTGATGTATGTTTACACAGTTTTGGCTGCTGGATCCCAACTATTGTCACATTTACCTTTTATCTGTTTGGGTTGATCACCCAATTTTGTCAATATAACAGAACTATTAACAACTGTAATATAAGTGCAAGGTTTAGCTAGCTATAAAACCAGGGTTAACCCACCACGTTCTTTGAAAACTGCCTGTACCAAGTCAGGAACATGACAATTGCTTTTCACTCGTTCCGTTGATTAATAACGTTTGATATTGTCAGTTTTTATGGTTCCCTTTCTGAATTTATCTTGGAGTTCGGTATCAATATTTTCTTATCTATACTTTTTTAAACATGTGTGTTTTAGTCCGTATAAAAAGCAAGAAACGACGCTAACCCAAGTTCCGAAAGGTTTTGGTCTAATCCATGCTTTTTTCTAGAATTTGTTAATGGTGATTGTATTTTGCTGTTTAATGTCGCTTTATTTTGCGTCATGTGACATTTTCTTAACTTTATGATGCAAGAAGACCAATGTAATGCGAATCTGTTCAGAAACTTGTAAAGACTCCTTGTCGAATACATACTGATTCCGGTGGGGATATTTTCCGTGTTGCCTTCTATGAATATAAGTGTTTTGTTCATAAATGAATACTTGGAAAACATATATGTAAATATGTACAAATGTATATATACACCTACATTAATTATCAATACAATTGTATCAGTTTACTTCGTTTTCCTTTATAGAAAATTATTTCTGGGTAATGTGTAGGACTTTGCTTCTTTGTCTTCAAGCTTTCTAGGAAGGGAATGATTTTGTTTTTTGTTTTTATATCAAGTTAAATATTTGTATTTGGTGTTGGTGCTATACTTACTAACGAATGCCTGAAGTAACACTTCAAAGTGTGTATTATATAAATATTTACGATTTAAAGCATCAGGTGTTTTTACAATGTTTTGAATATTGTATGTAGCCTGCAGGATATATAGTTCAAAAGATGTAATATACTAATATGTACAAAAGTGTATGTATTTATTACACCAATCTCTCCAATATATATAAATCATAGATTTATTTACTGATTGATATCGATATACCTGATACATGTAGCACGATTAAAACAATAGTTAAAACAAAGTCTTATAATTCAGACGATATCCTCCCAGCAGTCAATGCTAAGTTTTTTAACGTTTTTTTTTTTTTTTTAATTTAGACAGAACTTCAAAGAAATTTTGCATGAGACCATTTTCGAATGATCAAAATTCATCTGATTGTATTACAGTACACACTCACAAACCAATTCCTGACGGACATCCACTTCATTGTATTACAGTACACACTCACAAACCAATTCCTGACGGACATCCACTTCATTGTAATACAGTACACACTCACAAACCAATTCCTGACGGACATCCACTTCATTGTATTACAGTACACACTCACAAACCAATTCCTGACGGACATCCATTTCATTGTAAAACAGTACACACTCACAAACCAATTCCTGACGGACATCCACTTCATTGTATTACAGTACACACTCACAAACCAATTCCTGACGGACATCCACTTCATTGTATTACAGTACACACTCACAAACCAATTCCTGACGGACATCCACTTCATTGTATTACAGTACACACTCACAAACCAATTCATGACGGACATCCACTTCATTGTGTTAGAGTACACACTCACAAACCAATTCCTGACGAACATCCACTTCATTGTGTTAGAGTACACACTCACAAACCAATTCCGGACATCCACTTCATTGTATTACAGTACACATCACAAACCAATTCACGGACATCCACTTCATTGTGTTAGAGTACACACTCACAAACCAATTCCTGACGGACATCCACTTCATTGTATTACAGTACACACTCACAAACCAATTCCTGACGGACATCCACTTCATTGTGTTAGAGTACACACTCACAAACCAATTCCTGACGAACATCCACTTCATTGTATTACAGTACACACTCACAAACCAATTCCTGACGGACACCCACTTCATTGTAATACAGTACACACTCACAAACCAATTCCTGACGGACATCCACTTCATTGTATTACAGTACACACTCACAAACCAATTCCTGACGGACATCCATTTCATTGTAAAACAGTACACACTCACAAACCAATTCCTGACGGACATCCACTTCATTGTATTACAGTACACACTCACAAACCAATTCCTGACGGACATCCACTTCATTGTAATACAGTACACACTCACAAACCAATTCCTGACGGACATCCACTTCATTGTATTACAGTACACACTCACAAACCAATTCCTGACGGACATCCACTTCATTGTAATACAGTACACACTCACAAACCAATTCCTGACGGACATCCACTTCATTGTAATACAGTACACTCACAAACCAATTCCTGACGGACATCCACTTCATTGTAAAACAGTACACACTACAAACCAATTCCTGACGGACATCCACTTCATTGTATTACAGTACACACTCACAAACCAATTCCTGACGGACATCCACTTCATTGTATTACAGTACACACTCACAAACCAATTCCTGACGGACATCCACTTCATTGTATTACAGTACACACTCACAAACCAATTCCTGACGGACATCCACTTCATTGTGTTAGAGTACACACTCACAAACCAATTCCTGACGGACATCCACTTCATTGTGTTAGAGTACACACTCACAAACCAATTCCTGACGAACATCCACTTCATTGTGTTACAGTACACACTCACAAACCAATTCCTGACGGACATCCACTTCATTGTATTACAGTACACACTCACAAACCAATTCCTGACGGACATCCACTTCATTGTGTTAGAGTACACACTCATAAACCAATTCTGACGAACATCCACTTCATTGTATTACAGTACACACTCACAAACCAATTCCTGACGGACATCCACTTCATTGTAATACAGTACACACTCACAAACCAATTCTTGACGGACATCCACTTCATTGTATTACAGTACACACTCACAAACCAATTCTGACGGACATCCATTTCATTGTAAACAGTACACACTCACAAACCAATTCCTGACGGACATCCACTTCATTGTATTACAGTACACACTCACAAACCAATTCCTGACGGACATCCACTTCATTGTAATACAGTACACACTCACAAACCAATTCCTGACGGACATCCACTTCATTGTATTACAGTACACACTCACAAACCAATTCCTGACGGACATCCACTTCATTGTATTACAGTACACACTCACAAACCAATTCCTGACGGACATCCACTTCATTGTATTAGAGTACACACTCACAAACCAATTCCTGACGAACATCCACTTCATTGTGTTACAGTACACACTCACAAACCAATTCCTGACGGACATCCACTTCATTGTATTACAGTACACACTCACAAACCAATTCCTGACGGACATCCACTTCATTGTGTTAGAGTACACACTCACAAACCAATTCCTGACGAACATCCACTTCATTGTGTTAGAGTACACACTCACAATAGATATAAGAAGATGTGGTATGAGTGCCAATGAGACAACTCTCCATCCAAGTCAAAATTTATAAATGTAAACCACTATAGGTCAAAGTACGGTCTTCAACACGGAGCCTAGGCTCACACCGAACAGTAAGCTATAAAGGGCCCCAAAAATTACTAGTGTAAAACCATTCAAACGGGAAAACCAACGGTCTAATCTATATAAAAACGAGAAACGAGAAACACTTATGAACCACATCAACAAACGACAACTACTGAACATCAGATTCCTGACTTAGGACAGGTGCAAACAAATGCAGCGGGTTTAAACGTTTTAATGGTACCAAACCTTCACCCTTTTTCTGAAACAATAGTGTAACATCACAACATAGAAAAACACACCATAAAATATCAACTGAAATAGCTTAACTCAATCAAAGGACATATTAACACCATTGAACATACACTGAACAAATAAATTTGACCTATGATACAATGCAAATTCAAAATAAATAAACTAAGGGAAGAATAATAAAAGTAACATGTTATATCGGTATGAAGTGACGGACATCCACTTCATTGTATTACAGTACACACTCACAAACCAATTCCTGACGGACATCCATTTATTGTATTACAGTACATTCGTTAGTTTGACGTACTCAAACATGAGATTTTCCGTTTGTACCATTAAATAATCCAAGTTCTATTTTTCTCTTATTTCTACCTAGCATGTTTTCTTTGGTGAATATTTTTATTTATAAACAAAAATATTTCAAATTTAGTAATAATGCAATATTGCAATGAAAAAGGAATTTTCATATTGTTTAACTGTGAAATTGAACTTCTATAAAGAAATAAATTAGTTAACAACCATAGAATTTAACATTACGCCCTGGTGATGTCATCTTAGTCTGACATTTAGATATAATATATCGGTACCTACAATGTACTAGATTGCATAAACACTGTTTATTGTCACAGCAAATTTCTTTTTTCTGAATTTCATTAACATTATACTTAAATACACTCGGATAATTATAGCTTGAAAGCAGCGTGTATATCTGTTACGTCTAGTACCTCGCTTGATCAGTTTTTAGGTATATTTCCCTCGTCAGCTGATTAGTACCTGTACAATAGAGTTTAAAAATACAGGTAACGTAAACCAATCTTATAAGCTGATAAAATTGATTTTAGTTTGTTTAACAAAAATCCCCTTTTTGCCGTTCATTGTCTACTTGAATTAAAAGAATTTCTTTGCTGGCAGTTGTTCACGATATGCAATAAAAGCACCCTAAATGGGTACTTTTAAATGAAAATTGTAAAAAAATTATAAATAAATATCTTAATTGCAGCTGAAATGAAATATTTGTAGTGCATTACTAATATGCAATCCCGTTTTAGTCGCCTTATATTATTAATAAAGCAATAAAAATCTCTATCGAGTTCTTGCCATATTTTTTATATAATTGCTTTTCTTTTTTATATAAAGATTGGTCTACAGTAGTTCTGAAATGCATTTGTCGTATTGCACGAACTGCTGGAAATATAAGTTGATTTGACTTTGTGTTACTTATGTCATTTACGGAATTTGGTACTTATGGAAGATATTTAAAAGTCTCTTAAAAGTATCAACTGTTTGTGTTGACTCAGGGCTATTTGGAGTATTGAAGGCTTGTCAAATTGCATTAGTGGATGACCATTTGCTATCATGGGGGCGGGCAGGAGGGTTTTGAAAAATAATATTCTGGCCTGCTGATAACTGAAAAGAAATAACTTTTGTCAAAAACAGACAAGACAGCATGAAAATGAAATGCAGGCCATTGCAGGAATAAGTTGCGCAAACAAGTGAAATAAATACCCGTACTAGCAATATTGAAAAATGAATATTCCCTCTGCAAAAACCCCCTTTTCCATTTCCACCGAAAATCAAAAAGGGTCGTCTCCTAACAGTTGGTTATTATTGAAGAGTATACGTTGACCTCGAAATGTCATTCAGTTTTATTGTTGTTCGGTTGCTGTCTCATTAACACATACCCCTTTATTCGTATTTTAGTTTTAAAGACTTAAGCTATAAAAAAATCCACTGTACTGCATTTATATGTATGTATCATATATATGTATATTTAATGTATAATTCATAGCTTGTATCATTGTCATAAAACCACAAAACACTCCACCTGATTGTTAATGTCCTTACTAACTGACCTAAAATCAGAGCAATATTATTTAAAGGAATACGATTTATATTTATTGAAAATAAAATAATAAGTTTTTATCCGAATGATTTCACAAAACAGTAATTTATGAATGGACACTTAAAGCAACGTTATTTGTAACTCTATCAGCCAAGGTTAGACTAGACAATAATGCTGTACAGCTAGTTAAAAAGCTAAATCGATGACCTAAAAAGCAGTTCACGTCAGACCAATGAGATCCAGTGTACTCAAAACGGGAATTTCCCCTTCAATCCAATATTTCTGTATCACGTGGCTTCAGATTGTATATAGTAAACTAAATACACATATAAATATTACAAATGAATTAAATGTAGGATAGTAAAGTGTTAATTTTAAAATATTCTGTCAACCATCTGCAACATCAGCAGTCAAAAGCATCTTTAATAATCGGTATGTCATTAATTTATTATATTTTGCATATGATAGATAATTGATTATTGTGTTATACTTTTTTTTTATTTATAAATTTGTAGAATAGTTTATGAATGCATGTTACCTGAATTATATACTTATTTATTTATTTTTAATTATTCTTCTGAAGTAATTTAATAAATAAAATAAACACGCTTGTTTACTTTTTCCTTTTTGTAATGGCAGCTACAAAAACAAAAGAGACATTACTATTAGCTCTTTCAAGCTGAAGTCATTTTACATGGAACATTACATAAGTCTGTACTGAAGAGTATAGTTTGTTTTTAATGAATGTATAAACAAAGTATCAAGTGATACGATATAATGATTGAAAAAATAATATGAAGACGAAACATAACTTGACCTAATATTGCCATCGATTTTCGTGATGCTAATCTTCGCCATGTCTTATTAATCGATAAATGCCAAAGTGCACTTTGACATTTTAACATCAAATCCTACACTTTTTCAGGAAATTTTAGAATTTTGACATTTTTAAGCGTGATGTTATCTTGTTGATAAGTAAACAGTGATCCGTTTTTATGCACAGATAATTGCATAAAGGATCATCATTTCTACATAAAATTCATAAAATGACCAGAGGTTATTTTTCAATTTTAAAGATGATACCGATTAGAGTTTTCCAAGATTTGGCTGTTTACAGTGTTAAAGCTCTTGTCAAATGATCAATCAAATTTTAACTTGCGACAGGTAAATATATGGCCTACAGGAATTTCGGGTAGAATCGTCGTAGAAAACGTGGGATGGAACTCCGAAAACTTTGTAGTCATATATTGGTTACAATCTTACAAATGCTTTAGGCCTTTAGTGTCTTTTGATTATTGGAGGGCTGTCGGTTTATAAAATGATGCCGCGTGCCGTAAGATTTCATAGTTGTAATTTGTAATTAATGAGAAAAAGGTGTAAAGAGACCGAAATCTTATAAAACGTTCGGACTTATAAGCTTACTTCATACAGTGCAATCAGTTACCATCTATACAACATCTATCTCAGACTAACGGACTTTAATCATATAATGTACAATATGAGTGCTACAACCCGTTATACCACTGACATAGGAAATCTACATCGTTATCATTCTATGTATTTCAGACCAATATCACCAGAGTTTCCCCTAAGTCAGGACGATCTCATAGATATGGCTTCATCTCCACAAATTGTAAGTAAAGTTAATATTAATAAACGCATAAAGGATAAAAGAAAAAAAATGAAATAATCAATATCTTGAAGAATAATAAATTGAAGAAATCAAATTAAGAATTTTGAAAATCATAAATCAATAATACCATGCTTTATCATAAGTAACTATCATAATGCCTGGACAGTAATAATCTATTATTTGATGCTTATGAGAGAATATACAAACATTTATTTCATTTGCTTAAGTTTTATAAAAGGCAGAAAAGGTAAAAGGTATTTCATGCCTAAATCATAACGGGTATATCAAAACATTAGTTAAGGATTATATCTTTTAGTACAAGAGAATTTTAATCTTATTTAATTTAGAAATCATTTCCCCGAATATCTAATCCAGTTTTGTGAATTTTTCCCAACATTAAACCAAATAAGAGTTAAAAATTCAATTTTGTTCATTCACTTCTAGATTTGTGTAGTGGTTAGTTCGGTGTTTATAAAGACTTGTTACAAATGAATTTAACTGAACAGTTATTGCGTTTTTGTCTGCAGGTTCCATCTGAAGGTTACCATAGTGACATGTCAGAGTCTGAAATGTCTTTCCATGACCAAGAACCAATGATTATCAAACAAGAGAAAATCTACGGCTGCTGTAGCCCATCATCAGAATACGAAACTAAAACTTTCATGGATTTATCCACCAAAATGGGTAAATATATACAATAACTTATTATACTTTGATGATAGTTCATATCAATTACTTGAAAGAAAATTTTTTTTTAATGACTAAATAAATAACCAAGCTGACATGCTTTTTATTTGTAAATACAAAGTTGAAGTTAAAAATTAAAGTTGAAAGATAACATGGTATTTACATTTTTGTTGGTTTTCGTTTTTCAGAATACACTGAACAAAGTGAAAACACACAATTACTGAGCTGGACACGAAAACATCCAGAACACTGGGAGAGCAGGGAAGTTTTAGACTGGGTGTACTATGTTGCTGATGAACTGTTTCCAGAAAGCGAATCACCAATCAGAGGCGAGAAATTTCAAAACATAACCGGGTCCCAGCTTTGCAGAATGACTCTCTCCGATTTTCTTGACTGTGACAGTTATTATGGAAAGTCATTGTACGACACATTCCGTAGCTGTCTTAATCAAGGTAAATATTTTCAGACTAATGGTTGTTTTGTTCAAAATCCATGAAAAATAACGAACGGGTGACTAAAAAAAGATAAAAGTTTATTTTTGTAGTGCAGACTAATTAAAACAGTTTGATAAATCATTTTTGGTGTCATTTTACGTCGAGAATGTTCACAAAAAGTTGTCAAGATTTACAAATAAATTAGGCATAACTTTATACAATAAACTACTATTTAAAAGTTGAGTACACCATTTGCAATTCTCATTATTTTATGATTTCAGGACGTTTTATTGAACCTGCTCCATGTGATTATACAACAGACTATTTGAACACAAATGTTCCAGAGTTCTACAAAATGTACCAGATCTCAGAAAATATTGAACCAGTAACCATAGATACACGAACAGAAAGTAAGTTTTCAAAACATTTTCATAACTGTAAATTAAATAAATATTATATAGCTGTAGTTTACAAATATTAAGTAAATAGATAAACAGAGAGAGAGCAAAAGAGAAAAACTCAAACAATTAAAGGTAAAGGGGAAAAATGAAACTTTTATTAGTCAATTTACTTGAAGAAGAGCAATTAGTCGGTTATTATTATTATCATAATGATAATTATTATTATTATTTATTATTTATAAATTTTTTTCATATAGAAATGTTAGAGGAGAATTTAAACCTTGTAACAAAAATTGACGATATGGATGGTATGAGAAAAGTACAGATTGGAGGAATGTGGATACCATTTGACGATGATCCATCCAACATCCCTGATGCATTCTTACAAGTCGGAGATCAAGTTTTAGATTATATTAGTGAAGATGGTAAGTGGTCATCATTTATTGGTTGTATCCATGTATTTTGTTCTTGGCAAGTGAATTGAGATTAATTTGGAGATTTCTTAATGCTGGAATGTAACTATGAGAAAATGATACTTGAACGACAAACACACTTGATAATTGTACAATTTTAGCTAATATACTAGTATCAAATATTTTTATTATTTACAAAACTAAACTTAATGACTCCTATTTCTATTTTCAGAATCTGACCGATCAAGCGATATCAGCAGTGACGGATCACGATTTTTGTCACTTTCAAATCATTCATGCACAGACATTCCATTATTACCCCCATATCAACGAACGCGTCCACAATCTAGTGTTTCAAGTGACGAAGGTGTGTGTATGGACGAACCAGTGTCTCCAACAGAAACAAAACCTAAAAAAGGACGACGTGTTGGTCAGGGTTCAAAGGGCAATCATTTGTGGGAATTTGTTAGAGACTTATTAAAAGATCCCAGTTTGAACCCGACATTGTTGAGATGGGAAGATAAAGAAGCTGGAGTGTTCCGATTCGTTCAGTCTGAAGCTGTTGCCAAGATGTGGGGACGTAAAAAGAATAATCCTGGCATGACTTACGAGAAGCTGAGCCGAGCAATGAGGTAGGTTTTAAACAAAGCTAGTCAAGCATGTTAAATTTAGACAACGGTAGCATGGGAAGCAATGTCAAATGTATCGTTGCATATTTGTTCAATAATATTTTACTTATCATGTTTTGTAAAATGGTTATATCTTACAGTGACAAAATATTGACTCTTTTACTGTTAAGAAACTTACGAACTTTAATTTATTTTAAAGAAAGTGGAATAGTTGAGTAGATAATCAGGTTAATGGGTTTCCATAGTACAACAATATCTAATGTTTGCCTTTTCCATGTGCAGGTTCTGTAGATCAGCTGGCTACTTCGCTGAAGTGCCAAAATCTGGCAAATTCCCGAAGAAATTATGCTTTAGATTTGGTCCAAAAGCTTATGGATGGAAAGAGGTGTAGAGAATGCTTTAGGTTAATAACTATTTATATATTGTGTGCACTAACAAGCTTGCTTGGTTATGGGCTTTATGTTGTGTCTGTCTTTTTCTATGTCTAACTTCTAAAAAATCACAATAATTTACACATTTCTTTTACTTTCCTGTATTCAATACATTTTCTTATTTTCCTTTTTATTTTTCTCTTTTTTTCTTCTACTCACATGCTAACTTAACCCATTTCATATATTTTCTTGATAATCTTGATAAACCTCTTTTGCACTAATTCTTTTTCATTTTTCTTCCAATCTGCTAATTCTTTTTTTTTTTTTTTGTCTTTCTTATTTTAATAATACATACTTCTTTTAATACATATTTACCACATTTTCTTATTTTTATTGGTAATAAAAGAAATAAAGAAATTTTGAACTGTAAAAGTAGTCAACAGTTTAATTTTGTACCTATACAATTTTAAATATAGACATGTGTAAATAAGTATAATTACATAATAAATATTTTTGATATTAAACACAGTAAGTTTAAAGATCAATCGATAACTAATCTCAATGTGTTGCATGATCTGGTGAAAGATTTTTTTATAGAATTGTGCATGATAATTATATCATATTAAATAAGATTTGTTTGCTTGAATAATCTCTTGTTGAATGTCCCTTTTTTTGCACTTTCAGGTACTATTACAAACGAGGCATTCTCGAACGAGTCGACGGAAGGCGACTGGTTTACAAATTTGGACCATTTTCCACTGGCTGGAAAGAATGAGAACATTTAGTTGCCAGTCTTAGTTAACCGCTTGAGTTAATTCCGCAAGATGACGATGAATGACGAGAAATACGGAAAAGATCTCAGAGAGTTGAGCTCGGTAGATTCCGATAGATTCCGCTCCAGGACAATCTCACAAAACATCAGTATTAGAGGCATAGAAATAGATCAGCAACCAAGTAATGGTGTATGGCCACTCCTCATTCCGTGACTTAATCATCCATGACAATCATTTTCTATAAAATCTGAAATCCGACAATGGCCATGGTAAAGGTTCTATCGAATCAGAAATCCGACTAAAGTCACGTGGTGTATAGGAGTTGATAATCCAGTTAAGTTTGTCAGAGTTGTATCTCTGTAAAGTGAATAAGGTTCTCCGTTCGCATGTAGCCTATTATTGTATTCTACAAAGGAGTTGATAATCCACCTATTATTGTTATATTGTTGTAAAATGTCATAATTTATAGATTGTTTATATTTGATATTTATTTTGTATATTTTATATAAAAAGTAAACAAATAAATTGTTGATCATAGTTTTCTTTTGATCTCTTATCTACAGAAGATTTATAACCTGCAGATCATATCTATAAGATAGAACCTACTGACTTACTCAAAACATCTTGACAAGTAAAATGATCACATCATTAGGAGGAAACTAGACTATCCTATATATTGTAAATATACACTTTTATAAGGTGTTCATAATGTCCTAATGTCATTTCCTGAGTGGAAATTTTCAGTATTGGTCCCAATAGCGACGGGGAAAACATTTCGTAATGTAGACTAGTCTCATAAATTTTGGAGTACCTATTATTGGTATAAATCATATCACAGTCACGAAAAAAAGGTCTGTACGAATGAAATGTCTACCTAATTAGTCCGGAAGTATCAAACGAGAGTTCAATTAACAATATTAAACAAACAAGGAGATGTAGTATGATTGTCAATGAGAAAACTATCCACCATACTCCAAATGACTAGGGTGTTACCAACTGTAGGGCAACATACAGCTTTCAACAATGAACAAAACCCATACCGAATACTTTTATAATACTTGAATGAGATCAGTCATGTCAGGTTAAGAATTGTTTTCTGTTGTCCATATTTCTTGCTTTTGATTTGATTCGATTTGACGCACGATAAACTTCCAAGATATACACTTATCTTCCAAACTTTAACAAATATCGGATGGTCGTCAACAATGAAAGACACTATGTATATCAACGTTACCCTTAGTGTTGACTTTATAGCTAGTAAAAGCATATTATTAATCAAAATATCGGTATACACTTGTTAAACAGGTACTTTTCACTAACGGGTTGTAACAGTTGTAACACGACGGATGTTGCTAGTGGAGGATCAACGGGCACCCGAATGAAGCCCCGATTTTGTATGGAATTTGTTAGAGACTTATTAAAAGATCCCAGTTTGAACCCGACATTGTTGAGATGGGAAGATAAAGAAGCTGGAGTGTTCCGATTCGTTCAGTCTGAAGCTGTTGCCAAGATGTGGGGACGTAAAAAGAATAATCCTGGCATGACTTACGAGAAGCTGAGCCGAGCAATGAGGTAGGTTTTAAACAAAGCTAGTCAAGCATGTTAAATTTAGACAACGGTAGCATGGGAAGCAATGTCAAATGTATCGTTGCATATTTGTTCAATAATATTTTACTTATCATGTTTTGTAAAATGGTTATATCTTACAGTGACAAAATATTGACTCTTTTACTGTTAAGAAACTTACGAACTTTAATTTATTTTAAAGAAAGTGGAATAGTTGAGTAGATAATCAGGTTAATGGGTTTCCATAGTACAACAATATCTAATGTTTGCCTTTTCCATGTGCAGGTTCTGTAGATCAGCTGGCTACTTCGCTGAAGTGCCAAAATCTGGCAAATTCCCGAAGAAATTATGCTTTAGATTTGGTCCAAAAGCTTATGGATGGAAAGAGGTGTAGAGAATGCTTTAGGTTAATAACTATTTATATATTGTGTGCACTAACAAGCTTGCTTGGTTATGGGCTTTATGTTGTGTCTGTCTTTTCTATGTCTAACTTCTAAAAATCACAATAATTTACACATTTCTTTTACTTTCCTGTATTCAATACATTTTCTTATTTTCCTTTTATTTTTCTTTTTTCTTCTACTCACATGCTAACTTAACCCATTTCATATATTTTTCTTGATAATCTTGATAAACCTCTTTTGCACTAATTCTTTTTCATTTTTCTTCCAATCTGCTAATTCTTTTTTTTTTTTTTTTCTTTCTTATTTTAATAATACATACTTCTTTTTAATACATATTTACCACATTTTCTTATTTTTATTGGTAATAAAAGAAATAAAGAAATTTTGAACTGTAAAAGTAGTCAACAGTTTAATTTTGTACCTATACAATTTTAAATATAGACATGTGTAAATAAGTATAATTACATAATAAATATTTTTTTGATATTAAACACAGTAAGTTTAAAGATCAATCGATAACTAATCTCAATGTGTTGCATGATCTGGTGAAAGATTTTTTTATAGAATTGTGCATGATAATTATATCATATTAAATAAGATTTGTTTGCTTGAATAATCTCTTGTTGAATGTCCCTTTTTTTGCACTTTCAGGTACTATTACAAACGAGGCATTCTCGAACGAGTCGACGGAAGGCGACTGGTTTACAAATTTGGACCATTTTCCACTGGCTGGAAAGAATGAGAACATTTAGTTGCCAGTCTTAGTTAACCGCTTGAGTTAATTCCGCAAGATGACGATGAATGACGAGAAATACGGAAAAGATCTCAGAGAGTTGAGCTCGGTAGATTCCGATAGATTCCGCTCCAGGACAATCTCACAAAACATTAGTATTAGAGGCATAGAAATAGATCAGCAACCAAGTAATGGTGTATGGCCACCTCATTCCGTGACTTAATCATCCATGACAATCATTTTCTATAAAATCTGAAATCCGACAATGGCCATGGTAAAGGTTCTATCGAATCAGAAATCCGACTAAAGTCACGTGGTGTATAGGAGTTGATAATCCAGTTAAGTTTGTCAGAGTTGTATCTCTGTAAAGTGAATAAGGTTCTCCGTTCGCATGTAGCCTATTATTGTATTCTACAAAGGAGTTGATAATCCACCTATTATTGTTATATTGTTGTAAAAATGTCATAATTTATAGATTGTTTATATTTGATATTTATTTTTGTATATTTTTATATAAAAAAGTAAACAAATAAATTGTTGATCATAGTTTTCTTTTGATCTCTTATCTACAGAAGATTTATAACCTGCAGATCATATCTATAAGATAGAACCTACTGACTTACTCAAAACATCTTGACAAGTAAAATGATCACATCATTAGGAGGAAACTAGACTATCCTATATATTGTAAATATACACTTTTATAAGGTGTTCATAATGTCCTAATGTCATTTCCTGAGTGGAAATTTTCAGTATTGGTCCCAATAGCGACGGGGAAAACATTTCGTAATGTAGACTAGTCTCATAAATTTTGAGTACCTATTATTGGTATAAATCATATCACAGTCACGAAAAAAAGGTCTGTACGAATGAAATGTCTACCTAATTAGTCCGGAAGTATCAAACGAGAGTTCAATTAACAATATTAAACAAACAAGGAGATGTAGTATGATTGTCAATGAGAAAACTATCCACCATACTCCAAATGACTAGGGTGTTACCAACTGTAGGGCAACATACAGCTTTTAACAATGAACAAAACCCATACCGAATACTTTTATAATACTTGAATGAGATCAGTCATGTCAGGTTAAGAATTGTTTTCTGTTGTCCATATTTCTTGCTTTTGATTTGATTCGATTTGACGCACGATAAACTTCCAAGATATACACTTATCTTCCAAACTTTTACAAATATCGGATGGTCGTCAACAATGAAAGACACTATGTATATCAACGTTACCCTCAGTGTTGACTTTATAGCTAGTAAAAGCATATTATTAATCAAAATATCGGTATACACTTGTTAAACAGGTACTTTTCACTAACGGGTTGTAACAGTTGTAACACGACGGATGTTGCTAGTGGAGGATCAACGGGCACCCGAATGAAGCCCCGATTTTGTATTTGATAGTGACACTGATAGTTATGGCAAAACATAAAAAAGGATTGTTATAAAAACGACCAAAGTACATTTGTATGAAGGGAAGTTAGAGGAAATACACCTATAAAAACGCATATATAAATAGAAAAAGTTTTCTATGTAAAATTTATCACAGCGTAGGAAGAAAAATGACTTCAATATTTATGACATAACATGTAGATATTGAACAAACTTCATGCCGGTCTGCATATTTGTTCACGATGCTGTTTGTCCTGTAAAGTATATATATGGAATAGAACCTCAAAGATTATGTGTTTGTTTTTATAGATTATCGCGTAAGATTTCTGTGAAATGGGAAAGGTGTTACTGACTTTTCCCGATAAATAAGTAAAAGGACGATAGTTGCCAACAGTATACTAAGGAGTGTTTCAGTATTCGATAGAGATTATGCTAAAGTTTCATAGACTACATACAATCAATGTCCCTTTAAAACAACAGTATTCTAGATCTGTATTGAAAAAAAGTATGTATTAAATCATATTTAACGGTTTTGAACCATTTAAATTCGAATGCACTTTCTATAATGAAGGTAAAAGGATTCAGCATTGTGAAAATGGCTACTAACTCCTTGTGTATATCTGTGACATTTCACAAGAGACAAAGAAAACTTATAATATCCTGTGTCAAGTATGTCCAATTTATATCCAATGTATCCATACTGAAGGACATTTACAACCTTAAACATGACCATTAGAAGGTAGATTATGAAAAGTTTATTCAGTGTGAATGTGAATATATAATTAAAGTATAAAGTGAATTATAGTGGATACGTGGGTCATCTGAATGACCAATGTTAGTCGGTTAGCTAGTTCCGATTTGTGAACAAAAAGAGAGGCCAAAGATACCAAAGGAATTTTCAACCTTTTTGTACTTGTAAAGTAACAATAAAAATACAGACATTACATTAATCATTAGTAAGGCGTTGTCAGATTTAAAGGTTGATAGGAATTAAATTCTAAATAAAAAAAAAGGTAAAATTGAACACCTAAATAATCGAAACGAAGAAAGCCATGCAAACTTGTCAATATTTTGCATTTTCTTTTTTAATTTCTATATTTATAAAATTTATTGAATATAATTTAATTGGTTGATTATAGACACTCAGTTGCGCAAAACCGCCAAATCGCGATAATTTGAACCATCAGTGATTAGCCTTTTCCCGCATAGAATATGAAAGGAATAAAAATAATGAGATATGTCAGATTTTAAGACGTCAGCTAAATTCAAAACTTGTTTGCAAATATTTATGCCAATCTTAGCCCAAAACGTCTTACAAAATATTGCAATTATTTTTATGACACTGTGTTAGAACTGGTTTCAAAACTTCGTAATAATTCCAGTAATATACGTCCATAGCTTACCACTGACCTTTGATGGAATAACTTGATTGACAAGTTGTGCTGTGATACTTGCCTGCGGCTCGTTGTCATATCTATGAGATATCAGTCGTGATATGCTTATCCTAACGGTTATAACCAATAATTGATTTCAGACTTATGTTAAATGTCATGGAAATATTTATTCGTTTGAAAAATGATCTTTTTGTATATTACTAGTACGGACCGGGATATTTATTTATTTTCTGCTCAATCTACTAGTATTTGTGTGTCTGCATTTTTTTCAAATTTCAATACGGGTAAAATAAATAGCCAATCTAGTTTATTATATTCCAAAAAATATAGTGTTAACCAAAAATATTATCATGAAAGACTAACGAAAAGGTAGAAAGCTTGACTAGAAGTTGACATAACGATGTTCTTTGTCACACAACGAAAACAAAATGTAAAAGTAATAAATCGAGCAGAACATTGTACAACACACGAAATAAAACTTGCATATACATCATGAATTTCTGACGTAGATAGACTTTTTATTGTCCGGTGTATTAACATCTTGTTATGTCTTTTGTTATTCTTACTTTTGGGGTGACGTTTCTCAGTCTGCTTGTGCATGTTTTTATGGGTAATAGATAGTATGGGACACTCAAGTTAATTCTTAAGATGTTTTAATAACAGATTTCGTGTGTTGGATGTGATGAACTTATCTTCTATATTTTTTTTCGTATTTTTATTTGTTTGATTTTATTCGAACAGTTTTCTAGCTAGGTGTGGTACAATAAACACAATTATAATGATCAGTCATGGTTTGATTGGAATTATGTGACAACTACAACCCTGTATGTTACATCTATCGTAGCCACAATCATATCCTCTTTTCCTTGATTGTGAGAATTATCACCGAATTGTTACTTACCATGAGTAACACCGACTGATGCTACTTCTGGAATATTTAGCAGGAACTAGGAACCGGGGGAGGGAGAGGTGGCTCGTGGTGTTGTCTTTTTGTCTTTGATTTACTTATTGCGTTGCTCTTGGGCAGCTTCTCCCTCTTTTGTTAAAAGAACGTTTATTGTCTGAAACATATATAAAAAAGTCAGTAAAGGTAATGGTCAGGCTTATAATTTTATGCACAAGACGCGAGTTTTTTCTACAAAAAGTCTTATTAGTGACGCTCGAATCAAAAAGGTGGAAGGCCAAATAAAGTACGAATTTGAGGAGCATTAAGAAACTAGATTGTTTTTACAAAATGTAGTCATCACACAAACTACTCTTACCAATAGAGTTCCGTTTGCTATGTTTGATGGATATCAGTGTCTGAGCAAACAATTATACGGGCCAGGGTTTTGTCAAAGAATGTCTCGTCCATTTTCTCAATTATAGTTTATCAGAAAGTATCAATACCCATATGATAAATATTCAGTGCCTACTTCACAAATAGTACAAGATGGTCTTGAGTTATAGATTCTAGGTTTTTGCAGTTATGTATTTTTTTTATTTAATTTACAGTTTTCCTTTTATTTGTCTTCGTGCTATTATGTTTCTTTTGGTCGTATGACTTTTGACATGACTCGGTATTTATGCATCCCGTTGTCGGGTGTTTGACTTTGGGCATTCCTGGTTCATGTTGGTCCTGAAGTGCGATTCGGACGCAAGAGATTTTTACAGTATTGTTTCCATTTTGTTTACCTTTGTATTTATATTTTACTTTTAACATTTGTACTTTATCGAGAAAGTGTATACTATAATACGGTACGTCCTTGTCAATTTACTGTTCTATCACCTACAAAAACTGTTTTATTGGAGTCTTTGTCAAATTAACTATAACATATTTTGTGTAAGCGTCTTTATATTTGTGATGTATCTTGACACAGGTTTGGCTGCTGAATCACAATACCTATTACGTCTGATTGTGTTGGCGTCTTTGTATTTGTGATGTATCTTGACACAGGTTTGGCTGCTGAATCCATATACCTATTACGTCTGATTGTGTTGGCGTCTATATATTTGTGATGTATCTTGACACAGGTTTGGCTGCTGAATCCATATACCTATTACGTCTGTGTGTTGCTCACCCAGTTTTGTCAATATTACGGAACTATAAACATTTTTCATGCAGTTAGCTTTAAAACCAGGTTTAACCCACCATTTTCTTCGAAACATGCCTGTATCAAGTCAGGAATATGACAATTGTTTTTCACTCGTTCTATTATTTGATAACGTTTCATTTTGTTAGCTCCCCTTTTTGAATTTACCGTGGAGTTCTGTATTTATGTTATACTTTTTTCAAACGCAGCCTTGTAAGAACTGCATGATTTGCAAACGTTTATGTAAATGTATGAGGATAAACTGGACTCTAAACACACCATGCCCTTCCAGCTCCTTTTGCTAGGCACGGCTGTTTGTCTATGAGAGGAATGTATAAATAAACAGCCACACTCTACAGGACTCAATGATACGTTAACTATCATTGCAGTGGAAGTATTGGCGATCTGTAAAAGAACAGTCGCACACAAGATACCTGTTTCAAATTAATAATAAGACAGTAAAGTTAAAATTAATAATAAGACAGTAAAGTTAAAATTAATAATAAGACAGTAAAGTTAAAAAAAAAATTCAACGAGGATCTTTAAAAGAGATTTTTTCAAAAATAAACACATTGTTATTGTAAACCTTGAAGTGCGGCATGTTTGCTCTTCCTTATTCTCATAGTAATCATGATATTATTAGTTTAAACGATATCGATAGTTAATCATGTTATTATTAGTTTCAACGATATCGATAGTAATCATGTTATTATAAGTTAAAACGATATCGAAAGTAATCATGTTATTATTAGTTTAAACGATATCGATAGTTTCTTTTTGAATGATTGGATACTTTCTCCTTCTTTGAATGGTTAAAAGGGGTGACTATTATAACGTTATTCCTGGCGGAACATGTAATTGTATGGCTATATGTTTGGCTCCCTTTCTAAACAAAGTTCAACCAACTTCTGTAGACCTGTAAACGTAAAATGACCGGCGTGTTTGATTCCCGACTTTCTAGTGAACATCTGTGGACGGCGAATGGTCAATGTTGTTCTAGATCTATTAGACGAAGGGACATCACATATATGTCTAAAGATTTGAACAACGATCCTGCATAAAGATGTACACGATTGATTGTGTGTTGCTTAACGTCCACTGGTAAATATTTCATGCATGTTCAGGACGAGAACAAAATAACAATAAATACATAGGTAGGTCCTGTAATAGAGACCATTCGGGATGAAGGTCGGTGAAATTTCGACTGCCACTGGAAAGTGAGGGATTATTGGATAGGGACAGACATTTTGCCTTGCAACAGATCACCTACGGACCCCTCAAAAAGTTGTTGCAAAAGGTTATTAACGTGCAGAGATCGGGGCACTCTCCCTACACGAGACATCGGATTTAACATCCCCATTCTGACAGGACGTGGCTGCGTACTTGTACATTCCGCACAGGCAAACGAACGCCCCATTTAGGCAAGGGTTTTACTGCCGGACGGAAGAAGTCCATAATGACCATATTTCTGTTCCCCAGTCACCTTTTGGGGAGGGGAAGATGTACACAACAAATATGAAATAATACCGTATTAATTATAAAAGGTAAATATCTCGTCACAACAAATGACCTTCGTCAGTGTCGATCTTTCTTCATTGTTTGTTGCTGACAATTTGTGTGATTTTGATTTTTCTATCAGCTGAATCTCTTAATACTTTGATCTATCTGTGAAAATATCAACATTTACACCAAATATTAACTTTTTGGATAAAAGGTGTAATACTTACAAACAAAATAACAACAATATTTGTAAATTACACACTCTGAATTGTATCCTGCAGGGTACATGTACATATAATTATACCAAAACATTTTTATACCAAACATTGTATCACATTTCAAACGATAATTCTTGAAATATTTACTTCGGGCTTAGTATTATTTGTATAGCTTAAATAAGCACAATAAATTAACAAAAAATAAGATATCAAGGGACAATGGGGAAAATGGAAGATACTGAGGGGCAACCAAAACAATAAGCCGAGGAAAGACACCGCCATGGTCAAAATAAGAAAATCGGACAGACAAACCAAAAACAAAAACTAAAGACTAATCAACTGTATTACTTGTAAATAATATTGTGACCATTGATAAACCGTATTTACAAATAATTACAAAGAAAAACCCTGAGCAACACAAACATGTAGAACCATTTAAATGAAAACTACTTCCGTAATTTTTAAAAGAAAAGATAGATATAACAACTGACAGTAGCGCTTCCTTAGTAACATCTTCTTCCTTAGTAACGTCAGCGAAAACTAGAAAAATAAACATATAGCATAATAATACAAATATTAAATTTAATTCATCAAAGCTGACTTCTAATCGTTTAACACTTCCCCATGAAACAATTCCAGAATGGTTATTTTTAGCACTGCACGGATATTGATACGTTATACCAATGCTGATTTGTTAGCATTTTTATTGTCATAATTTCTTTTAAATTGAGGTAGTTCAACATCGATATCCAATGTATTTGCATGCTGCTAGCAAAAAAAGGGGGGACACAAAGGGGGGAATCCAAAACCTAACGTCGAAGAAAAACAACAACATTGCTAAAAGAAAACGAAGAAAGAAACGACAGACAACACAAAACATAAAAAAAAGTTTGAGCTACACTGAAAACCGTGAGCGAACTTCATGTGTAAGTATATGACCTTGTGAGACGGAAGTACAGGTCTTAAATTAGTGTACAATAAGATTTTGGGCCGTACGTATCCTTTATATAAACAGTATTCGGTTTAAAAACAAATGGAGCCAACGTTATTTGAAGAACATACCACATGTTTGGTATCTAATAATATAGATCATGGCTACATTTTGTACCCAAATGACTCATGCGATACAAAGACCACATTAAAAACACAAAATTTAATCATTAAATGTCTACTAATACCCAGCAGAATATGAATTTAGAGTGTGAATAAAAAAAAAACCTGTTCAAAATCAAATTTTTCGATCGTTATTCTTATTCAGAGACATAAATCCAGAGGGAAACCTGGTGTAGACAAATATGATCCAGCTTCTCTAGTTGAAGGTATGACTACCTTTTACGTCAATGCCGCAACGGGTGTCTGTGGCTGTGCGAGATGTGAAAAAAGGAAAACTGTCCATTGAAAGGGATAACTGAGGGGAGTACTATGCTTTGATAACGAAAAAGACCATTCAAGTATCGCATCGTCAAGAGTAGGCTCATTTGGAGCCTTTGTCGAAATTTTACCAATCATACCGTTCATTCGATATATTTTTGAGGCAGTCAAAATTCCGTTATTTTATGTTTCCAATCACAAAACACTATTATAATTAATTTTAATTTCATGCTCATTTTATATCAAGATATATATTCGGTTTGCTGTTGGACAGTAGAACATCAATAATCAATAATTATATAAACCTAAAAGATATGGATAAATATACTAAAAGTACCGCATGTATTAGTCCAGCTCCTGGCTTCTTCATAAGACGGTCAATATCAGTTCATCATTATAGATTATCAGGCAAACCAGAGAAATACCAATAAAACGTCGTTTCTTTAAAATATATGTTCAAGCGTTTCAAAACATTCTTGTAACTTACCGATATCTTTCTCTTTTAACTTCGACCCATTTTACATAACTAATTATATATGTATAATCTTGAAAACCTATATTGACCATAATTAAGTAAGCCTAATATATCAAACTATCTATAAGATTTAGGTGTAGTCCTATACAAAAAGTTATATTGATAATACATAATATAGATATAAGAAGATGTGGTATGAGTGCCAATGAGACAACTCTCCATCCAAGTCAAAATTTATAAATGTAAACCATTATAGGTCAAAGTACGGTCTTCAACACGGAGCCTAGGCTCACACCGAACAGTAAGCTATAAAGGGCCCCAGAAATATATATATATAAAGAGAGAGAGAGAGAAAGAGAGAGTTGCTGTAAGATATGAACTTTTCCTAGTATTTCACGAGGTAACTGTCCTTTGTATAACCCATTACCATCGAACTTGACACGTATAACTAATTATAATCTGATATATAGTTGACGTAGGATACGAAAAAATCATACAACAGAATGGTGAATGACATAGTTGAAGCAACATATGTTGTTCATCTAAATACATTTCTTGTGTTTTTAAGTCCATTCATGCTTAAAGTGAGTTAAATAATTTTTTATGCTTATTGACAATTTTTTGTGTGTATATTTTATACTTAATCTCTAGAAGTATAACATAAGATAATTTGTTTTGAATATTGTTGAAGACCGCGTGTTTCCCTTCATATAAACATATAAAAAAATAAGAGAGGCGAAAGATACCATAGGGACATTCAAACTCACAAGTCGAAAATAAGCTGACAACGCCATGGCTAAAAAAGAAAAAGACCAACAGACAAACAATAGTACACAAAACACAACATAGAAAACTAAAGACTGAGCAAAACGAACCCCACCAAAAACTGGGGGTGATCTACGGTGCTTCGGAAGGGTAAGCAGATCCTGCTCCACACGTGGCACCCGTCGTGTTTCTCGTTATTACCAACTACAAAAAAATCCGGAGAGTAAGAATAATGTGCTTCACAAATATATTGCTTTACATGCAAATCCACCCTAAGGGTTGACTGAGGTTTATAAATTGTTCATTTGTATCTCTCTCATCATGTAGTGAAACCCATGTCTGTGCAGGATGTATAAATACGCATTCATGTCCAGTCAGAATGAGGGCGTTAAAGACAACCAACCTATTTACATCTGCTGGTTATTTTTTCCACTGTATCAACTAATGTCTTGTTTTTTCCCATGGGGAGATTGTTTGATTGTTAAATCATGGAAGTAATATTGAGTAACGATAAATATTACTTCCATGGTTAAATTGAATTTAAGATATGCCATTCATATTGAACCCATAAGCATAATTCTTTCTATGTGTTTAACGCAAAATTGTATCAATCGATTTAAGATTATAAATCATTATATCTGTTCTTACAGTAAGTTTTTGATCTTTAATTCATTATTGCCAATAATATGCAAACGTGAAAAAAAAACACAATGGATTCCCATAAGACTAAACGAAACGCACTTGACGAAACACAAAGCAAAATAACAGCACTTCAATTAAGACAAACTAGCAACGCCAAGGCAAAAAATGAAAAACGACGAAAAAACAGTCTACCAAACACAACATAGAAAACTAATGACTGAGCAACACAAACCCATGAAAAAAGACAATTGTATATTTTATTCGCTTTTTGAACGACGTGTATAGACTAAATAATACACTGTAAAATATTGTTTTTCATGTTTAGGGAAGAGGTTAATATTATTAAACTAAAACATATATATAAATCAAAGTTTGGGTAGATTGAAGTCTCAAAATATAGAAATATCGAGTTTTTGCAATAAATATCTTGTTTTATTTTCAATTAAAATTTAATCTTATGTATAAATATTTTATGTACAATGTAGCTTTGTGCGGTATAATAAGTGTTAAACAGGGATTGATTGATTGTTGGTTGCTTAAACAGGGAAAGTCTCTTTATGAAATTAAGACATGACGGCCGAAACATCATAAATACAAATACCACTTTCTATTTATCTCTCAGTGTGCTACTTTATAACTAAATTTCAAGTTTCAAAAAAAGATGTATTGGTGGCAATAGTAATTTACCGAAATCTCATAAATCGATACAAATCAAGCAAAAAAAAAAAAAACAACAACAAAAAATGAGGGAATCGCATAAGCTCCAAAAAATGGCAGGACCAGGTACGTCACTCAAAACTAATCGGTTTTCTAAATATCTAAGATCGCAAAAACATGTCGCTGTAGTGAGTTGAGACACAGACATATCATATCGGTCAACCAATATTCGTGATGGCAACTGTAAAACTAACGTAATGTCGATTTCAGTCGTTTTCCACATAACTCTGTTCGAGCATCGTTCGTTGGAGTAGTTTTTGTGTCAGAAGCACAACCCTGTAAATAAAGTTCGTATAGTGTGAACATGCAGCAGCGTAATGTATTAATTTAGATATCTATACACAATACGATTGGGCCGAGAATATTATACTAGTTAGAAATAGGTAGATGACAAAGTTAAAATTTAACTTCCAAGCAAGGACCGAAGCTCATAAACTCGGCAATTAGTTAAACGCAGGACTTCGGGAAAGTTCGAAGAGCCGACAACCTTTCTTTGGGAGTTGAGTTAAAATCATCACATTTGTCTAGTTTGAGTCGTCTGTCTTGGTCAATATCGAGGAAAATATCACGATATCAAGTAGACGTACTTGTTTCGGTAGTATCCTTAATAGCATGTTCACTGGGAGATACGAGATGCAAACATTCACTGAAATATGGGTTATTAAGTGACAGGGTATCATTAATATATCTGAGTGAAATTGAAGAACTTTGCAAGATGCTCTTTCTATTTTGTGTTTAAAAAAGTCTGTATGAATTCTGCATGATATGAAAAAAACACAGGTCGGATGGTACGGGTGCAAAATTAGTACCATTTGGAATACCGACTGTCTGTTGCACTATCAATCCATCAAACTCAGTGTGGTTCTTTATAAAAAAAAATTTTCATGACCTGAAACAAGGAATTAGTATCAACAATATCTACTTTTTTGTAGAAAAGGCTTTGATTAATGAAACGATGCAGTCGATCTTTGAATAGAGTATGGGTACTAGTAGTGTAGAACGTAGAAAAATCAAAGGCCTTAATGTTACCGGAAAATCGTAAATTGTAAAAATCTAACTTGTAACGTTTCTACACTTTATTTCAAAAATGCATGTATGTAGTCTAAGTTTCAATACTTTTTTCACGGCAAGAGAATGTCAACCTAATAAAATTGAGAATGGATGTGGGGAATGTGTCAAAGAGACAACAACCCGACCAAAGAACAGACAACAACAGAAGGTCACCAATAGGTCTTCAATGCAGCGAGAAATTCCCGCACCCGGAGGCGTCCTTAAGCTGGTCCCTAAACAAATATATATACTAGCTCAGTGATAATACTAGCTCAAATTATACACAAGAAACTAAAAGTAAAATAATACAAGACTAACAAAGGCCAGAGGCTCCTGACTTGGGACAGGCGCAAAATGCGGCGGGGTTAAACATGTTTATGAGATCTCAACCCTCCCCCTATACCTCTAGCCAATGTAGAAAAGTAAACGCATAACAATACGCACATTAAAAGTCAGTTAAAGAGAAGTCCGAGTCCGATGTCAGAAGATGTAACAAAAGAAAATAAACAAAATGACATTAATACATAAATAACAACAGACTACTAGCAGTTAACTGACATGCCAGCTCCAGACCTCAATTAAACTGATTGAAAGATTATGTCTTCATCATAATTATGAATATCAGGCACAATCCCTCCCATTAGGGTTTAGTATCATACCATCATAAAATATATGAGAAGAGCATAACCCGTGTCATGCCAACAACTGGTTTTAAATAAATGTGTTTAGTTCCGATGCAAAGACCCTATAAGTGAATCAATATTAAAGCCAAAATATGCAATCTTTAATGACCTGACAACAATATGTATACTATAGTAATTGAAACGAGACCAATCTCAAATTGAGAATGAGTGTCTTCGAAATTCTAGAATGGAATCAGTAGAATGCGCGAAATATGCAGCAACAATAAGCCAGTTATCGGCAAGCAGATATAAAATTGCCATGTCGCTTTTAATCACATTCTTATTGCATTATCAAATGCGCATAAATAAAGGGCTGTTTGGTCTTTAAATCCAATGCTTCGTGTCTCGAGAGTGACACGCTCTCTGCACATTAAGAGAAATCCTTGGAACAACTCTTTGAGTGGTCCGTAGTTTATCTATGACAAGGCCATAATGCTGTCTTTATCCAAAACTTATTTTTCAGTACAGTAGAAATTTTCCGTCTTTTATCAACAATCGAGCACATTGCAGGGCTTACTTATTGTATTTGTGTAAATTAGTTCTCGTCCTGAATATGAATTAAATATTTCCCCCTGAATGTTAAGCATTCAATCACCATGAAAACCCGTGTGTATTGTTACTAATCAAACCAGTTAACTCTTTTAGGGACAAAGGTAGTATAAGAAACAACCCAGGAAATACAGCTATACGTTTTTACAACTCCTGTATATCGCACTAGCATATAACTTTTTATTTTTTTATCGCATAGATTGATTGATTGATTGGTGTTTAACGCCACTTTCAACACCATTGTGCTATTTCGTGGCGGTCATTTTTTATTGGTGAAGGAAATTAAAATCGAAGTGCTCTGAGAGAACCGCCGACTTTCGGCAGGAAAACTTTTTCGAATAGAATTGGTTTTATTAAAATCTTGTTGAAAGAAAGACAACTCAGAATGCAAATGAATTCAAATAGAAATCGTTTCAGGACATACTTTCAGTTAAATTTATGTATTTAGTTATTCACAATTTCAGCCAAACAATGTATTACTGTTATAGTAGTAATTTGCTTGGATTTCAAATTAAACACTTGTGCGGTTGTCCACAACTCCTAATCAATTTCATGTGAAGTACTTGTCGACATAAGACAATTTGAATGACTGCAAAAATTTCTTAGGTTCTTGATAAATACTGTCACATATATATATCCGATATCTCATTGGGAATGACTATGTTATTGTTTTTTGTAAATGAGATTATCTAACAATTTACTCTCTTCGGTAATCTAAAAGTAGATAAAACAGTGTCAATAAATAGAGGTTATCTCCCCTGTATATAATCGATATGGTTTATCAGACATGTAAGGTACAGATAATTTATTCTGATAATAATTTTAAAGTGCAGCTGCATTTTAAAAACGAAAAGATAAAGGTTAATATGGGAAATGAAATACCGTGTGTTATCATCGATTAGTGGCCGCCAACTTTGATTAAAAACGGGACTAAGCTAGCTATCATAAGCATTCAAGTGCAGATAAACAAACATGTATATCTATATTCTGATATTATCTAATAATTAAGTGCAGCTGCATTTTATAAATAATAGGATGACATAAGTCGTCGTGTGTTTGTACAAAAAAAGACAGAGATATTGTGAAGATTTTTTTGTTTTGTCTTCAAAGATAGTTACGAACTTCACAATGCAAGACAAGAAATAAAGATTTAGTGTGACCCAAGTAACATATAAAAACAAACAAATGGCCCAATTTAGAGCTGACACATTGTGTTGACACAAGTTTATTGTTGAAGACTATTTTCATATGAAGTTTTTGGTGTCGTTATGATACTCTCTCTGGCATTGTTCGCGTTGTCCGAAGCGCAGAATATACATTTTCATCCTGCCTTTGGCTATATTACTTATTTTTAGTTTTCGTTATGCCAGGATATTTATTTCCAAAATTCTCCTCCCCTACCCCGAAAATATATTTATCCTAATCACATGTATATCGGGAATATCCAGCGAACATCCCAATCATTGATCATAACAAGGTTGATCCGGGAATATCATAGATCAGGACATTGAAAATATTGGCATCAGATTGGATCAATGTTCTTTACATGTTTTAAAGTAACTACTGATTTTGGATGTATTAGATACATCCCGATAGGTGTATCTAGTTAACGCTAAGATATCATGGTAAATGCTAAGTGAGTTCATTAATTTAGGAGGGAGTCTCCCAGCAATTTGATCTTTTTTTATGGTTAAGAATGATAAATTCAAGATTACGATTACATGTAGTAAATAAATAAACAAGCAGGGGATGTATAAATACACAGCCACGTCAGATTGAGAACTTGTTAGTGACTGCTATAATTGCGATCGTACTTATAGTATTAAAATTGGAAGCTTTAGAGAGTGCCTGTTCCAAGCCAGTATTATTACAGTCAATAAACAGTTTATTCAATGTGTATAGTAATATTTTCCAGAGGGTTGTCAATGTATATACGGACAATGCCCATTTGTTTTCGTATTTTCTGGTTGCTTGTCACCTTTGCATTTGTTCTAAAAACAGTATTGTTTTCCATTTGTTTTCATTTTGTTTTAATCAGTTTTTAATTCTGCCTAAAAATTAAGCTTTGCTTATGTGACTTGATGAATATAAATGAGACATTTGTTTAAAACATTTGGTTAATCAACGTTTGTTCGTTGTTGTTTGTCTTTTTAAATATTTTCCGGAGCGGCTGCTGGTAGATGATGTTGTCGCATGTTATATCATGGTGTTTTTTTTGTGTGAATCCTGTTATCCCCGTTATGTACTGTTTTTTATTTTTTATTTTTAACACATTTGATGTTTATCTTTTATTTCTTTACCCCTGTGAATGACGATAATATTATGGTACTGCGAAAATTGTCTAAATTCGTACGAAATTCTAGTTTGTTGTTATCAATGCAAACAAAACTTGATATCACATGTACATTATTTTTTGTTATAGTTTTTTATGTGCCATGATCCTTTCTTTCCTATTAAACAATTTAATAAGATTAGATGTATCAACAGTAAACTCCAGCTATACCTGTCGACGGTTATAAAAGTTTTCACGGTTGTCAATCTTCTGATTGGTAGATAATGTTTGTAATAAATATTTTTGGTAGATGGATCAAAACTAGAGTTAAAAAAATTACAAAATGAATGCTGAATGCACCTAATTTTTTACTACAGGGTTGAAAAGTAATGGGGGTCAGTATAGAATTCATGTGAATGCCCAAAATGCCGCATGACCCTATGTTTTATTGTTGCAAAAGATGGGGCTACATTTTTACTTTAATGAATGATATATGAAAGCTTCTGATTTCTAAAGGTAAACCAGTCAAGACATAGAGTTGCATTAAAGTCAATGGGAGATTTTACTGAATTTACCCCTATACAGAGTTTGTGGATATTGACTTTCGTCGTAACAGAGTTACGGATCTTTGTTTATGAAAAAATAAAGATATATTTGTTAACCTTTGTTATTTTTTTATTGTGAATATTGATAAGATAAGATCATTGATATTTACGTTTCATATTTCAAAATAATAATAAGGACGCCACGAAGTGAAAAAATGATATAACTGAGATTAATTCATCTAAAGGTCTGAGTGTGAAATTAGGTTTTGATTTCTCATAGATTTAAAAATAAATCCTTCAATGTTTTACCGACGACTTCTCGATAGAATGTTTGTTAACAATAGACAAAGGACCAACCGAGAGGAAACGTTTCAGCCTATTGACCAGTTATCCGTATGTTTTTGTTTGCCAAATTTTATAAATTTTTCATAAACATGCAATGCTATGTTTACTTGGTTTATTGGATAAATACTGATAAGTCTATAGTGTGTAAACGTGATGCCTTAAAACTACAATTTTGTCTATTGAACGAAGCTACAACAAAAGTATCATTCTGCATGTGCCACTAATATTTTGTTACGGTTTTTAAATGTCATTAAATCATTGAAATATTGCAAATATAAATCATAATTAAAAAAATAAATCATGAGGTCTTTGAACACTCATGCTGCATATATCTTACCCAATTGTTGCTATATTACATATCTTATATATACATATCTCTGATGATTTTTGTTCCATGTTATAATCTTCACCTGATAATTTCAATTTCAATTTAAAATATTGATTTATTATATAAAAATAAGGAGATGTGGTATGATTGCCAATGAGACAACTATCCACCAAAGTCCAAATAAAGTGGATGTAAGCAATTATAGGCAACCGTACGGCCTTGAACAATGAGAAAAACACATACCGTATAGTCGGCTATATAAAAGGCCCCGACATGAAAAATATGTAATTTGTAACGAAACAATTTACGAAAAACAAATATGACATGAACCAACGACAACCAATGAAATGCAGGCTCCTGACGTGGGACAGGCACATGCAGAATGTTGCGGGTAAATAGATATAAGAAGATGTGGTATGAGTGCCAATGAGACAACTCTCCATCCAAGTCAAAATTTATAAATGTAAACCATTATAGGTCAAAGAACGGTCTTCAACACGGAGCCTAGGCTCACACCGAACAGTAAGCTATAAAGGGCCCCAAAATTACTAGTGTAAAACCATTCAAACGGGAAAACCAACGGTCTAATCTATATAAAACGAGAAACGAGAAACACTTATGAACCACATCAACAAACGACAACTACTGAACATCAGATTCCTGACTTAGGACAGGTGCAAACAAATGCAGCGGGTTTAAACGTTTTAATGGTACCAAACCTTCACCCTTTTTCTGAAACAATAGTGTAACATCACAACATAGAAAACACACTATAAAATATCAACTGAAATAGCTTAACTCAATCAAAGGACATATTAACACCATTGAACATACACTGAACAAATAAATTTGACCTATGATACAATGTAAATTCAAAATAAATAAACTAAGGGAAGAATAATAAAAGTAACATGTTATATCGGTATGAAATGTTAAACAATTTAAGAAAAACAATATGCTCGAACAAAAATATCAGCCATTTGCAATAACTTTAAACACAGGTAAATAAAATAATTTTGTTGTTAGGTATACGTATACAGTTACAATAGAGAAAGGAAATATTTTAACAAAATAAATAATTATGATGTTCATAGTACGAAGTGGAAATTTATATTAGTACCAAACACTTATCAAAGCTGGTATATAGACCAGATATAACCCTGAATAACATTAAATAACAAAAAAGCATTACAATTAGTATCAACAGGTCAAATAAACAAGAAAGTACGATTTGAGAGTCCTCGCAGTTACTGACAGCTAGTTAAAAGCCAAAACAATTAATAATAAAAATCATGCGTCAGAGACTAAAATCAACTAAAACACATCCCAGGGATTTAGTATTTTAACGTCATGGACAGTCAAAGAAGACATGACTAGTGCAATGCCAAAAATAAATGTATCGACAGACAGTAGGATAGTTAGAGTTTAACCTCTTTATAGATCAAAATGAACGTGGGTGTGTCTTTAAACATCCTGTTTGAAAAGAAAACAAATTTAGCTATGTTTTAATTTGCTGATGGCAAAATCGATATTAGTGCCAATGTAAACTATATTCAAAGATCTAATTACAACATTGGTAAGATAACCTGAACTAATAAGTTTATTTAAAGGTTCGATGAGTTTACACGGATCATATAGTGATTTCCGCGCTTTAAGTACAATATTACCATAAAATTTAGGATGTGAAATACCGTTTTAATCAGTTTTCTACAGGTACAGCCAAATTTACTAATCAAATCTTTGTATCTATGAAAGAACTTAGTAAAAGTTTTACGTAATTTATGGTAACGAAATCCCTGACTTAATAATTTACTAGTGATGCATTGATTACGTTCGTTAAAATCTATGACATCACTACACACACGGGCATAACGAACGAGTTGGGATATATACACACCGTATGATGGAGCCAAAGGAACATCGCCGTCTAAAAAGGAAAATTAACAATAGGGAATGAAAATCGTCTCTTTGTCGTAAATTTTCGTATGGAGTTTTCCTTTAGAGATTGAAATGTCCAAGTCCAGAAAAGGACAACTACTGCTGTTTATGTTAGATTTAGTTAAAGTAAGTTCTATTGGGTAAATTTCGGTAGTATATTTAGAGAACTCTGGATTATTTAACGAAAAATATCATCTAGATAACGGAAGGTATTGTTGAATGTATCAACCAAATGTAACAATGACGTGTCTTTACTGAGTTTGGTCATAAACTGAGATTCATAGCAATACAGGAATAAATCTGCTATTAAAGGGGCGCAGTTAGTGCCCATAGGAATACCTACTACCTGCCGATACACTTTATCGCCGAAACGTACATATATGTTGTCCAGGAGAAAATTTAAAGCTTCAATCATATCTTCACAGTTCCAGTAAGTGTATCTAGCATACTTTCCTTTTCGTTACAGAAAAGGCTTTAAACGAGTTACAGCAAATAAATTTGTAATGAGTAAACATGTTTGAAGACGCCAACCCTCCCTTTACCTGGGACAGTGGTGTGACGGCATAAAGAAGAACAAACTATGCAAAACAATATACGAAAAATAAATATGAGAAACAGCAAAATACGACAACCACTCAATTACAGGCTCCTGACTTGGGACAGGCACATATAGAATGTGGCGGGTTAAACATGTTTGAAGGCGCCAACCCTCCCTTGCCCGGACAGTGGCGTAACAGTACAAAAAAAGAACAAAAAGACACAAAGTACAGATCTGAGAGTACTCGCAGTTATTAACAACTATTTCAAAGCCAATAATATGGATTTAATGTAAAGGCGTCATTACCAGTCAGATAAAAACATGACTTGTTGCAATGCCAAAATATAGGTATCGGTAAATTATAACTTTATTCATTAAAAATCAATTGACAACATAAGAGTTCCTTAACCAATATATTCCATTCATAATTACCATTATTTTACATTGTATTGTTTTCACTTTATGACAAATACGGTTTTGTTCCCTCAGACAAAGCCCTTAAAACGCGTTTTTGTGTGTGTGTAGATTACACTGATCTGTAAACTGCTTGATACATGTAAGAAAACAAGGTATTGAAAACTCATTTGGTAATCCAGCATATATCTGGGAACTCTTAGGACACTCACTAAAGAGGAAATCATGTAAAATTATAGGCCGGTCTTTTAATCCTTTTGAAATTATATCAAAGATGAAGAAATGGGGTCTTCCCTCTCCATGCTAGATACACTAATTACACAAACTTCCTTACAAACAAATTAATATTGTTGGGTCTGCCCAATTCTTCACGAAACCTCTTTCCAAAAATTTAAACGTCTATTTTATCAGCAATCAAAACCGGGATTCATAGTTAACTCTATATAGTGACTATTCCCAAACTTCAAAGATCTGGAAGAGTATATTCATACTACGTACATAATCCAGTAGTATAAAAAAAATTGACAAACGCAAAAACAAATATATTCTATTTGAAAGGGACAGTTCATATTTTGTAAAATAACCGCTTGGATTCCAGCAAAAAAGTTCTCTGTAATTGACATCATCAAGATGCTCGATTCATTATGATTGATAACATATTAGTTACCATTGGTGGAAATGAATATAAACACCCAATCGGTATTCATATAGGAACCAACTGTGCTTCTTCTTCTCATCGACTTTATTGGTATGATGCAGACTTCACACAAGGGTTATAAAAGAAGAATGAAAAGGAGCGCATTATCTTGTAACTGTACGCTAAATATATATGATGTCCTGTCACAGAATAAATCGAGGTTTGGTGATTACGATAATTGAATTTATTCCGATGTTCTTAGGATAAAGGATACCATAGATTCAAATTAAGCATGCTTCATAACTTGACTCGCATCTTAAATTTACTAAATTGGTCGTTTGAGATATACATTTGTAAAGCTTACGCCGAAAGAGATGATTTATGATAAAAGGGGTAGATCCTTGCAGGGTCGAACCAAGGAATCGAAAATTGGAATTGATGTTTCTCTGCTTAGCATGCGGCATATAGGAATAAGCATGAAGGCAGGTTGAATCGCAGTTAGAATAACATGTCGGGTAGGGTAACATGTCTTTCTATGAACTATATAATCTTATGAACTAGAAAGTTAAAAATCCAGCTCCGCGTGTCATGCAGTCTGTAGTACATAGCCGGGTCCATATTCATATCGCATTAACAAGTTCTAATTCTGGTATGCATGTGATAATTCCCATTGGACGTTCAACGGACGTTAAACACCAATTAAACATCATCATAATCAATAACAAATTTTGATTCGTGAAGTAGGATCTGCTTACTCTTCCGGGGCATCTGAGATCATCCCGGTTTATGGTGTGTTCGTTTTGCTCAATCTTTAATTTTCTATGTTGTGTTTTGTGTACTGTTGTTTATCTTTTCGTCGTTTTTCGTTTTTGCCATGGCATTGTCAGTTTGTTTAAGACTTATGAGTTTGAATGTCCCTTTGCATATTTGGCCTCTTTTTCTTCTTGCCCATGCCGTTGTCTGTTTTTATTCGACTTATGAGTTTGAATATCCCTTTGTATATTTCGCCTCTCTTTTCTCTCTTTTCTTCTTGTCCATGGCGTTGTCTATTCTTATTAGACTTATTAGTTTGAATGTACCTTTTGTATATTTCGCCTCTCTTTTTCTTGCCCATGGCTTTGTCTGTTTTATTAGACTTATGAGTTTGAATGTACCTTTTGTATATTTCGCCTCTCTTTTTCTTGCCCATGGCGTTGTCTGTTTTATTAGACTTATGAGTTTGAATGTCCCTTTTGTATATTTCGCCTCTCATTTTCTTCTTGCCCATGGCGTTGTCTGTTTTATTAGACTTATGAGTTTGAATGTCCCTTTTGTATATTTCGCGTCTCTTTTCTTCTTGCCCATGGCGTTTTCTGTTTTTATTATACTTACGATTTCTTCTTGCCCATGGCGTGGTCTGTTTTTATTAGACTTTCGATTTTTGATTGCCTCCTTGTTATCTTCTCTGTTGTCTTTTTTGCCTTTGTGGAAAACTTTTTGGATCTTATTGTTTTTCCTAACTTATCAGATGTTTGGATATTTTACAATCGGAACTTTTCCAACTTGTGTTTTTATAATATAATGCGCAAAAACTTACCAGATGGAAGCTGTGTGGTCAACGGATGGCGTGGTAGAATCTATATTAAATAGTACAGAATAAAAACAACTACGAGCAGAACAACTATGATAACACGGAATAAGAATGATTTTGGTTTATGTAATAAGGTTCTTTGTTTTAGAAAGTGGATTGTTTTCCTATGAAATCATATTCACTTAGAAAATGTAGGTAGGAACAGTTTTTTAAATTATTTACTATAAATATAAAAAGGACGTAAGATGATACCAAGGGGGCAATCAAAAATCATACATCGAGAAATAAAGAATCGCAAAAAAGACAACATTTTCTTAAATAAACGAAACACAAAATTAAAAGTCCAAAAAAACTTAAATACATATTCTTATTTTTTTAAAAATAATCAACACATAAAAATCTGTATGAAAATAACAATTATTTGAATTAAAATGGACAGCTTCCGCCAGGGTATGTACACATTGTCCAGGAAAAGTAGAACGCACCATCACGTGGTCTGGTGAACACGCCTGTTGTTCTATCATAATTGGCCCCCATATTTGTTATAACGGTGCCAAAAATAATTTTTGTACGCTGTGGCACCTTTTTCAGATGTTTGTGTAAATTGGCTGAGAAAGCTGACTTTACACGATCTATTTAAAGATAATCAGTGTATGCTTTAAAACATTAAACATTAAACATGTAAATTCATATCAAAATAATGATGACATTACATGAATTATATTGCAAAGTTCCGTGATCGAATGGACTAGGTTACTTATGATATTGGCATCTAGTGCAGGAAATAAAATTAAACATAATGCAATGTATGTAAATTACATTGTTCTTCACAAGTTCAGTAGGACAGCTTCCGCCAGGGTTTGTACACATTGTCCAGGAAAAGTAGAACGCACCATCACGTGGGCTGGTGAACACGCCTGTTGTTCTATCATAATTGGCCCCCATATTTGTTATAACGGTGCCAAAAATAATTTTTGTACGCTGTGGCACCTTTTTCAGATGTTTGTGTAAATTGGCTGAGAAAGCTGACTTTACACGATCTTTTAAAAGATAATCAGTGTATGCTTTAAACATTAAACAAGTAAATTCATATCAAAATAATGATGACATTACATGTATTATATTGCAAAGTTCCGTGATCGAATGGACTAGCTTACTTATGATATTGGCATCTAATGCAGGAAATAAAATTAAACATAATGCAATGTATGTAAAATTACATTGATTCTTCACATGCATGGCGTATTAATAACCTTGTGCTGTACAGAGCAATTCCGTAGTTAAAAAACAGAGTAAAGAGTTCACTTGGCTACCGGTATCTGCCAATTGTGATATCATATTAGTTTTCTCGTTTAAATTGTTTTAACTTTTACAATAGCTTAATATACGATATAGTTTTGCTTTAATACGCATCAATCCGCCCGTTACATTGTATCAATAAACATCTTAGGCCGCTGAAAAGTGTATTCCAAATAAAATAAAAACTTTTCGGAAAAATGAACCTCCATGGCTAACAAATGATATTAAAAAAAAAGATAAGGAATATTTGATGAAATCGAAAAGGCAAATGAATTTAATCGTTTTTTCTTTCTTCCCAGTCAAATATTGATGACTCCAAGTGCTGTGTTACCTGAAGAACTTCATACTATTAGTGATGTTATTAGTAATATAGAACTTACTGTTACTGAAGTTGAAGATACATTGAAAATTGTTAATCCCACAAAAGCTTCTTGACCAGACCTCATAAATCCCAAATTATTAAAAGAAGCATCTTCTTTATTAAAGTATCCGTTATGTAAGCTATTTAACTTGTCCTTAAGTACGTCTTCTTTTCCAGATCAATGGAAAAGAGCAAATGTTACCCCAGTTTATAAAAATAGTAAACCGAATGAAGTGAAAAACTATATACCTATTTCTTTGTTGAGTGTAGTTTCAAAGTGTATGGAACGATGTGTATATATAGATATAAGAAGATGTGGTATGAGTGCCAATGAGACAACTCTCCATCCAAGTCAAAATTTATAAATGTAAACCATTAAAGGTCAAAGTACGGTCTTCAACACGGAGCCTAGGCTCACACCGAACAGTAAGCTATAAAGGGTCCCAAAAATTACTAGTGTAAAACCATTCAAACGGGAAAACCAACGGTCTAATCTATATAAAAACGAGAAACGAGAAACGCTTATGAACCACATCAACAAACGACAACTACTGAACATCAGATTCCTGACTTAGGACAGGTGCAAACAAATGCAGCGGGTTTAAACGTTTTAATGGTACCAAACCTTCACCCTTTTTCTGAAACAATAGTGTAACATCACAACATAGAAAGACACACTATAAAATATCAACTGAAATAGCTTAACTCAATCAAAGGACATAGTAACACCATTGAACATACACTGAACAAATAAAATTGACCTATGATACAATGCAAATTAAAAATAAATAAACTAAGGAAGAATAATAAAAGTAACATGTTATATCGGTATGAAATGTTAAACAATTTAAGAAAAACAATATGCTCGAACAAAATATCAGCCATTTGCAATAACTTTAAACACAGGTAAATAAAATAATTTTGTTGTTAGGTATACGTATACAGTTACAATAGAGAAAGGAAATATTTTAACAAAATAAATAATTTTGATGTTCATAGTACGAAGTGGAAATTTATATTAGTACCAAACACTTATCAAAGCTGGTATATAGACCAGATATAACCCTGAATAACATTAAATAACAAAAAAAGCATTACAATTAGTAAGTATCAACAGGTCAAATAAACAAGAAAGTACGATTTGAGAGTACTCGTTTACAATCATTTAAAGAGTAACATTTTAACCAAAAATCAGTCAGGCTTTACACGGGGAGATTCAGCGGTTAATCAATTAATTAATATCTCAAATGATTTTGGAAAAGCTTTAGATAGCGGTAAAGAAATTAGGGTAGTATTCTGTGACATAAGTAAAGCTTTTGATCGAGTCTGGCATAAGGGACTGCTATTCAAGCTTCAACAAACGGGCATATCGGGTTCTTTATTAAAGTGGTTTGAAAATTATCTAACAAATAGAGTCCACCGGGTGGTTATTAACGGTTCATGTTCTGAATGGCTACCTGTAAATGCAGGCGTCCCACAAGGGTCCATTCTGGGCCCTCTCCCTTTTTGTTTTATATTTATAAACGATATTGTAGAAGATATTCAAGCTCAAATTAAACTATTTGCAGATGACAATTCATTATATATATTATGGTTGACAATCCAACAGAAGCAGCTACAATTTTAAATAACGATTTAGATAAGATTTATAATTGGTCAAAGAAATGGCTTGTGAATTTTAATGCCCAAAAGACTGAAAGTATGATAATTTCAGAAAAAATAAATAGACCATTTCATCCTCCATTAAATATGAATACCTAAGAGCTACAAATAGTAAGTAAACACAAACATCTAGGTGTCTTTTTTTCTAACAACGGATCCTGGAACGACCATATTGAATATATAATTTCTAAATCTTACAAAAGAATAAATATAATGAGAAAAATGAAAAATTTTCTTGATAGGTTTACACTTGAAAAAATTTACATATCATTTGTTCGCCCAATTCTCGAATATGCCGATGTCGTTTGGGACTCTCGAAATCAGAATTTGATTACTAAACTTGAAAATATCCAGCTTGATGCAGCGCGTATCGTCACGGGGGGTACCAAACTTACCAGTATTAATAATTTATATGTGGAAACTCGATGGGAAAAAATATCTGATAGACGACGCAATCATAGACTAATTCTTTATCACAAAATTTTGAAAATAAAACTCCAGAGTATTTAAGAGACTTTATACCCGATTCAGTTATAAGTAGACAAGACAAAGAAATAATATTACACAACTCAACACACGGACCCGTTTATATTCTGAATAGTTTACCCCAGCAACAACAAGACTATGGAACACTCTTAACTTAAACATAAGAAAATGTGAATCTCTACCATTATTCAAAAAACAAATTCGTACCCAAAATAGTAAGGTCCCAATGTATTATTATGTAGGATATCGTCTTGGTCAAATTCTTCATGCTCGCTTAAGAATGGATTCAAGCTCACTGAATTCTCACCTATTCCTTCGCAATTTAGTAGACTCCCCAAACTGTTGTTGTGGTGATGTAGAAACAAATTATCACTTCCTGTTATCTGTCCCATATACACTGATTTAAGACATGAACTAATAGCTTCTGTTTCAGTTCTTCCTGTCAAGTTGACACGAAAATTTTGCTTTTTGGATCAATGGTACTCTCAGATGAACAAAATAGTCATTTATTTAGTTTGGTGCAGAAATATATTATCAAAAGCAAACGTGTTAACCCTTGATGTTACTGCTTCATCACTCAATAGGAACCCAAGCATTTCACACTGTATACATTACAAAAATTCATGTTTTTTTTCTCTATTGTATTTTTCACCTTTTTTCATATTTATATATTTATTACAGAGCATGCCAGTATTTATATTTATGTATTGTTCAATAAGTGTATTATTTGTGTAATAGGAGACAGATTTGTAAAAGCAAATTTGCTTGTTTCTGAATCCTTAATATTTATTTCGATTGTATCATATCGTTTTTTTGTGATGAATTATCTGAATAAATATTGTTTAAACTAAACATCTTACCGGCGCTTGTGTCACTCCCGCATTCATCAGGATTCATAAGATTAAACTGGTATTTTATACTCCTCATTAATTTGTTGTTACTGCAACAATCCTTTGATTGAATAGGGGACCAGAACAAAAGAAAGAAGACAAGATACATCATGTATGTGTATCCCTGGAATAAAATATAATGTAATCATTAAGTCTTGTAGCTTTTCTTACAAATATATTTGCATTTCAAAGTAAAAAAAGATTATCAGTGGGCGTGACTTTCGTACATAATGTCATTTTAATGTTTTAGCATTATCAACTTCAGAAACAAGTTCGTCAGCTCTCCGAACTTTGTTGATTGCCGAGTTTTCGAGCTTCGGTCCTTGCTTGGAAGTTGATTCTATAATACAATTTGATTTTTTCTTTTAAAGTGCCTAAATTATAAAACATGATAAAAGGTGATCGCTAAGTACTCCTTCTGTGTGTGAAAAAGTTTCATGAATAAAGCAATCCCATTTGCGAGAGAGATTTACGACCGCATCGTCAACTGCTTACGAAGTTGCAGAATGCATGTCATCGCAAAGAGATTCTCGCCAAATATGTTTCCGATATACTGAAATTCCATAGAATCCACTGCAAAAACATTTTAAGGTTTACAGTTTAAACCGCATTATTGCTAAAAACAGACATCAGATGGCGAGACAGAGGCATTTTCAGCAGGAACAAAATTGAACCCAAAACAACCCACACAGAAATGGTAAACTTCTCTGTCAATCGTTTGGGTTTTGGTTACAAGCAGTCATTGCCTTTGGTGAACACCCCTATTAATAAGGACAAAACCAGGTTTTTAGTGCATACCACATGATTTGAACATTAAACGTGACGTAATCAACTCGAACGGCAAATTGTATTTAGACGATGATGTATGGAATAAAATTTATGTTTTCATAAATCATGTATTTTACAAGTAATGCACATTTGGAACTTTATGCGACTTTTATACAAGTGAGAGGTTTAGCTAGCTATAGCACCAGGTTTAATCCACCATTTTCCACATAAGGAAATGCCTGTACCAAGACAGGAATATGACAGTTGCTTTCCATTCGTTTGATGTGTTTGAGCTTTTGATTTTGCCATTTGATAAGGGACCTTCCGTTTTAAATTTTCCTTGGAGTTCGGTATTTTGTTATTTTAGTTTTTGAAATGAAATAATCTACTGTTGTGTTTTTAAATAGATATAAGAAGATGTGGTATGAGTGTCAATGAGACAAATCTCCATCCAAGTCCCAATTTGTAAAAGTAAAGCATTATCGGTCAAAGTACGGCCTTCAACACGGAGCCTTGGCTCACACCGAACAGCAAGCTATAAAGGGCCCCAAAATGACTAGTGTTAAACCATTCAAACAGGAAAACCAACGATCTAATCTAAATAAAAAACGAGAAACGAGAAACACTTATGAACCACATCAACAAACGACAACTACTGAACATCAGGTTTAAATCCGTTTTATTCACTATTAAATGAAATAAAGTTTTCTATTATACACAACGTTACATGTAACCGTCTTACAATTAATAAACAAACATTGTGACAATAAAATTTGTATTTTATAACGCTGTAAACAAATAAATATAATTTTACCTCCATATTGTTGACTTTGTTATTGTTTGGATGTGTGCCGAAAAGATGTTGGCAAAAATGTACTTTTACATTTATATATGAACGGTATTGCATGCAATCCTTTAATTACATGTAATTGAATATGATATGTCATGTAATCGGTGAATATGATATGTTATATATGAACGGTATTGCATGCAATCCAGTAATTACATGTAATTGAATATGATATGTCATGTAATCAGTGAATATGATATGCCATTTAATCGGTGAATATGATATGTCACATATGATGTATTGATCATACGTTTCTTAACTTATAAAAAAGTCAGTCTTAACCAAAATCACGTCCTCTTTTCCTCGAATGTGACCTACTGAATTAGTCTTATCATCGGGTTGTACTTACATGAGCAACACGACAAGTGCACATGTAGAGCAAGATCTGCTTACCCTTCCGAAGTACCTGAGACCACCCCCGTTTTTTTGGTGGGGTTCGTGTTGCTCAGTCTTTGGTTACGATATACTGTGTTTTGTATACTGTTGTTTGCCTTTTGGTTATTTTTTCGTTTTTTTTTTGCCATGGTATTGTCATTTTGTTTTCGACCAATGAGTTTGAATGTCCCTTTGATATCCACTCTTTTCCAGTAATTAATGTTGGAGTCGTTATCTTGTTAACTAACACTGGTGTAACAATGTGGTTGTTTTCTTTGCTTACATAAGCTCACTAGGTCACCGAGACCAGAATGGACTGTTCCCATCACTTGATGCTTGTGGTTGTTTTCTTTGCTTACATATTAAGCTCACTATGTCGGCGAGATCAGAATGGACTGTTCCCATCACTAGACGCGTGTGGTTGTTTTCTTTACTTACATTAGCTCACTAGGTCATCGGAACTAGAATGGACAGTTTGATCACATGACATCTGTGGTCGGTTTATGTTTTCTTTCAATATAATTTTCTCTCCTGAAAGACCATAGGAACAATAATTGCTTTGAATTCGTTCTTGTGACAATCATTACAATAATACTCTGCAACGTTGCCTGCCAAGCAATATGGTAAAAATGTCTATAAATAAAACAAAACATAAAGATACAAGACTAAAAGTAGATGTATTGAAAGTAAAAAATCATCACAGAAACCGCTTTATCCCTTTACTATTTAGTAACCAACGTTTTACCTGATTACGGTCATTTTAGAATGATACACTTCCATAAAAAATTGACAGTTGTCTGCCATATTGTCAGTTTTCCTTGCAGATGGCAGACAGTTTGCTGATTTTTATGCCCAGACTACGATAGAAGTTTTCCGGACTGTCAGTCGGTATTTATGGTGTGAACTTTTTACTACATATACCTAATTACGGTTTTACCCAAATTTCGTGGTGCACTGAAAATAGAAATAGCGATGCATAGTGTTATATATGATATTGTGAGCGAGGCATAGTCTCCTATTGACAAATGTTCTTGTTCTATAGAGTGTAACGTATAATAATATTACTACATGGATATCATTCAGGCTGTAAAAACACGACTTGAATGTACTAGAGCTATTTTCGTAATGGATGTAGTGTAAACGTTTCGTTGGCTTGCTTACTTTGTTTGTATAAATGTTTGCTCAAGCATTGTAATTAAGATTGACATCAGCAATCAATAGAAAGGCGGGCTTCAGCTTGCATACATTATACCCTATCTATTGATTGCAGATGTCAATCTTAATTACAATGCTTGAGCAAACATTTATACAAACAAATCAAGCCAGCCAACTAAACCTTTAACCTGCATGCAGTAGGAAAATAGCTCTAAACTTCAAGAAATTAGGCAATGTGATGTCAATAAAAAAAAAGCAATGATTGAACAATAGAAAAGAGAATGGAAATGGAGCTATCACTGAGTTTTTTTAGCCGACCAAGAAATTTTCAAACAAAAAATCCTTAAATTGGTAGCTGAATTATATATATGTAAAAAGTGGAGGGTGAAATACCAGTTTATCTAAACATCTTCCAAAGATATGAATCTATATATTTTTTATGCCCCCGCCGTAGGCAACGGGGCATTAAATGTTACCCTTGAACGTCCGTCTGTCCGTCATTCCGTCCACATTTCTGTCCGCCCTCCGTCATTCCGTCCGCCTTTCTATCCGTCCTTCCTAAGTTTGGTTTCCGCACTCTAACTTAAGTTTTTCTCATCCAAAATTTATGAAACTCATACACAGTGCTAAGAACCTACACAGACGGAGTTCGAATTTTGGCAGTGAGTCACTTACCGTTCTAGAGTTATGCACTCTATCTTAAGTTTTCCTCATCCAAATTTTTGAAACCCATACACAATGGTAAAAACCACAACACGCAGATAGAGTTCGAATTTGGACAGGGAGTCATTTACGTTCTACAGTTATGCCCCTTTAAACTTGGAAAATTGCAAAGCTTGAGTGGGGCATCCGTGTCCTCAGACACAGTCTTCTTTTATTTTTATATAAAATTAAAATTTTAGTTATGACAAATTTATAAATTCTGTTTATATTTTGTTTTCTCTTATGGTTGTGGCATGTTATCCATTTCTTGCATGAAGAGATGTTTCTCGTATCACACTGCACGAAGTGTGATACGAAAAAGTGATACGAAAACTGCGTTAATTTGATTGGCTTATCCAGCATCATTAGGTCACTGATAACTTTCAAAGTTCAGGCGATATACGTTTCGTCCTTGACAACAGGCATATGTGATTTCTTCAATAATATACATCACTCATACTTATCACCTGGAACACAGATTTTTGAATTTAACACAATAAGAGTGTTGAACATAAGAGAAATAGGTTTAACAACTCGTGAGAATTGGATATCGCTTAATATCAACTCTCGTTATTTAATTTAAATAGTAATAATAAACTAGTCTTATTGCTTTACATTTGGTTTATTTGGCCATTTACGGCTTACCTTACAGTGATTTTTTTTATGTTATAGGCTGAAATAGGGCATTTTTCTGTTTTGATATGCAACACGACGGGTGTCATATGTTATACATAATCTGTTTATCCTTCCATAGCACCTGAGATCACTCCCTATTTTTGGTAGGTTCGTGTTGTTCATTCTTTATTTTTTATGTAATGTTTTTAAGACTGTTGTTTCTTTTTTCGTCGTGTTTCCTTTTTGTCATGTCATTTTCAGTTTTCTTAGATTTATAAGTTTGTTATCTTCCATCTTTATTATATTTGATCATTTTAACGGTTATTTTTTATACTACGGGTTGAAATTATGCCGTTGTTTGTCTCTAGATGTTTCACACAGTTGGTTCACCTTGAACCATGTATGTATTAAGACAATGTGATGTGAAGTATTAGACAATGAGACAACAACCAAACATTTATTTAAAAAAAAACTCCCAAATAACCTTTTGATTTCAACACGGTCAACAACAGACTGTGTCTTTAAGATATGTCTGGCTCTAAAACGAATTTGGACAGACACATGAATAAATGAAAATATCGCGGTGTAATAATAATAAATGTAAATAATAGTCTCAGCGTCTAATACAAAGCAGGATTCAAGATGATATCCATACCACATTAACTAAAAATTTTTTTTTCTTATTTGTCTGATATAGTTGCCATAGGACGTTCATCCATCACCATGTATTCTCGACCATTTCTTTATCTCGGTCAGAGGAATAACAAAAAGTACAGGTAAAATGTATAACAAAATACACAGGTTTGAGATAAAAATTACTAAGTAATACCATATTAAACATTGCTTGCTTTTCACTGAAGTTTTAATTTAAATATCATACCATTTTACACTAATAAACCGATCGCTGTATACTTTTTATTATTTACATAATGTCTGTCACAAATTTTGATATAGATTTAATTTCGAATGTAAGAACATTAACCTGCAGAACGGATATATATTTATTTGAAGTTTAAAAAAAATCTATGTGTGTTTTATTTAGGAAGCCAAGTACTTACGGGTCAAAAGTCAATGGTCACACATGACATTCACTTTTAATGTTGAACATTATTTTCAAATTACGCAAAGTATATAAAAGTTATGGCGAATCTGATGAATGGAAACTTTCTATCCAGGCGTATTACGAATGGTCGACAAGTGCGTACTTTTTTAAATCAATATTTCTGGTATGTTCCAATCTGTCCTTCACTATTGACAACGAGTATAATTTTATACTTACATTTTCCCAAATTTACCCTTGGAAAAATATGTAAATAGATTTTATTTTATCAAATCTTTTTTTTTTTATTTATTTTGTATTATTTAGATTTTTATAAATAATATTCTTTACACCAGAAATGTTATTTATAAACAAGCGTATGAGTTAAGTAATAACTAGTATATCACTTTCGGACACGCAAGACAGGGATATATATTATACACCTGATAGTTCAAAATGGAAAGTCACAAGTTATCGGCCGTGTACACTGATCAATACCCTCAGAAGTGAAACGATGCATGAACTTGCAAGCCCAACAGGAAATCGCTTGAATACCTGGACGTGTCACCTCACAATACCCTTGGAAGTAATACCTTTAGCCGTGCTGGTGATCAGATAAGGGAAGGTCCGAATGTATTTAAATTAAGTTTATTACACAAAAGAATTATAAACAAATTAGATTTTCGAAAACAATTTTCACGGAACACTTATTTATGATTTGAACTTTGACTTTTTAACTAATTCCAAAATAAACAGTTTAAAAATGACAGACCATGGTTATTTAAAAATAATAACATTTTCCGTATCAAGTTAGTTAGTCGGATAAAACAACCGTACGATTGACAAGATATCGACACGCAATTACGACTACATCAGGTTACTGTAGTTTTTGTCCTTTGTGGTTTATAGACATATCGTGGTTTCTAAACGGAGAAGATGACAAAATGGCCGAACGCAGAGAATTGATACTCTAAATTTAAAATCGATGGTGATCTCTTATCTAGCAGAATAAAACTTTAATATCTATGAATTTGAGCATTTTTATACAGAATGGACATAATATCAATTTTTTATTTTTTTGCGAAGTTTCCCTTTAAGACATTTCCATTGGCTATTCCTTAGGTCACTGATAACTTTCAAATTAAGGCGATATACGTTTCGTCCTTGACAACAGGCATATGTGATTTCTTCAGTAATATACAAAACACTCACACTTATCACCTGGAACACGGATTTTTGAATTTAACACAATAAGAGTGTTGACCATAAGAGAAATAGGTTTAACAACTCGTGAGAATTGGATATCGCTTAATATCAACTCTCGTTATTTAATTTAAATAGTAATAATAAACTAGTCTTATTGCTTTACATTTGGTTTATTTGGCCATTTACGGCTTACCTTACAGTGATTTTTTTTTATGTTATAGGCTGAAATAGGGCATTTTTTCTGTTTTTGATATGCAACACGACGGGTGTCATATGTTATACATAATCTGTTTATCCTTCCATAGCACCTGAGATCACTCCCTATTTTTGGTAGGTTCGTGTTGTTCATTCTTTATTTTTCTATGTAATGTTTTTAAGACTGTTGTTTCTTTTTTCGTCGTGTTTCCTTTTTTGTCATGTCGTTTTCAGTTTTTCTTAGATTTATAAGTTTGTTATCTTCCATCTATATTATATTTGATCATTTTAACGGTTATTTTTTATACTACGGGTTGAAATTATGCCGTTGTTTGTCTCTAGATGTTTCACACAGTTGGTTCACCTTGAACCATGTATGTATTAAGACAATGTGATGTTAAGTATTAGACAATGAGACAACAACCAAACATTAATTTAAAAAAAACTCCCAAATAACCTTTTGATTTCAACACGGTCAACAACAGACTGTGTCTTTAAGATATGTCTGGCTCTAAAACGAATTTGGACAGACACATGAATAAATGAAAATATCGCGGTGTAATAATACTAATTAAAAGGACCAGACTTAACATTATGTTGTTTCAAATACGGCTAAGGCAATCTATTATACCAGGGGTAATAGAAACCTTTGTGTTTCGAATCATTCAACATATAAAGACATTGAATTTAACAAAATGACCGTCGCAGGGACGTTAAGGTCGTTTCAAGAAAATTTCCATTTTATACGCAAGAAAAATCATATTGAACTCAGAGTTAGTTTTCTGTCTAAAAGCCAAAATACACGTCAAAGGAGTAAACGGAGGAAAATGGTCTATTCTGATTTACATTCCAAACTTTTATTTATAGAAAATATAAATACACTAGTGTCACGTGACTTCAAACTGAAAGTAAAGACATTTTCCAAAAAAGTCAAAAGTGCAGGTGCAAGATGAACTCGGATCGCCCTGATTTTGGTCTCCCTGTAATCAGGATAGCTTATTTTACTAGAAAAGTGCTGCCACTTGTTTTTTATTAGAGGTTTTGTAATTAAAAAAAAATAAAACATGGAGAATTTTATCGATTTATTGACTTTTTGGCACTTCGGGTTGTGAAATTTCTTTTACACGAAAACTATATAACTAGTAGCAGCACTTTTTTGAAATTTGAAATGTGGCCTTTCTACCAATACCAGAATGGAGTGGGTTGGTATAGCTCTTGTACCTGCACTTTTCAATTATTTTAACATGTAGTAGCATAATCGCCCTGAAATGCAAGAAAAAGCGTTTGAAAGACCCTGTAGTAGTCGGATCGGCTGACGGAAAACTACGCGTATATTTTGTTTTCACCGGCGTTTCATGTAATAATGATATGTTTGAGCGAATAAACAAATATGCTCTTATTGCCTGGTTAATTTATTGAAGGAAAAAATCAGAATTATTCAGGTCATTATTATACACCCCAAACGTGGATGACATGTAGTGTTTGGACATGCAGCCTTCCCCTTTTTGTTCAAATCCGGAATCGCATCTGGGGTGCTTGTATAGTTCTCATTTTGTTAGTGCAAGTTCATTATATAAATTAAAAGATTAGCCTACTAGGTCTCTTCTAGTGTTTGTGTATTGTGAACCATTAACATTTTAATGAAAAAAGTTGCATTTTCACAAAGAACTTTATACCAAAATTCATGATTTTTTGTTTGTTCGGCATGTCATTCATTGGTAATGTTTAAATTATAAATATAAACTCCTACCTGCATAAAAAAATCCAGATTTTATTTGTTGAATATCTCCTACTTATCAAGTGTGACTGGTATCAATTTGTAAATCATGATTGGTAGGTCTTTTTGAATTCATTCTGGTGGGGGCAGGGCGATTGTTTTGCATCTATTTTCACCAGCTGCCATGCCAGTTTTTTTGTATGGCTTGCTTTTTTTTATTACTAGAACACACCCATGACATCACAGGTCCGTGACTGAATTAAAGTATCTCACGCCTTATTTTTCAGTTCAACTGAGTTCGACTTAAAAAAGTTTTTCCAGAACGTTCAACTTACATGTTATTTTGTGATGCGACCGGAAGCTATATGTTACATATACTATTGGTATCGGTGTCGTATTCGACCTGGAACTTCTTATTGGCAATATTAATTACGTGGAAAGCAAATGGGCCTGGAGTGGTGTAATTTTAATCAACACCATTGTACTATATTAGTTATATATAAAGTTGAATTCTTTGATTCATCGTTTTTACGTCATGACGGCTGACAAATTGGACCTCGTTATTTTAGTATTATAGATGTTCATAGTTATTTCCTGCATCTTATTGCACAGAATATTCTTTTTCAACCAATCTGGAGCAATATTTGACTTATTCTAACACCGTTACAGTTACTTGGTAAAATTATTCTGCCCTCCTTTTACTTATTTTATTTTGTTTGTGATTCAAAGGCATACACCAGCATGAACATGGGGGATATAATTCCTTTTTCATAGAACGAGTAAGTTTTAATATTTGCACAAACTACCTTTTTGGAGTAAGGATTAGAAGATGTGGCATTGAGTACCCCAAACTTAAAAACTTTGTGCTCTATAATTTATGCTTACACTACATCATGCTACATGTATATATACATGTATTAAGCAATAACCAGTTTGAAAAATTATATCAGATGCATATCGACTAATTTTAATCTTATCTGAGATTTGCTTCAGATTTAGGTACATGTACAATGTACCTATGATTCAATCTGCAGCCTTGTCATACATATCATCTTAATTTCTCAACCTCAAAAGAATACAATTCTATCATGAAGTTGGAAATAGTGACCTATTTTTTTCTGCCGCTCATTTCATATTAAATTCCTGCCTATTGTACAAAGTGTCCACCAATACAAATGGACAGCAAAGAAATATATGTATGTGCTTAAATGTATGTGCTTAAGTGACATTCAGCACAATCAACATGATCAATCAATTGTGTTTTCATTAATAAATTTCAAAATATTTTAATTAAGGTTCATCTTAAAGATGTTAAAATCAGAAAACTTATTTCCTATCACCTGCTGAGATTGGAGCCAACTGAAATGGTATTTCTTTTCTGTCAGAATAAAAGAAATTCTATGTACCAGTATATATAAAAATACAGAAATAACTAACTTAATAACAATTTTTACATAAACACAATCCGAAAGTTTCAGATGAATGAATCATGATATAGGGGCCAGGACAAAATAGTCAGTAGGAAAGTAAAAATGATATGTACATGTAAACGCTTATAAAACTACTGCCTACCAAAAATCATGGGTTAATCTTTACCTGACCCAATCACAAAAAGTAACACGACATTATTGTTAGTCAAGACTTCATTGGCAATTATACCACATCATCTTATTTTATATCAAATTCTAGCTGTACTACATAAATATGATACATGCAAATTTAAAATAAGAAGAAAGTAATTCCTGTCTGTGTGTTGGGAATGCTGTCTCATTGCCATACATGTATACATGGTAATGTGGTATACCCAACATCTTTTGCTAAACCTGCTAGATATAAGAATCTTTTATATTGTGGAAATATTCAATCACAAGTTTCCAAGTTTATATATCCTTCAAAATACACAGAAATTTTTAGTAAAATTTATTCCTAGATAATTATAGTTATTGAACATAAGACAAAAATGTGAGATTAATTATTACAGTTTCATTTAAATCAATTTATATTTTTTTAACCAAAATAATACAATGGTTTAACCAATTTTGACTTAGACAAGAAATGAAAACATGCAAAATTTTCCGATTTCCAAGTATACCGGTAGAAAAACTAGATACACATGAACATGTATGTAAATGTACATATGTACAAAATAGCAGCTACATGATATAAATGCAAGCAAAGAAAAATACCCAAAATTTTTTGGTTCAAACATTCTGTGGCTGTTACATGTACATGTGTACAGAGGTCTTGCTCAGTATTGAAGGCCAACATCAATATTACCAACAACTGCAATTAAAACACTTTATTATGCTTTTGATCATTTTGTAAACCTGTAGTCTGTGTTATGAAATGAGATTGAAATACAAATGTATAAATCATGACAAAATATGATTTTCTTGTTCTCTGGTGGCCAATATATGACTATTTGTTCTCTGATGCCTGATGGAGAGTTGTTTCATTGGCAATCATAAATGTCATACAATGTATGTCATATTCTTACTTTTATAATTACATGTACATGTAACTCCATTAGTGGTGCATCAGTGAATTGCATGCCTACATGTACATTATGTATATCTCATGTACATATCTGTAGGTTTACTGGTAGGATTAATATTTATATTGAATTACTTTTATCTGTTTCCTGTAATTGCCATAAAAATAACAAAACACTCATATAAGTCTTATAAATGAATTTTCAAAATTCCTCTTTACCATGTTTACAGTTCAACTTAATATCATATGATCTATCACTCGTCTTGGTTAGATATTGCAGATTTTTTAATATTTCATGAAAGAGACGACAAATTACATTTTTACATCCGTGAAATACAATTTTTAACTGAAATCCTTTTGAAACTCCTATTTCAAGAATATTCACAAATCTCCAAACTGCCTATATCATGTATATTTGGAATTCATTTTAACTGAGGTAAAACTCTTTAAGAACTTCAATAATGATGAAAAGAAGTTAAATTGTCCAATTAATATTCCTCAGTCTTTCAGCATCAAAACACTAAATTCCAATTCATTTGGTCTTGAAACAGTCAATTCTTCTGCTTAGTACAGTACATTATGTAGAATTGCTGTCTTGTTTCTATTTTCATGGACATATTTGGTAGCTTTCTAAACAAATTTTAATCATATCTTCCATAATGGCCATGATAAGTAACTTTTAACTGGTGTCTGACTGCAGGTCTTCATCCCTGAAATATGAAAATGCAAATATAATACATGTATATATCAAATGAAATTTTCAACAAGAGAAAAGTAATCAAAAGTTAGTGCCACCATACTTCTTCAAAAGTTACTGTTAAAATGCTAACAAAATAATTCCCATCCTTTTTACCAGTAGTAATGTCTTCTTTCAACATTTGAACAAAAATTAATTTTCCACACACATTTTAATAAAGGCACTATGTAATAAATATTTAAATTTATGTATTATGTTTAACTTCTTTGTTTTATATCGCCTTTTCCAAATGTAAACAATGACAGGAATACTTCAATATCAATATCAGTAATCCACAAGAAATTTTAGCTAGCGAGTTCAGTATATTATTATACGTGTATCTGTCATGTCTGTGTAAATAAATTTTATTGCTGGTACAGATACTTCATTTTAATTAAGAAATTATCATGATTTACATTGGGTACATTTATTATTATATCATTGTATATTGCAATTTTTGAAGAATGGAAAAAAAAAAGTGAGATTAATAATTGCTATTTCAGAAAAAAATCTACATACTTGTATAGTTACTTATGTGTCATGCATGTATAGATTTCAGAATGTCAGTTCTTATAAAAATGAGATATTCAAAGTTGCCTTATAAAAACATTGCCATATAAATTTCTAAATTTACATCATACAATATTCTCACGATGTAAGAAAACAGAAATTTTTTTGCACATATTATAATAAAATGCTCCGCAGGGCGCAGCTTGATACGACCGCAGAGGTCGAACCCTGAACAGTTAGGGCAAGTATGGACACAACGTTCAAGCTTGATATAGCTCTGAATTTAGATTGTGATTAAATATTTGACACACCATAGGTTTCTGACACAGAATGAATGTGGTCTAAGAACTTAAAAATTTTAAATTGGACATTCACCTTTTATGGTCCAATATCCAAAATCTAAATACATGGTTAGATTCAGCATATCAAAGAACACCAAGAGTTCAAGTTTTTGATGAAATCAAACAAAGTTTTATTTTGGACCCTTTTGACCTCAATGTGGACAAAGTTGATAACGGGCCCAAAAATCAAAATACATGGTTAGATTCAGCATATCAAAGAACCCCATATATTCAATTTTTGTTGAAATCAAACAAAGTCTAATTTTGGACCCGATTTGGACTAACTTGAAAACTGGGCCCATAATCAAAAATCTAAATACATGTTTAGATTCAGCATATCAAAGAACCCTAAGAATTCAATTTTTGTTAAAATCAAACTAAGTTTAATTTTGGACCCTTTGGACCTTAATGTAGACCAATTTGAAAATGGGACTAAAAATTAAGAATCTAAATACACGGTTAGATTCGGCATATCAAAGAACCCCAATAATTCAATTTTGATGAAATCAAACAAAAGTTTAATTTTGGACCCTTTAGACCTCAATGTGGACCAATTTAAAACGGGCCCAATATCCAAAAACTTAATACACGGTTAGATTCAGCATATTAAAGAACCCCAAGAATTCAAGAATAAAACCCCATTGAAATTGGTCAAGAAATAAGCAATTTATACAAAGTATCTTCTTTTGCACAATACTGTGCAATTGAATATTTCTTGCAATTGCGCAATACTGTGCAATTGAATATTTCTTGCTATTGCGCAATACTGTACAATTGACAATTTCTTGCTATTGCCCAATATTGTGCTATTGGATATTTCTTGCTATTATGCAATACTGTGCAATTGAAGATTTCTTGCTATTGCACAATACTGTGCAATTGAAAATTTCTTGCTATTGCACAATACTTATTATATAATAATTTACACATCCTGTTTGGTGTGTATCTCCTGCCATATCATTATTATTTGCTTTTAAATATAAATCAGAAATAACCAACTTAAAATGGAAAATTTTAAAGAAAAAAGGAAACCCCCAAATTTTTGAACCCCTTATGATTCATCACCCCAAACTCAATCCCAGCCTTCCTTTGAGGTATGGTACCTTGCAGTACAATTTCAGAGAGATCCATACACTTGAACACAAGTTATTGTCTGAAACTAGAAAATGCTTATTTTTGGCCCCTTTTTGGCCCCAAATTCCTAAACGTTTAGGGCAATTACCCCCAAACTCAATTCCAGCTTTTCCTTTGTGATATGGAACCTTGCAGTACAATTTCAGAAAGATCCATACACTTACACACAAGTTATTGTCATGAAACTAGAAAAATGCTTGTTTTTTGCCCCTTTTTGGCCCCTAATTCCTAAAATTTGGAGGCAATTACCCCCAAAATCAATCCCAGCATTCCCTTTGTGATATGGAACCTTGTGGTACAATGTCAGAGAGATCCATACACTAACACACAAGTTATGTCTGGAAGTTACAAAAATGCTTATTTTTGGCCCCTAATTCCTTAACTGTTGGTACCATAACCCCCAAAATCAATCCCAACCTTCCTTTTGTGGTATTGAACCTTATGGTAAAATTTCATAGAGATCCATTCACTTAAACTAAAGTTAGAGTGCGAAAACCAATGTGTCTTCGGACAACGACGACGACGCCAAGGTCATACTACATGTAATATACGACCTTTTTTGCGGTCGTATAAAAACAGGAAGAAAAGCCTGGCTTGCTAACATATTAAATGGTTAAACAATCAACTTTAACCCTGCCACATTCTGTATGTATGTGTCTGTAATTAAGCACTTGTTGTTTGTTTGTTTGTTCATTCATTTTTTAGCTCACCTGGCCCAAAGGGCCAAGTGAGCTTTCTCATCACTTGGCGTCCGTCGTCAGTCCGTTAACTTTACAAAATCTTCTCCTCTGAAACTACTTGGCCAAATTTAACCAAACTTGGCCACAATCATCATTGGGGTATCTAGTTTAAAAATTGTGTCCGGTGACCCGGCCAACCAACCAAGATGGCTGCCATGGCTAAAAATAGAACATAGGGGTAAAATGTAGATTTTGGCTTATATCTCTGAAACCAAAGCATTTAGAGCAAATCTGACATGGGGTAAAATTGTTGATCAAGTCAAGATCTATCTGCCCTGAAATTTTCAGATGAATCGGACAATGGGTTGTTGGGTTGCTGCCCTGAATTAGTAATTTTAAGGATTTTTCCGTTTCGGTTATTATCTTGAAAATTATTATAGATAGAGATAAACTGTAAACAGCAATAATGTTCAGCAAAGTAAGATCTACAAATAAGTCAACATGATCAAAATGGTCAGTTGACCCCTTAAGGAGTTATTGCCCTTTAAAGTAATTTTTTACCAATTTTTTGTAAATTTTTGTAATCTTTACAAAATCTTCTCCTCTGAAACTACTGGACCAAATTCAACCAAACTTAGCCACAATCATTATTAGGGTATTTAGTTTAAAAATGTGTGCGGTGACCCAGCCAACCAACCAAGATGGCTGCCATGGCTAAAAATAGAACATAGGGTAAAATGTAGATTTTGGCTTGTAACTCTGAAACCAAAGCATTTAAAGCAAATCTTACAGGGATTGACTTGTTTATCAAGTAAATATCTATCTGCCCTCAAATTGTTAGATGAATTGGACAACTGGTTGTTGGGTTGCTGCCCTGAATTGGTAATTTTAAGGAAATTTTGCCGTTTTGGTTATTATCTTGAAAATTATTACAGATAGAGATAAACTGTAAACAGCAATAATGTTCAGCAAAGTAAGATCTTCAAATAAGTCAACATGACCAAAATGATCAGTTGACCCCTTAAGGAGTTATTGCCCTTTATAGTCAATTTTTAACAATTTTCATTAATTTGGTAAATTTTGGTAAGTTTTTACAAAATGTTTTCCTTTTGTAATCTTCTTTTCTGAAACTGCAGTAGAATATCAATATAGAAAACAATCTACTAATGTACTGGCAATAAAAATAATTGATAATTCTATAACATGAAAAAAAAAACACATTAATACCTGATGATGGTGTTTCTTTCTTTACATTGAAAATGATGTCACAACTATAATCCCAAACAATAGGTCGAATGTCAGATATGTTTCAGTACTTTGGCTTCATTTTCTACAGATTCAAGTGCAAATGATGCTTGAATTCCTACACTAATTTATACAGACTTCATCCCTTTCACAGGTAATGCCTGCCTCATATTATATTTAAAACTTTAATAGAATATCAGAAATTTTGAGAGAAAATTAATCAGCCATGCAAGATCTAAAACTTAATTAATATTGTTCAAATTATCAATTAACTATTAAAAAAAATTCTCATTAAAAATATAGTTCTTCATTTTATATTTTATCAGAAATTTAGGGAAAAAATTGAATTTAATTGTGTCCCTTGTTCTCATTTCCTGGGATAAGTCCAATACAAATTAAAGTATTGGTATTGAATTAATATTTAAGAAATATTTCAAACCTTACCATTTTCTTCACAAGAATGAAGAACATATTTTCAGTGTCATGAGTATCAGTCATCATATTTGTTGTACTTTGTTGTTTAAAGTTGAATACAAAAAGATCAACAAAGCAATTCAAAACCACTTGAATTTTGCAACAACAAATGAGAGTTTTAACGACCTCAGCTGGCTATACAACCCTTGCACAATCAACTGAATTTTGCAGAAATCATTAATAGGAAAGATTGCCCTTAAATGATAATTTTTTATTACCTTTTGTTTTTTTTTTTGGGGGGGTTGCGCAACAACAAAACTTCACAACAAACTTTCTCATCACTTCGCATTTCTCGTTAGATAAATTTTACAAAAATTCTCCCCTGAAACTACTGTCAAATTAAACCAAACTTGGTTTAAATCACCACTAGGATATCCAGGGACCACTGTGTATGATGACCCTGCCTGCCAACATGGCACACATGGCTGAAATAAAATGCACTTTTTAGTCTTATATCTCTGAAACTAAACGACAGTACAACAGTTGCATTTATCATGCATCAATTGTAAATAAAAATATCAGGTGAGCGACACAGGGTTCTTGGAGCCTCTAGTTTCACATAAATTAGGCCATTAGTTTTCTCCTTTAACATGTTTATTAACATTTATGATTTGGGGCCTTTATAGTGGACTATGCGGCAGAATGTGTTTTCTCATTGTTGAAGGCCATAATCGTGACCTACAGTTTTAATTTCTGTGTCACTTGGACTCTTGAGGAGAGTCGTCTCATTGTACAATAGTTAGATAATTGCAGGATAAAACAATTTACCTGTCTATAATACATGTAATAAAGCTCTCCAAATTCAAACCATTACTTTATATTTCATCAAAGCTTGAATGGCATACTGTAACCTGTAATTGTCAGGTGAGCTAAAAAAAAGAGAATGGAATTATATACTTTTGTTTTAAAATAAGGAGCATGAACCTGTGTATAACATGTATAATGAATCATATATTTTTTAAAATAAAGAAATTACTTTTGCCACACAAGTTTGTGACAACTTTGCTTCATCTTATGCAAATAAATGAACCCATGATACGCTTGTTGCTAATTTTTGCTCGTCTTAATGTCTTAAATTAATTTTTATGATTAACTAGAAGTGCTGAGAGCACTGCTCAAAATAGCCAGCCCCCTCCCCCTCCCCAAAAAAAATATAAAATAATCTAAAACAAACAAGTGAATCTGTGAGCTACTGATCACTTAAGATACCCCAATACACTTTAAGAATTTTAAGGTACACAGGAAGTTGTTGAGTGATGAATATGAAAAAGCATCACACGGTATTGCTGACTCATATAAACATGATAAACCCTGAAACCAAATTTTAGAAATCCTTGTAATTTTTCCGAGAAAGATGCGACGAAAAATATTCATGGAACAGACAGACAGACTGACTTTTAATAAAGTCAGTCTGTCTAGATATAGGAAGATGTGGTATGAGTGCCAATGAGACAACTCTCCATCCAAATGCCTGTCTGTTTTAAAGATGTATAGAAAGAAGTAAAACAGTATACATTTGCAATAGGCTATTTGCTAATTCCTGTAATTGACCCTGTAATTAGAGATCCCTATTTTGGTTGTCTCCCTTATGAGGGACATTAATTTTCATTTACAATGGAGAGCCAGCAGAAACAGCAAATTTACCTGTGTGTAATGTGAGTAATCTATAAGGTTTTAAAACTTTTAAATACATTAATTTGTTGTTTAGCTACATGTAAATACTTTTAACATCAGAAATTATTTTTCATGAAATATTAGTTAAATGCCGATACATTACTTTCAATTCATTCAATTCATCATGCTTTGTTTGCATTGGCAAAAGCTCATTTTGTCCAGTATGGAACCAGTCTACGATTGACAAAGGGAAGTAATTTGTTTAAAAAGAGTGTAATAACAGAATCAAATCGGTAATTGGCAAATGGACTATTGTACCGCACTTTTTAAAGATTAAAAGTTTTGGTAAAAGATAAAAAAATGTTCACAGTGGCACAATTAATTGATAGTTTTTTGAACAAAATCCTGATAACTAGAATAAGTAATTCTAAAATAAATAAAAATCATAAGCATGATAAGGGAGCTTACGTTACATTTTAGCTAAGTGTCATGAAAAACACTTGTATGTGTTGTTATTTTTTGTATCATCAGTAGAGGCTGAGGTAGACTTACATTCACAGCAATAAGAATATGAGACCCATCCCCTCTCATCTATCGGTTTGACCGTTTCTTAACAGCTGTGACCTTTTCCGTTTATAAAATGATGTGATTTGCATACTTTCATGCTTGTGCACACTTGTCTGTTGTAACAGAATAAACAGCTCTATTACAAGTGGGGCTTTTTCTGCCTCTTGGACAAGTGGTCTCACAAAGAAAATTTTACAAATGCCATTATGGGTCCATTCGGTTTACTGGGGAGTAATGGATTTAATTCCTGCCAACACTGAATAGGGACACAGTTCAGATATTTGATGTCATACATGTAGTCTATTTTTAGAAGGAAAGTGCATGCAGTGACTTTTCAATTTAAATACTGATAATTATTATATATATATAAAATAATATGTCAAAGTAGGCAGTCGTGATGAGAAAACTACATATTAAGTAGTCTCAGATTATTGCTTCTTTCAGTTTTGCTGCGATTCCTTTATAATAATGACGTTCATACTACATGTATGAATGTCATTATTAGAAAGGAATGGCAGCAAAAATTGAAAGCAATAACATTAGACTAATATTACTCATAGATGGGAACATGAGGAAGGCGTCCCAGTTAATCATTAACAAATTAAAGCCTTTCAAGAAATTATAATATTATTTGGACTTTGTGTTAAAAACATGGAAACACTAGAAAAAAAAAGAGAAAAACATAGCACAGAAATTAAAAAGCAACTGCAGTCATTTTTAATGGACATAAAGACTTTGCTGTCACCTTTAAACTTCCTTGAATTGCATCTGATTTTAAAAATTGATATACATGTATACTATAGTTATTTGAAGGTCCTTATAACCACATAAGATACCTCTGTATCCTTGGGGGACTTTATTCAAAGGACACAAATAAACACAAATATAGCTTTTGTTCTAATATTTTGTTCTCAATATAAAATAATGACTGAGCACTACCCGCATCGACAAGAAAAGAGAGAGAAGTTATATCATGCCGGATATGGAATAACCCTTTCCGGTTCCAGAATGATACAGATACCAGACTGTGAACTAGCAACACTTATTTATAACAAAAATATGTATATAACACATCATGTACATGAACCATAATAAATATTAAATAGAAATGCAAAACTTTTTTGACAAGCACGAGAAATAAAGAGTATGACAGGAAACATGGAAAATAAATAAGAGGAAACACGAAGCACACATCGTACCAAACACGAGACATAGAGAGATAAAACGTCTAAACACGAAAACAAGTTGGTGACCTTCTGCTGTTGTCTGTTCTATGGTTGGGTTGTTGTCTCTTTGACATGTTTGACACATTTCCCATATCCATTCTCAATTTTAAGAAAAATAAAAAAAAGGAAAACATTGCACAAAACTGACCCTAAAATTTAAGTAGACCAAATACCAACAGCGCTAAGCAGAAGATACTATAATATGGACTTCACATTGATTTAAGGCACTGGCTACGGTTACATGGAAATGTAACAATAATAAAAATATTATTGTTACATTGGAGACTAATTGGGGGAATACAGGGTTTGGTAAGAATCCGATTAATTACAAATGTAACAATTATAATTGAGTCTCGGTTACATTGCGTTATTGTTACATTAATGCACTTCAATGTACGCTAGATTAATTAAACTTGGACCTTCTAAAGTTGTGTTGCTTAATTTTTCCATGTAACCGTAGCCAGTGCCTTGATTTAATGGTGGGAGTAGTTTTGGGGAGGGGGATCGAGAGTAAATCATTTGTGGTCGAACTCCAGATTACGTCCTCAGGGTTCCTTTTATAAGCAAGTGTCTGTGCCCTGGCCCTAGTCCAAACAATTATGACGTCTTGGAAGGCTATTTTAAATTTTTGCTTTGACACCTTCCTGCGACGCAAGGCGTCAAAAAAAAAAAATTTAATAGCCTTTCAAGACGTCATAATCATGATAATTATTTGGACTACCCTGGCCCCAGCAACGTGCGCTCTGGGGAGAAGTAAACGTTGGAGCAAATGTACCCAACCAGAAATGCACAGGCACTTGTTTTCTATCCATGGCAAGATCTACTATCCTTATATAGCAAGATCTATCCTATATAGGGATAGTAGATCTTGCCATGGATAGAAAACAAGTGCCTGTGAGGAATGGCAGGACACCTGCGAAACGAATATTTTAAACAAATTTAAGGGTAAATGATGAGAATGGTCTCTTGGTATAATGCAGGGAACTTGTTTCATTCGATATTATGTTCAGTTATTGACGAGACTCGATAAATTATTTAAATTTCAGATATTTGTTGCAGTCTTGTTTTGTTTTGACCACGTGTATATTGTTGTAGACCTGGAGATATAAAGGGAGCCTAACTAGTTGAGTTAGGGAAGATCTTCTTTGGCTCAATTGGTTAGAGCGCTGCCTTTAGATCCCGAGATTGAGGTTCGAATCCCGCTGGTACCATCCATGGATTTTCACATCATTGGCGCTGCGAGCAATAACTACTTGTACAAACAAGTGTATATAGGTGCCTGGCAGTTTGATATGGTCATGTGTGGATGACCGTGACATATCTAGGTAGAACTGGCCAGAGGATTTCCGAGTAGATGTCTCGGGGTTGTACAGTAGTGGACCTGCGAGTTGCTCGGATGGATGGTACGCAGCCCGAAAAAAAGAAAAGGGGAAGAGTGTTGTAGACCTGGAGATATAAAGGAGCCTAACTAGTTGAGTTAGGGAAGATCTTCTTTGGCTCAATTGGTTAGAGCGCTGCCTTTAGATCCCGAGATTGAGGTTCGAATCCCGCTGGTACCATCCATGGATTTTCACATCAATATCATACTTGCCATCATTGAACTCGTTTTTATCTAATAGTATACTGTTTTTCGCTCTCTGGAGCGAATGATAAACAGAACAAGCAACGTATGTTTCATAATTTATACATGTTTTGTGGCTCACACTTACTTTTCTGGTTAGATTTTCAGGTAGAAGTGAAAATAATTTTCGCTGCAAGTTTCTTTCCTTTCTGCAAACTGCAAACATCTATTTGACGTCGATCGTCATCTGATTGGTTTATCCGCAAAAGAAGGCGGGGTCCACAAGCCGACAATCTCGTCAAGAAAAACAGTTATTGCAACTGTTTGCCATAATAATTAAAGCACAAACATACAGTATTCGTGTTTCGATAAATAAATGACATCATATGAATACCAGTTTTTAGTTAACAGGCATGTATTTAATTTGATTTCATACAGTTTCATCGATATACGCAGCCTCCGCCATTAATGAATATATGAATACATAATGAGGTTCTTACGGGTTATCTGCCCTGACAAAATCGTATCTAAATCACCTTAACATCGCTGCGGTATCAGTGATGTTGCATGTCAGCAAAGAAGTTGACTTCTTGGCTAATGATAACCTCGATCACGAACCTTCTATCAATAATGGCCTCGATCGAGTGGTTATAAAAACTCATAAAAAATAAAAAGGTTATTATTTAGTACACCAGACGTGTGTTTCGTCCACGTAAGATACACTAGTAGTTTTTATTTAGTACACCAGACGTGTGTTTCGTCCACGTAAGATACACTAGTAGTTTTTATTTAGTATAACAGACGTGTGTTTCGTCCACGTAAGATACACTAGTAGTTTTTATTTAGTACACCAGACGTGTGTTTCGTCCACGTAAGATACACTAGTAGTTTTTATTTAGTACACCAGACGTGTGTTTCGTCCACGTAAGATAAACTAGTAGTTTTTATTTAGTACACCAGACGTGTGTTTCGTCCACGTAAGATACACTAGTAGTTTTTGTATTACAACAGTTGGAGGCCAAATCAAATACGAAATTCAAGAGCATTGAAACCAACATTCTAGTAATGGGGAGGGGAATGACAGCGGAATGACAATAAATAAACGTACTACAAAAATCAGTACATAAACAATAAGTATAAGAAGGACATTAAGGTAGATCTTGCGTCTTTTTCTGAGCATCCCTTCTGGACATGTTGCGAAAATACTTTTTTGGTTTCAAAACATTTTACCAATTAAATGTGTGAAGTTTATTTTAAATTTAAAGAAAAATTCCGTTTAAAAACAGATGATTATATTGAATTTGATAGGACAATTAGTGTTTTTTTTTATTTTTCAAGAAAATAAGGCTCCTGACTCCCCATGTTGATTTGATATTTCGGAAGTATTTATGGAAAGCAATTCTCTAATTGAATTTTATCCAATTCTATCGTTTAATGTTTCCTAAATAAGGAAAATTAAGTTTCCCCTGTATATAACCCATTTAAAATAAGTTAAACCTTGATTTCACGAACTTCAATGTATCTTAACGTAAAAACAAGGTCCGTGACCCCAGTTTTTTTATTGGAATTTGACAGTACATTAATATTGATTAAGAAGTCGCTTACAGAAGTTTAAGAAAGATCTATCGTCGAACAATTATACACACCAGCTTCCTTAATACATGTAAGCAGTATCGAACGATGCTGACAGTTACCGGAAGCAAGTTCAAATTACTAAATGTGTACCGCTAATTAGAAATTCGTCCGTCCTGCATTCTGTTAACGCTTTCGTTGCGAAATTGTTTTGATGGGGGAGTCTGAAATGAGGCAGTTATTTTTATCATTTTGTAATTGTTATCAACCCTACCAATACGCTGATTTTTCCATTAATTGTTTAAGGCCATTTAATGACATATAGGTATTTGTTTATCTTACATTGGGTGTCTCCTTGACAGTAATATATTATATATGTTTATACGAAAGATAAATTGTTTGAAGCAACACTTTTGAAGAATGTTACTCGAAATGTTTAATTTTGTTTAAATTAAAGGTGATAATTCCGGACATGCTTTGACACTGTGATAGTTGTTTAAATACCCTGGATTATAGAACATGTTAGACCCAAACTTTATCATCTTTGATGTTAAGACAACAGATTTATTTCAGTCAAATAATACAAATGTTAAATTGTTCAATTTTATAATGATATCTATAATGTTTTCCTGATTGGTTTAACTAAAGGAACCTATTGACGAAGTTTCTGACGACTGAGGTCTTTGACTTTTAAAAAACACAATGAGATGTGACAGATTGAAGTCTTTGATATATTATTGATAAGTTTTGATAAGTTTTTCGGGAGTCACATGTTTGAGCAGGATAGTCTAACCTTTCGGATGTACATAGGATCACCCCCGATTTGGGGTTTTTGGTGGAGTTCGTGTTGTTCCATCTTTAATTTTCTAGTTTGTGTTTTCTAGACAGTTGTTTGTCTTTTGGTAGTTTTATGTGCCCATGGCATTGTACGTTGGTCTACGTCTTATGAGTTTGAATATCCCTTTTGTATCTTCCGCCTTCTTTTTAAAACAAGCTTCTTAATGAATAGTCTCAGCGTCTAATACAAAGCAGGATTCAAGATGATATCCATACCACATTAATATCTTATTTGTCTGATATAGTTGCCATAGGACGTTCATCCATCACCATGTATTCTCGACCATTTCTTTATCTCGGTCAGAGGAATAACAAAAATACAGGTAAAATGTATAACAAAATACATAGGTTTGAGATAAAAATTACTAAGTAATACCATATTAAACATTGCTTGCTTTTCACTGAAGTTTTAATTTAAATATCATACCATTTTACACTAATAAACCGATCGCTGTATACTTTTTTATTATTTACATAATGTCTGTCACAAATTTTGATATAGATTTAATTTCGAATGTAAGAACATTAACCTGCAGAACGGATATATATTTATTTGAAGTTTAAAAAAAAAATTCTGTGTGTGTTTTATTTAGGAAGCCAAGTACCTACGGGTCAAACGTCAATGGTCACACATGACATTCACTTTTAATGTTGAACATTATTTTTCAAATTACGCAAAGTATATAAAAGTTATGGCGAATCTGATGAATGGAAAATGTTGTTTTCCTATTTTCTATGTCAAGATACATCGAATGAAATTGTATGCGAGTCTCCAGTGGTCATCCTTACACTACACCTGCCATTTGTGAATGTTTTCAAAAATCAGTCATGTTGATTTATTTTAGATTTTGTCTGACTGGTCATTTTTCTACTTAGAGTTTCTTACTACATTTAAAAATATTAAAAATAATAGCCTTTGTTTCGATCTGATGAGTTAGGCCTTTTTCAACTGATTTTTATACTTTGTTCTTGTGTTGTGCTGTTGCACCACTGTCCTAGGTTAGATGGGGGTTGATCGCTCACAAACATGTTTAACCCCGCCACCGTTCTTTATGTGCCTGTCCCAAGTCAGGAGCCTGTAGTTCAGTGGTTGTCGTCGGTTCATGTCTGTCATATTTGATTTTCGTTAATTGTTTTGTTATAAATTAGGCCGTTAGTTTTCTCAATTGAATTGTTTCATATTTTTCATATCGAGCCGACTACACGGTATGGGGTTTTCTCATTGTACAAGGCCGTACGGTTGCCTATAATTGCTTACGTTCACTTTATTAGAACTTTGGTGGATAGTTGTCTCATTGGCAATCATACCTCATCTCCTTATTTTTATATTAAACTGTCAAATTTGCTAAAACTGGAAATTTCAGGCACGATTATCACACAACTGGTTGCCATTTTTTGTTGTTGTAAATTTTAGGGTAGATAGATCTTGTTGACCTGCTGATTATATTAACCAATGTTATGGTTACGCTAACTGCTATAGTTTATTTTAGATATACGCAAAAAAACAAGGATCGTTTGTAGAAGACATGTTGCCTGAGAACACAGTTATTTCGTAGTGCATTTCTTTTAGACAAAGAATTAAAATTTTAAAAATCGCACCTTTGAAGAATTTTACAGTTTAGTGTACTATTTTGGGACAACTCATATCAAAATTATAGAAAAGCCTATCAGCTGTAACTCAAAATATAGACAATTCTATGGGAAGGGGTCTATAATTCAGTTTGACAGCTTCATACATACTAATTGTTGACCTTTTAAAAAAGAAATGTACAAACTCATTATTTTATACTTTATTTTATATTTCTTCCTTGTTTGCGTTACAACCTTTGCGAAATAACGCAAACATTTGTTTTATCTTATTTCTTGTTTAAGTTTTAAGGAATCAGCTGTTATAAATGGAGGAAACTGCACGTATTAAAATTAGCTTACTGCAAAGTAAAATTCTTGAGTGTTTAGCACATATCATGGCATAATAATGAGGAGGAGAATACATGTATATATATATTACAAAAAAAAAAAAAAAAAACCCTGTTAATGTAGCCAAATTTAAATATACTTCCAAAGTAAGCGCTCGTTTGAGTATTGTGTAGGATTGGTTAGATCCAAACAAGCTACCCTATTGAAATAAATGTATAAAATGATTTTTTTTTATTATAGTTTTTTACTCTACATTCAAATTGCTACCCAAGCATCTTAAATAGCTACCTCACTAGATTGAAATTTGAAACCCTATGATTTTTATTAAAGAATTTTTATCATATACTGAGGTTTCAACAAACGATTTCTTACCTCAAAATTCTTTTGTTTTCTTTCTTTAAATTCATTTTGAAGTTTTGTGTTCATGGTCATTCTCTTTACTAAATCACAACCAAATTTTACTTGTGTTCATGGTCCTTCTCTTTACTAAATCACAACCAAATTTTACTGGCAGACGGACATGCAAATGCCGGTATTTACAAAACACTGCTTTCAAATTATATAATAAACATAAAATGTAAATTTAATATAATAGTTTTTGATTATTAAATATTCAAAACTTAATGAATAATTAAAATCAAAATGTTTGCGTTATAACGCAAACATAGGAAGAAATATAAAAAAAAAATAATTGGGTGGCACTAATACGCTTCCGTAATTTTACCTTAAAATTCCTCATCCCAATTTGTTTAACATGTCATTTCACCCCCTTCCTACATTGTAATATTTTATGCATAATATATAAAGAAATAAAATTGCAAGGTGTTTGAAAACAATTTGCAAGTTATACATACGCTGTGCACACTATGGACTGTATTAACGAAAATCAAAAGACGATAACTGTGTCCTCGGACCATGTATTACACCATTTTGCCAAATTTCAAAACATTTCGCTTCTTTGTGTTGAAAGGTAACGATTTGTTTTAAAATACCACGGATGATTTCGACGGACGCCAAGTGATTAAGTAAGCTCGCTTGACCTTTTATCGACAAAGCCATATTAGGATACAATTGGCAAGTTCATCTCTTGATGTATTTATTATCTTGTCGATCAATTTTGCTGTAAAGCTTCTCTCTACGTATATGAGTTTTAAAAAAATGCCAAGTGATGGCGAAAACTCACATGGACCTTTTGGTGCCTTCTTAGCTTTGACACCCATTGACAAATTACGGTGCACTCAAGCAGAATTGAAAAACATACAGTTTATTTATTCATATTGATAATCACCCGATAGTATTCAACAGATTTTTTTATACATGCTTTTTTTAATATTGTTTTTATAAAACAGAACATGAAAGGCACTCATTACTTTTTTTTTATATTTTGGTGTCATGAATACAATTTTGCTATCACGAATACAATTCAGTATTCTATGCATGTTAAAGAAAATCAAAAATATGAAAAATATTACTTTAAATTGAGGAATTGAAACGAACATATTTAATATGTTGATCTCTACTTTTAACTAAGGGATTTTTCAGATTTCTATTCTTCGTTATTAAATGCTCTTAACAATTCTGTTCTTCAAGAAAGATTTAAAACCCATTTATGAACAGTTTTTTGAAGAAGAAAAAAAATCCACCTACGTTTCAAGATTTACTTCTTCTATTGACAGAAAATCAATATATATTCAATTCCAAACCCTGACCGATTTAAATCCATTTTATTTTATTTTTGCATTTGTATTTAAATTAATTTCCTTTTGAATAGTTACTGCATCAAATGTGAGAATCATAAACAATTGTTCCATCAGTAGACATGCTGATATATAAAAGATAGCATTATGTATCAAAATATCATAACCATAGCTTTGCAAGATTGAATGATTGGTTGATTGATTGGTTGGTGTTTAACGCCACTTTCACCACTATCGAGCTATTTCGTGGCGGTCAGTTTTTATTGGTGGAGGAAGCCGGAGTCCCTGGAGAGGACCACCGACCTTCGGTATGAAAACTGACAATCCTATTCAATTAAGTTGGAGTAGAGCGCACAACCTCAGTGTTGACATGCTAGTGATACAGTAGTTCGACTACTTAGACCACTCAGACAACGAGGCCCTAGCTTTGTAAGAAAAGAAACAGTGCTATTTCTTAGTCTAACCTACTAGTACTCTGTCGTATAGACTGCGTTGATCTTTTAAAACGTCAATCTTATCGTATCTTAAAATGTGTTAATCTTTGACATGATTTAATCAATAACAATCAATGGGTGTCATTATGAGAGCAGAAACTACAGACCCTTCCGCAGCACCGGCGTTCACACCATGTGTTTGATTGGGTTCGTGAAAACCGGCGTTCACACCAGGTGTTTGGTTTGGTTCGTGAGAACCGGCGTTCACACCAGATGTTTGGTTGGTTCGTGCTGCTCAATCTTTAATTTCCTATGTAGTGTTTTTCTGGAATGATGCCGGTCTGTTTTTCAGACAATGAAAATATACCCAATTAAACATATTACTTTCCAAACGCGTTCATGCTACATAAAGCGAACAGTTGTGTTCACAATGACAGATGAAGGTATATTTTTTATTACATATTTGAATTGACCAGGTGAAAAATAGCTTGTCAATTTTCGTAAAAAGTCACCGTGGTATCGAAACTGTATCGTATGCCCTTAGAGTATGGTAAGATGGCTTATTTAAACCGTTAGAAGAGACTTAGCAATGCATCGTTGTTTGTAAGAAGACTTGACTGTAAAGACTATATTTTCACAATATGGATGTGGGGTCATCACTGTCCAGTGGCGTATCCAGCCATTTTAAAAGGGGGTTCCCAACCCAGGATAAAGGGGTTCCAACTATATGTTCCCATTCAAATGCATTGATCGTCAAGAAAAAGGGGTTCCAACCCCGGAACCCCCTCTGGATCCGCCACTGCTGTCGTCCTTTTTCATTAAATTAAACTTGATAGACTTTAATCTTTTGCTGTTTTAAATGTTATACTAACTTAAAATCAGAATAAGTTAGTATTTTAGACAGGGTTGGGACTATATAAAACGGTCTTAAATATTCCTTGTTGTGTAATTTTATTTAGAATGGCACACCCTTATAAACAGACATGAATACACACCTACCTGCCATCATCTTCTGAGTCAGCTTTCTCTTTTCAGACCTCTGTCGTTTCTTTTCATTTTTTTTTATTTCTCTCAACTAATTATTTTGTATATTTTGTTTTAATTTTTCATCGTGTAATGCACAAGAATGATCAAATATAATATTGTTAAAAGTATTCAGGAGAAGATGTCATGAGTACATACATGACGTTGTGTCGGGTCCATTTTTTGCTTTCAACAAATAAAATATGTTTAAACTAAATGACGAAATGTCATAGGAAACCAAGATAGACATGTAATCTATACATAACTCCTCCTTGTGTAACCATTTAGCGTTTGGTTTCCAAATGTACTGTCAGTACATTACACAATAAACATGGAGTCAGTATACACGTAACTGAAATTGTGTTGTGCATCAGGTAAAAGTTGGCTGATTAATCAAATAAGTTGTCGAATTCTGACCAATATTAACAATCTTACGGAGTCCTTTGTTTAAAACTTTCCTTTTTTATATATAGGCTGGCATATTCCTCAATTAAAACTACTAACAACTCACTTGATGTGTTGTGTTTAAGGATATTAGGGACATTTGACTTAATTGCTAGGCAGCTAGACATTGTTGTATATTTGCGAGTCCCCAGTAATATCATGACCAGATATAATTTATGTAAATGAAGTACATGTTTTTAATATAAAAGGTTAAATTGCAATTTAATAGAATTTGTCTTTACATTCACAAAATCTTTATACAAGACTTCTACCTAGTGGTCTAAATTCAAATGATTGATATGAATATGAAAAGTGGTTCGTAGTGGGGAAGTGGTTTGTTTTTGGGGGGAGGGGTGCACCAATCCAACCGACTAAAGAAAATGTTGAGATTTCCAGGTATTGAAAAATATATATTGGTTAAGTAAAACACACAAGCCCTGTACACCTATCATAATTCATATCGTCTTACACTTCCGGGTAAATACAATTTAAAAACCTTGAAAGATAAAATTAAACTATTGTTATATAATAAATAAGGTCTAGTGTTTTTAAAAAGTTAAACATATTATGCAGATATATTTTAAGGAGTGTTTTTCATTCTTTTTCCAGGAGACATTTATGAGCTCTAGTGTTTGTGAAAAAAACATGAAAACATTACTGAAAGGATTGCAAATTTTGGAGGAAAATCTTCATTGAAATAGTGTTTTGCTGATGTCATCATGTTTTACAGGTAGGTGCACATTTTTGTTAATATCTCAGCGTATTATAGATTCTTATTAGAAAGCAATATATCATATATATATAATTATGACATGGTGATACAATGTACCATATATAAGATTGAATCTTAAAAATCGTGCAAATGGTACAATCCTACTTTCGGTTTTAAGTTATCAAGAACTACGTACGGTGGGTGATGCAGTTATTTTCAGTAAAAAGAATAAGGGTTTGATGGATCCTGTTTGTAATTTAAACATTTGTTTACTTTTATCCCCCCTCCAAATTCACGAGAGAAAAAACAACAACATTCAGCAACAAATTAATTTAAAACAAAAAGTAAAGCACGACAAAATTTCATTGAAGAATTTTCAAAAAGTATAGAAAATGCATCCTGAAATATACGTTTCATGAGCTTTGAACTACTTTCATTTTCAGGAGACGTGAATTTGTATTTTAAGAAAATATGCAATTCTTATATAATGATACTACTAATGCACTTAAATTTTCCTTGAAATGCTGACTGGGTTTCTTAAGAAATGTAATCCGATCATGTTACCTTTAACTTGTGAAACATTCCTTGAGCTAGTCTCAAGTTAACTTGTTAGTGTTACTATATATACTTTAGTCAAGAAAACAAAATAAAACAAAATAAATCTAAAAGTAGTATATCGAGGTTAAGTTAAATCTAAGGGTAATATATTGAGTTTAAATTAAAACTAAAAAGTAATATATTGAGTTAAAGTTAATACTAATAGTCAAGTCTAGTGCATGTACTGATTTTGTGTCATGGATGGATACCCCATATCCTTTGTTTTCTATTACAACAGACCAAATACGGGATTGGAACAAACCAGAATCGCATGAACTCCTACGGAGCGAGATTCTGTTAAGTAAGCATCGCATAATCCGACATGCTATGCGGTGCTTAAACAAAGTAAACATCGCATAATCTGACATGCTATCCGGTGCTTAGACAAAGTAAGCATCACATAATCCGACATGTTATCCGGTGCTTAGACAAAGTAAGCATCGCATAATCCGACATGCGATCTCCCAGTCAAGTTGTTAGAATATGTCAAAAACGGTATCAATATCAGATAGACATATCTTTGGTATAGTTAAAACGGAAATCGATATACTATAATGATCAGTCAAGTCACAATGGCAACTGTGAAATCCGCCATGTTATGATATCAGTCGTCCTTCATGATAATCATTTTGAAGAAGAGTGTTTCAGTCGTGTTTATGTTAGGTACATCTGTATTACCATACATTAACTAAACACGAAATACAGTGACCAATTGAATAATTGTATAATCCTTCTGTTGAACACTTATTGATCTTTTTAATAAAATTATTATTTTAGGTCATGAACTATAAGAAGTGTAGTAAGAAATATGTACATTGTCTTTATCGTTACTAATATTGATTTAATTTTTGATAATTTAATGTATATAACTAATCATGTATTTCTATTCGGTTATGATCCCAATCCCTGCCATTATCTATATTTTGCCGTAGCACAAAGTCATGCTTTTCCCAGACTGCTTTAGACGTGTTTACACTAAACCCGTAGGATGTGTACTGATTGATACTTTAGTCTGGGAGGACATAGTTTGTTTATAAGTTGTAATTGGCTACGAACTAGCTTCCAGTAACTGCGAGTACTATTAGTTTGTTTTTTTTTTTTGCGCTTAATTCCAATCTAATGTGTCAATATAAAAATAAGAAGATGTGGCTTTTTCAAGTGATTTTGCAGTTAGTTCTCATGGTGTTTTGTCACACCACTACCCCAGGTATCCTTATTTTTATGATAATATACATATATGATGTTGATACAAATCTACAATTTTGTTTATCTTCAGTTTATAATTCTGTATTTTCTACCGAAACTACGGTTGTAAATTTGTCAACTTTAGAAGGATTTGGTTGTTATGTTCGAAACCTAAGTCTTATGTTTTTGTATGTAAGGTTGAAAATGTCCACAAGGTGTTTATTTTTTATAACTTCGCGTTTATAATAAAATCGCTAAAATAAATTTGATTTATAAGGAAGAAAGATCTCAAAAAGAGACCCGCGAACATTCAAACCCTGCCAACAGGATTGACTCTAGAAAACGTAAAATTCCTAACCCGCAAGGAAAAACCAACTTACAGTATTATGCATCCTAATGTTTTTACATAATGAATAACATTAAATTCTTTCAGCAATAATTGAATGAACGTGTCGAGGTGAAATTAGTCAATGGATATCAAACATGCCGATCAAAGTTCTATAAATAAATATGGTGGATTCCTACTTCTATATGCGTTTAATACTACAACTTTGTTAAAATTAAATACAAGCCAATTTTTCCAAACAGTCATCAATTATGTTTTTATCTAGGTGTACTTTTTTTCTTCAGTTAAAATGTATGGTTTGATGACACAGTGTAAATTCTGTGTACTGTTAATTATATGATAATGGAATGTCAACCAAACGCTCTTGACTTTCACAAAGGTTTCATGGTCAGTCTTGCATTCACATCCAACTTCAGATATTCCTCAAACAGCAACTTCGATTCCTGGCAACAAGACGTACTTTTTTGTGATTGGAAAACATATGTATTTCCTTTGGCACCTGACAATTCTCCTAAGTAATTTGGTTCTGTACTTAATATAATACATGTGTCAGTAGTGATGAATTTTAAGTGGGAGGCAGTTGGAAGCTTTCTTTTTTTTTGTAATTTGATGATGTTTTTTAAATGTTTTTTGTCTTTGCTTATTTTCTTTTTAGTTTTATGAAAAGAAGATGTGGTATGATTGCCAATGAGACAACTCTCCACAAGAGACCAAATGACACAGAAATTAACAACTATAGGTCACCGTACGGCCTTCAACAATGAGCAAAGCCCATACCGCATAGTCAGCTATAAAATGCCGCGAATTGACAAATGTAAAACAATTCAAACGAGAAAACTAACGGCCTAATTTATGTACAAAATAATGAACGAAGACAAATATGTAACAGCAACAAACGACAACCACTGAATTACAGGCTCCTGACTTGGAACAGGCACATACAGAATGTGACGGGGTTAAACTAGTTTGAAGGCGCCAACCCTCCCCTAACCTGGGACAGCGGTGTAACTGTACAGCGCAGAGAACATTGTTTATTTGCTGTTGTTTTTTTGTTTTGCTTGTTTTTAATTTTTCTTTTTTGGGGATTTTTTTTATATACTCAAAGAGGGGCGAAAGTTAGCAAAGGGAAAATCAAAATTCAGAAGTCGAAAATAAATCGACAAAACCATCATGATGACAAAAAACGAAAAACGACCAGTCAACAAACTACATAGAAATCTAAAGTCTGAGTCAAGGTGATAGTTTAACAGTTTGCATCAGGCATGGTGTCGGTCGGTTGATTATGTCAGTGCATATTAAAATTAAGATGTCCTCTATATGACGATTTTAGAAACCATTTATATGATGTTGCTGAAACTTTTAATGAAAATTTTAATACTTTAGATGATAACCAAAAGTTCGTGTTTTTATTCTCAGATGTAAATATGATACGTGTATGCGCCAAAACCTGTTACTAGTATTTGATTTTAAGAAGACGTAGAAATTGTATATATTGTAAATAGTACTTTATTCCATATTGTTTAATGTATTATATCTGCATTTTAATAGTCTCTTGTTGAAGACCGTACTTTGACCTATAATGGTTTACATTTATAAATTTTGACTTGGATGGAGAGTTGTCTCATTGGCACTCATACCACATCTTCTTATATCTATCTTATAATTCTGTATAGAATGGCTCTCATTTTATTTAGTATCGTTTTACAATGTATACATATCGATTGTACTTGTTGATAGATGAAACTTTAATAAAACTTAATATTCCAAGACAATAATCTACACTTAAAATTCCGGGAATGCAAAATATATAGTCACGTTTGATTTAAACTAACAAAGTAGATCTAACTTCCGTGTTTTTATATTCATAATTTTGAATGGTTGATAAAATTTATTACATTATTGTTAGTATCCAAAATATACCGGATAAGTTTGTGTGAAGTTTGGAGGATGCATTTCCTCAGGAATACATGGGAACTTAGTGGTGGTATGACTACACACATTTTATTTATTCAACTTATTATTTTATAATTCAACTTTTATTGCGGAAAAAAGTAACTAGTTGATAAGCTTTTAAAAGTACGGAGATACGTTTGAAAAGGATATTTAAATAAAAGTATGTTTGACAGAGGAAACTTTAGGTAAGTACAAAAAATGTACATTGTATCTGTTTCCGCTTGACCGACTTAACTTCATGATTAGTATTCTAAGTAAGCAATTTGTAACACTATAGTTTTGTACCTACTCCAATTGACAAAAGGAGATGTAAAGTTATAACAAATTTTCAGAAAAAAAAAAAATTGTTAACTTCTATGTCATTTGGTCTCTGGTGGAGAGTTGTCTCATTGGCAATTATACATGTACCATATCTTCTTATTTTATATAAATACTCAATACGTATCTCTAAACTAGAACCACCCTTGCAATGTCATTTAATTTGTGTACACTCTATAAGGAAATGGACAACGTCAACCACTTATGTTGGTTACATGTATAAAATAGCGATTACATTTTACGATTAGTAATATACATGTATGTAGTTATTTATAGAACTTAAATGTAACTGTAACGCAAAAACTCTAAAAGGCCGACCCTATGATATGGCTGACTTTTTTTACATAGGCATTTGGACTTTTCCAAGCCGGCAGTAAACCCAAGGAAAAAGAAGGACGTCCGTTTTGGCTGGTTTGGGTGTATAAATACGCAGCCCCGTTAGGTCAGAATAAGAACTTCAAACGGATGCCCAGTGTTAGAAGAGTTGCACAATCCCACAAGACACCATATCTCCTGCCCTTGTCCGAAATACCCTATTTTGCCACTCGCAGTCTAAAAGTCTTATCCTGCATTCCGGTCAATCCAACTATCAGAACCTATATCTATTGACATTGTTGTTTATTGTCGTTGTCCAAAATATACTTAAGTACTCTCAAATCGTACTTTCTTGTTTATTTGACCTGTTGATACTAATTGTAATGCTTTTTTTGTTATTTAATGTTATTCAGGGTTATATCTGGTCTATATACCAGCTTTGATAAGTGTTTGGTACTAATATAAATTTTCACTTCGTACTATGAACATCAAAATTATTTATTTTGTTAAAATATTTCCTTTCTCTATTGTAACTGTATACGTATACCTGACAACAAAATTATTTTATTTACCTGTGTTTAAAGTTATTGCAAATGGCTGATATTTTTGTTCGATGTTTTGTTTTTCTTAAATTGTTTAACATTTCATACCGATATAACATGTTACTTTTATTATTCTTCCCTTAGTTTATTTATTTTGAATTTACATTGTATCATAGGTCAAATTTATTTGTTCAGTGTATGTTCAATGGTGTTACTATGTCCTTTGATTGAGTTAAGCTATTTCAGTTGATATCTTATAGTGTGTCTTTCTATGTTGTGATGTTACACTATTGTTTCAGAAAAAGGGTGAAGGTTTGGTACCATTAAAACGTTTAAACCCGCTACATTTGTTTGCACCTGTCCTAAGTCAGGAATCTGATGTTCATTAGTTGTCGTTTGTTGATGTGGTTCATAAGTGTTTCTAGTTTCTCGTTTTATATAGATTAGACCGTTGGTTTTCCCGTTTGAATGGTTTTACACTAGTAATTTTGGGGCCCTTTATAGCTTACTGTTCGGTGTGAGCCTAGGCTCCGTGTTGAAGACCGTACTTTGACCTATAATGGTTTACATTTATAAATTTTGACTTGGATGGAGAGTTGTCTCATTGGCACTCATACCACATCTTCTTATATCTATTAAGAATTGAATGCTTCTTTTTGTAAATTTATTAGGGTGTAAAAGCGTTGACCGAAGTACATTTTGTATGAAACGCGGAGGCGCTTTATTCTAAAAATGTGCACACGGTCAACGCTTTTACAACCCTATAACATTACTAAAAGAAGCATTCAATACTTATAATTACATTTTTTTGCTAGGATCATGAAAACACGATTTCTATCAAGTTTTTCTTTTATTTACCTGTGCACTTTATTGTGGAAGCTCGTGTCATCATGAATGTTACATTTCATTTTGAAATGAAGGTTGATTTCAGACTGACGCGAGATTTCTGTTAGCCAATCAAAATAACGTATTATAATGAAACATACATGTAATGAAATTATATGACAAAGTTACCACTGGTCGTTAAGCGAACAACAAAATGTCAAACAATAAAAAAAAATTTTACGGATTGCAAATTGAAACAAAAACATATATATATATATATATATATATATATATATATATATATATATATATATATATATATATGTGTGTGTGTGTGTGTGTGTGTGTGTGGTTGAAAAATGATTTTACATCTCCTTATTTAACTGAATAGGCGAATAGAACATTTGCCATATTTTCATATTTACATCGGATGACTGTGAGGGCATTCCGGTGTATTGTTGGTGTCAGACCACCAATTACTCACTCTAATTTAGAACGTATGTAAAAGTAGCCCTACTTTGACACAAAATAGTGCTTTTGATGTCCTTGTTTACTTAAACTAACCAACAAATTTGCAGAAATGAATCTTTTGGTGAAAGAGAAATATATTTAGACCATTTTGAGCCAAAATTTACTTGTCTATGAGTTGGCATTAAAAATTGAGGATTAATGCGCTCCATAGTATACTAATTTAAGATTTCAGAAAACCAGGGTTATTTTTGGAGTACCTCTTTTGAAGGTCAGTTTTTGTTAGAAGGCTTTAAAGGTATGTTGAAAATTGGCATGCAGAAAGCTGATACATGTACAATTCAGGATATACCTGGTTTCTATGAAGTTAAACTTAAGGTAAAATATTTAGAAAGCTGTGAAAATTGCAAAATTTGATTGAACAGATAGGGATATTTAATTGGTGGTCTGACACCTTTGTTGCCACAGATATTTCTACCCACGTGACATTCGTTTTTGACTGATAACCGTATATTAACGCGGATATTATCGTGTGCAAAATAACATTCCTTATCGCTTGTTATATATTAATTTTATCAATAAATATTCATGAAAATAATTTTTAAGAACATAGATAAATGATATGAAAATGTTTTGTCGTGAGAAATATATATATCAATAACAAATCAAGAATACCGAAAATTTGTGTTAACGCATGCGGAAGAATATCTCAAGAACGTTTTGTAACAAATGCGGGAAAATATGAATGCCTACTCAAATCCAATCCATTAGAAAAACGAATTACTACAGAAGAGTGTCCACCATGCACTTGCACTGCACTATCATTAGAAGAGAAGAATAGAATGATATACAAATGGATGAAAATTTCATATAACTATTATGCAAATATAAATATAATATATAACAACACACCAGAGTATACTGATGACAAATAATTATATCACTATAATATAATATTTATTACGGCGAGGTTGAATTACCTGTCATTTATTCATCATTCAAACACGAACTTGTGTCAGAAAAAATATATCTATCTACCTTAACCTTACTTTCAGATATGGAGATGTGATTTTTTTCTGAGACAAGTGCTTGCGACCATCCAACAGAACTTGCGGTCATCCGATGTTCAGTACATCAGTACTTTGATTTTCTTATATTGTTTATAACAGAAGATTTTTTTTCTCATCGTTGAAGGCCGTATCGTGACTTGTAGTTGCTTATATCCACGTCATTTTGACTCTGGTGGATATTTGTTTCCTTGGTAATCATACCACGTCTTTTTTTTTATCTTTGTATATCTTTAATTCCCTTATTTTCAAAATCATACACCTACGCGCTGTGATTGATAAATAGCTTCCTTAGCGACGAGTATTCCTTAAACGGTCGGATTGTATAGTGACAAAAATGAAATAACCCATTTAAATTCAGAGACGATGGTTTACGGAAAATTGAATAGTGTTATTATATAAGTCATCTATTTTTGTAATATTGAATTACATTTATAGAATATCGAATAAAAGTACACAGACACAAAATGTAAAATGAATAAGCCGATATGATTGGACAAGCGTTAACATGCTTTCAACAGATTAACAACATATTTAATTCATCGTGTAACGTTTATTAACGTGTACCCTTACTCTTCACATTGCAGTTATTGACTATTTTAAAACAGTCCTTTTATTCTCTGATTTTGTAATATAATCTCGTTTTAAATTTGTGAACAACTATATATATATATATAGAGAGAGAGAGAGAGAGAGAGAGAGAGAGAGAGAGAGAGAGAGAGAGAGAGAGAGAGATACATTTTCATTTCGTCATAAATTGCATGTGCTATATCCAGGATAAAAATTATTTGTGATCGATTTTAGTTGAATATATAATATATATAAATAATATTGATAATATTTTATACGTTTATAAATGCAACTCGACATCTTTAATAACGAAAATCAATATAAAAAACATTAAACTATTATTAAAATAAAACGTGACCCTCCACAATGAGCGTATACTCATACCATGCAGAAAGTTCAAAGTCTAATGTATACGAGAATGTGAGCTTAATATGCTCTTTTGATGGTTCTTTTCGAAGATAAAGTATTGTATGGAGTTTTTTCTTTTCGTCACGGTGTAGTCTGTAAATCTTCGATTTATGGGTCCTGATTTGTCACTGGGTATATCACCCCCCTTTTTAAGGAATCTCTGATGGGTGTCGGTGGAGAGTAACACAAGGTTGGCGATGACCATCATTGACACTCATAAGAATTCCAACAATTTATGTAATCAAATACAAATCAAATCAAATCAGATTATTACCAAATGTAAAATCATTTGAGAAAATACATGTAGCAAATATATATATATATATATATATATATATATAATTGTAATAATAAAATCCACGGAAAAACTACATTAATATGGCGTGAAGGAGGAAGTGATGCTTTTTGCGAAGGTTAATCACAAAATGTGTTCACGAACTTAAATATTCTGAATTAAAACAAATAATTACAGAAAATATGAACTTTTACAATCTTAATCTACGATTTATCTTCAGCTAAATTATATTTATGTGTGTTTAACTTTTATCAAAAGTTCAATGTAGGATAAAAACTTAATTCATAGTTTTTTCATATCTTATTAATTTGGGAAAAATTGATTGACCAATACGGATTATGTACTTTTTGGATAAACAAAACTTGCACCAATGTTAACCCCCCAACCCCAACCCCAAACTATTTGATTTAAGTTTTTATCCTAATTGATCTTTTGATGTCGTCCCTAACCCCTTGAACAATAATTTTAGTAGTGTCTTACTAGTCGATTGTAATTTTTATTGTATACAAAATTTAATTCCTGAACAAAACAATAAGACTTTAAAACAGTGAAGTTAACCTTTTCAGGGTGTTTGTGATACTGTTTTGGAGGATAACAAACTTTGTATTGATCTGATGAGTTAAGCCCTTTTCAACTGTTTTTATAGTTTGTTATTGATGTGCTGTAACACCGCTGTACCAGGTTAAGGGAGGGTTGAGCGCTCACAAACATGTTTAACTCTGCCACACTCTTTATGTGCCTGTATCAAGTCAGGAGCCTGTAGTTCAGTGGTTGTCGTTGGTTCATGTCTATCATATTTGTTTTTCGTAAATTGTTTCGTTATAAATAAGGCCGTTTAGTTTTTCTAAATTGAATTGTTTCATATTTTTCATGTCGGGGCCTGTTATAGCCGACTATTTGGTATGGGTTTTTCTAATTAATGAAGGTCGTAAGGTTGCCTATAATTGCCTACACACACTTCATTTGAACTTTAGTGAATAGTTGTCTCATTGGAAATCATACCACATCTCCTTATTTTGATATTTTAAAGATATCCAATTTTAATGACAACCAAATCTTCATTAGCGTCAATTCATTGATACATTGTATAGTAATCTATTGTAAATATCTACATTTAATCCTGTTTAATTATATGTCGCACAACAATTTAAAATTGAGGAGATGTGAAGATGACTATCGACCAAAAGACAAGAATATAAACAACTATAGCGTGACCTTCAACCATGAGCAAATCCAATATTGTATGGTATGTTTTAAAAGGCTCCGGAAAACAGAATGTGAAACAATTTAAAATGAACAAAAAACGAGACCTATTTAAGTCAGTAAACGGAAGCAAATGGTAAATAGTCAATTGTTTTATGTCCAGAGGAAACTATTCATGCAGTTTTAGTTAAGAATAATAAACAATATATAAATTTACAGAAGAAAAACATATGATTATGAGAAGGGTTTGATTATTTTGAAGATACTGAAAAACAAAGACTTATTTGATATGTTCAGAGATTAAACTTCACGACACGTCACCTAAGATTTGTATTTTGCTAGCTAGAATTGTCTCCCTTTAAAATATTTTTTTTTTTGTATAAGGAATAATGTAGGCATTTATTAGATAATATCTGAAAATCGTAATTTTTCATATTGTATAAACGATTAAAAGAAGACACTGGGTATCATAAATTAGTTAACATAGTTTTATTTACTGTCTTCATCAGTAAACAAGTGTATATACATATATGTCGAACTCTTTATGGGCCAGAGCACAGAACAGTTGTGAATAGTTCTAACAGGAGCGAAACTGTGTGCGTCCATCTGCTATGCATACATCACCCGTCAGTCGATTCCACACTCAGTCAAAATGTCACAATCTGGAATAGAATATATTTGTAAAATTACAGATAAGTCAACAATTCTGTTATGACTAGGAAAACATGTCGCTAGTGAGTTGAGACGTTCGGGCCCGTATTCATAGAGGTGGTTTAAATTCAAGCTAAGTTTAAAAATGATTTAGACTAAGTTTGAAATTAAACTGCATTTATAAAAGTGGTTTAAATTAATTTTTCAACCACCTTTATGAATACTCTTCCTCGTCCATTTGTAACTCTGTTGGAGCAGTTTTTGTGTCAGGAACACACCCCTGCTAATGAATAGATATAAGAAGATGTGGTATGAGTGCCAATGAGACAACCCTCCAAGTCACAATTTATAAAAAGAAGTCCGTATAGTGTTAACATGCACGAATGTAACGTATCAATTAAGACATGTAAACAACATACGACAGGGCAGAGGTTATGTTGCTGCTGAGAAATGGGAAGTTGACGATTGGAAAGATGAAATTATCACGTTGTCATAGATCATTTGAAGTCGTCCATCTGTGTCAATATCGAGGTGCGACAGGACATCATCAATGGAAGTGAAATTAAAGAACCTTGCCAGATGTTTTTTTCTTCTTTTTAAAAGGGAATATGTGTGAGTTCTGCTTTATATGATTTCAAACACAAGTCAGACAGTAGGAATGCACAATTAGTACCCATTGGAATACCAGCTGTCTGTTAAGATATAAATCCATCAAACTTAACAACTGTGTTGTCGATCACAAAGTTCAGCATTTTGATGATGATATCCTCGGCGTATTTGATTTTTGACATCATTGAGATTCTTCACAAAGTAACATTTTTTATGACCTAAAACAAGAAATTTGTATCTACGGACCTTACAAACTTCGTCGAAACAAATACTTTGAACGCTCTAGCCTCATTCTCCTCCCCCTCGTTGATTTTTAATCTCAATCAGTGGAATAAATTATTCAAAGAGGATCGTACAAACGTTCCTGAAAAACACTAATGCAATGATATCTGGTATAAAACAAATCATAGAAACACAGATGTAAATGAAACCATACAACAAATAAATAATATGATATCACAGAATGTTTGGTGTCACTGATAACAATCTCAAAATACTTAACCTGCTAATATAGATATTATTCTTTTTGAATATTAGTTTATGCTTGTGTTGTAAAGTGTTTAAGTGTTCATATTTCTGTGTATTGGCTTGAGTGTCCTTTAAGCACCTGCCCTTGGTGACTCCTGCATATGAACAACAATACTATTCGTTCATATGCATCAGCCACGAGGAAGGACTTGACTCAAAAGCTTTTTTTTTTATAATGGATGTGATGCTGCTTCTGGTGCATGGTCAATAAACACTAAACATACTGGTTTACGTGACTACATGTATTATTAACTCAATTTATATTTCATGTATATTTCATGTTTTTTATTCAGTTGTATTTCTTTCAATGTACTGACTATGCCTATAATGGGTCCTCTATTGGAAAATAAAAATTATCTATACCGTCCTATACCGTCCCACACTCTAACATCGGTCGTTGTACTGTGTAGGAAATTGTTTACAACACCAACAGGAAAAGTAAATTGGTGGCACGATCTTGTGCAATGCCAAGAGTAAATAAAGATTCTGAAAAAAGAGAAAGAGTTTAGTCTTATTTATTGAAATAAGCGAATGAATTAAAATCCGTAAAAACCAGACACAATAAATTCACAACAACCGTATCATTACATCTTTTATGATTAATCTAAGAGGAAGTAAAAAGACGTGAAGGACAATTCCTAATTTTGTTTGCTTTTTAATATTACGACAAACACTTTGTGTGAAATGTCCCTGTTACTTATTTATTTGTGTGAAATGTCCCTGTTACTTATTTATTTGTGTGAAATGTCCCTGTTACTTATTTATTTCCAGTAGGTTTATACTTTCATTCATAATCCCTGCATGTGTGAAGAAAAAAAAAGGAAAACGGTGGTTGAATATTTTATGTTTTATATATAAACAATTTACTTTTAACGTTGTTATAGTATAAAAAATAAAAGTTTGTTGTCGAATGGAATAAAACATAATGAGCCTTAGTTTTAATTTGATAATATCTCTGAGACCACATTAAAAAGGCACCCGAGAAAATATAATTTATGTTTTCTTTTCTGTCGTTTATTGAATGTATGAAATTGCAAATGTCATTGTTTGTTTACCATTGTTTGTAAAAGGATGACTGGTATTTGAGATAAAATTGGTGTGTGGTAACAGTGTAAAATTTGAAAATTACCGAGTGAAATCTTTTTTATGAAAATAAATTCCCAAGAGCAACTTCAGAAATGTAGCCAACAATTGATATAATTAACAGTTAAGTTCTATCATCTGTGAAACTCATGGAATCAAGTAACATCGTGGAGACAAACAAAACAGGACGATGACAGAAAAAAAAAACACTTCAGTAAACGATACAAAATATGCACAACAGCCAGAAAAAAAAAATTTACGTGTTTAGAATCATGTGTTGAAAGAGAAAGCCATAACTATAGTGTTACCCAATACAGGTAGATACACGTAGATTTTGTAGTTAGGTTACAACCGTCGGAACAGTGAATCCCTATATTGTCATTATTGATCATATTTAACTAAAGACTCATAAATCTTTGTTTACCTATGATAAAATGTTGCGTATAAAATGATAAAACATTTGATTAATGGATAAGATGGTATGTAAAATTATTTCCTATCAGGATAAACATTTTTTTCTAGGGGGAATACGTGGAACTGTAGGTTTTACAATGACTAAAGTAAACATACCGGTGAAAATAACACGGAACTTGGTATCTACTTTAATAGCACGAACAAGTTTTAAACTATGTTAACAAGCTAAACGATTTCATAATATTCAGCTTTTGGTAATGTATGGGTATTTTTTTTTCTTAGTAATAATTGTTTTGCTTTTTTGTTTTAGCATTTTACATAATATATTGAATAGTATCTGTTTTTATTGGTTCCCATACTTTGTGGATTGTTTTTTTTTTTTTCTTCCTGTAAGTGATCATATGTCTGATATTGTCTCGAGGTTGTTAGCTAACATTCGGTTCCTGTTTCCATTGATTTTACTGAAGGGACTTTACATGAAAGTGGGGTTGTTTTTTTACCAACAAATGAACACTGTATGCTATAAAATAGATTAGGCTTTCCTTTCTGTTTAGTGTCTCAGTTTCCGTATGCTCCAGGGATTAATATTGGACTGTTTGATCGGCAGTGATATGTTGACATTCGTTTGATTTCAAGTGTAGCACTGTGCAAGCAAAAGTTGTTTCTTAAAACAAATGATATTACTAAACTGGGCAGTTTTAGACCGTGTATTTGAAAAATAGTTTTGGTCTCTGGTGGAAAGTAAATATACGTGATGTTAGGCAGATGACAACAGTAAAAGCCATTTACGTATTTGTACTATAACATGAAGCCTATATTAAACGTTTTAAAACAAAATACCGGGTCTGCAAATTGGCTGAAAGAGTGTGATTCATATAGCTTAGACAGAAAATTAATTATTTTAAAAATGCCGATGCTTGGAATTGATTGCGTAAAGATTGATTCTGAATCGTTTATAATTTGGTTCAAGAACAAATAACCCGTCAATAAAGGTTAAATATTCTGAACTCACTTTGGATCGCAGTCTCATATTTTATTCAAATAAATTGAATTGAATTGGGTAACAGGCATATGTAAGCCCTCTCCATAAACAAGATACAATCTATTACATTCAAACAAAGCAACACATACACAAACATAATGGCAACACAGAATTAATTTTCCAAAATACTTCATAGCTGACTGGAATATTGCTTCAAATAGTTAACTCAGATAAAAAGTATGAATATTCTAAGAATGCTTCAAATACATGTAGTTAACTCAGAAAAAAAAAAAAAGAAAAAGAAAAAAAATTAATATTCTGGGTAATAAACTCCAACATTGATTTAGAGGCCTTACATTAAATTAAACAGTCTCCAGTCAGCTGTTCAATATTATAATTTTAATAACTCATTTTCAAAACAACATGTTTGATATCATGTACTTATTTTTACTAATTTATCGCACCTGGGACCTTATTCACGAAGGTTCCGTAAAATTTTCAGTTGCGGAAAGTTTACGGATGGTTTACGGATTTATTCCGCATCTACTTCGCAACGTTTACGCCGTATTCACAAAGCGTCCGTAAAGGTACCGTAATTTACGGAACGTTTCCGCAATACTTTTGACGTCTAAATCTAATTGAATTAATGTTTTACTAAAAATGTCTTATAATTTTCATATTTGAGTATTATATATATATAGTCTACTCTGTTGTTTCCTTTGTTCCTTTTCTAAGAAATAAACTTTTCATCATTTTTCAGTCTCGTTATTTCTTATTAGGTTGAATATATTTAAACACCACTTTCATTAATCTAAATTTTAAATATTTTACAGATAAAATACTATCTTGGCCGAGAGTAAGGTATAAATTTACCCAACAATATAATATAGAAACCCTTGTTTTAAGAGTCCTTTGTGTGTCTTTTATATTTCATTGTCAAATTTCTCGGCGATGTCTAATTTAAAGATGTTATTGTGGCTCAAATTTAATTTGTCATAAACTATTTGTAATTCGGTAATTTTAAGATAGATATATGAATTAATTGAGATGTGGGTGTACGTTAATAAGAAAGCAACCCAACAATAAGGATAACCTTACGACATGTAGTGAGCAGTATACAGTCTACAACAGTAGCCAGTTATCTATACAATTCATTATCAAGTATACACATGTACATATCCTTTAACGGGTCTGTCATCATAACCATATTTTCTATATAAAAATCATTCATAAATGATCTAAGACAACCCTTAACAACATTCTGGACTCGGGACAGGCGCTTGATAATGATTATGTATAAGTTCCTTTTCTAAAGTTATATCACAAGTTAAATTTTGTACTTGTTAGAAATGCGTTCGTTCCGTCTTTCATTCCGTTTGCGGGTTGCGCATTTGAAGAATGTCACCCACTTAGCATGTCCTGGTGATCCGTTGGTGATTTGATACAAAGCAAAGTTTCCTGCCAATCCTCATGGTCCAACCACTTTTCAGAACCTATAATTTTTATTCATATTTATTGAACTATTTTATAATTGGCGATTGTCCTAAGTATGCGTGAAACATATTCCGCCGAAAGTTAACCATAAAACATTTATGATATGTTATTTGATATAAAGAACTAATCACACGATGGATTGGAGAATTATTGATGTACCACAAAAAAATAGTGAAATGATAGGATTGATTGATTGATTGATGGTGTTAAACGTAACTTCCAGTTCTCTTTGATACATCGTCGCGAGTATTTTTTATCGGTGGAGAAAGCCGGAGTTCCATGAATGAACAACCGACCTTTGGCAGGAAAACTGGCAATCTCAAGTAGAACGCACTTGTCCCATGCGGGGTTCGAAGTCATAACCTTAGTGTTGACAGGCTTATGATACTGTAGATGAACTACTTAAACTACTCTGCCTACTCCTGAAATAATCGGATTGAATAGGAATAGATAAACATCTGTATTGCTGTTTCCCATCATGGCACTTGCTTGAATGTATTCATTGATGAAATAAATATCTGACATCTATAACTTGTTATAACGACTTAGATTACCTAACTTGTTACAACGACTTGGTAACTCGTTATAACAACTTAGCTAACTCATTAAAAACGACTTAGCTAACTCGTTATAACAACTAAGCTAACTCGTTATAACAACTTAGCTAACTCGTTATTACGACTTAGTTACTTTCTAATTCCAGGACTTAACTATAATTTATACCCTTAATATCTTGGTCTTGATTTATTTTCGAATGTCTTCTTATTTATTGGTTTCAATTATCTCCATATTCTTAAAACAAAATGTGTCCATAGTACACGGATGCCCCACTCGCACTATCATTTTCTATGTTCAGTGGACCGTGAAATTGGGATCAAAACTCTAATTTGGCACTAAAATTAGAAAGATCATATCATAGGGAACATTTGTACTAAGTTTCAAGTTGATTGGACTTCATCTTCATAAAAATACCTTGACCAAAAACTTTAACCTGAAAACTTTAACCTGAAGCGGGACAGACGGACAAAAGACTGAAAACATAATGCCCTAGGTGGGGCATAGAAATAGTTACAGGTTTGGCTCCTTCCTCCTCCCTAATTAACATGTAACCACTCCCCTTTTAAAAGTTCCTTGTTCCACTACTGATAAAACTAAGCCAACCAATAATAGGCTTCTGTGATTTACCTCTTCCGATTGAACAATTCATCAAGACAAATTAAACAATTTACGAGTAAATATCTTAAATTTGGCACCCTTATAAAGTTCTACATTATCTGGACATTGTTTCGCTCTTCGATGTATTTCGGGCATTTCAGTAAAAAGTATTTCATCTTCAATTTCATTTTTCAATTGTACATCTTCTAACTTCTATTTCTAATCAATGTGCACTTAATCGAAAATAAGAAATCTATAAAGAAGAAGACAATCGAAAATAAATCATGACTAAGATATTAAGGGGTATAGTTAAGTTCTGGATTTAGAAAGTAGCTAAGTCGTCATAATTAGTTAGCTAAGTCGTAACAACGAGTTAGTTAAGTTGTTATAACGAGTTAGTTAAGTCGTTAAAGGAGTTAGCTAAGTGGTTTTAACGAGTTACTAAGTCGTTGTAACAAGTTAGGTAAAATAAGTCGTTATAACGAGTTAGCTAAGTCGTTCTAACAAGTAAGCTAAGTCGTAATAACGAGTGTTAAGTCGTTATAACGAGTAAGCTAAGTGTTATAACGAGTTAGCTAAGTCGTTGTAACGAGTTAGCTAAGTCGTTAAAGGAGTTAGCTAAGTGGTTTTAACGAGTTACTAAGTCGTTGTAACAAGTTAGGTAAAATAAGTCGTTATAACGAGTTAGCTAAGTCGTTATAACAAGTAAGCTAAGTCGTAATAACGAGTAAGTTAAGTCGTTATAACGAGTTAGTTAAGTCGTTAAAAGGAGTTAGCTAAGTGGTTTTAACGAGTTACTAAGTCGTTGTAACAAGTTAGGTAAAATAAGTCGTTATAACGAGTTAGCTAAGTCGTTATAACAAGTAAGCTAAGTCCTAATAACGAGTAAGTTAAGTCGTTATAACGAGTAAGCTAAGTGTTATAACGAGTTAGCTAAGTCGTTATAACGAGTTAGCTAAGTCGTTTTAACGAGTTTGCTTAGTCGTTTGAACGAGTAAGCTAAGTCTTTTTAACGAGTTAGTTAAGTTGTTACGAGTTAAGTTGTTACGAGTTAAGTTGTTACGAGTAAGTCGTTATAACAAGTTAAAACAAGTAAGCTAAGCCGTTATAACGAGTTAGCTAAGTCGCTATAACGAGTTCTCTTAAGTCTTTTATAGAGTTAACTAAGTTGTTATAACGAGTTATTTTAAAAGTCGTTATAACAAGTTAGGTAAACTTAGTCGTAATAACGAGTTAGCTAAGTCGTTATAAGAAGTAAGCTAGTCGTTATTACGAGTTAGCTTAGTGGTTATAACGAGTAAGGTAAGCTAAGTCGTTATAACGAGTTAACTAAGTCGTTATAACAAGTTAGCAAGGTCGTTTTCACGACTTAAAAATAAAACTACACCCTGACCCTAACCGGCTTCCGTAGTGTCCAGTGTCGAATTCAGTGGTACTTTTTGATAATTCATCAGTAACCGTTTCATGTGTTGTAAACTACATTGAACTTATCTCATCTTCCCAAACTTTCGTTACATATTACGCAGCACCAGTCCTGTCTTAGGGTTTGTTTTCTATTTTTTTCTGGAGCTTATTTATATTTATGCGTTTTTTACATCGGATGTGACCTTGAGAGGTCATACCGGTGTTATGTTGCCGCAGAAATTTCCTTGCGTTTTTGACTGATAAACGAACGTATTTCATATAAATACGCGGATATTATCGAGTGCAAAATAACATTCCTTATCGCTTGTTATAAATTCATTTCTTCAAGAATACTCATGAAAATTTTTGTTAAGAACATAGATAAATGATATGAAAATGTTTTGTCGTGAGAAATATATATATTTCAGTAACAAATCATGAAAACCGAAAATTTGTGTTAACGCATTCGGAAGAATATCTCGTGAGATGATCTGCTATATATATAACTGTCATATAGATATCAATATAATATATAACAACAAACCAGATCATACTGATTACAAATGATTATATCTCTACGATATAATAATTATTACAGTGGGGTTAAATTCCTGTCATTTATTCATCATCCACACAGGAACTTGTCTCAGAAAAAATATATCTATGTACCTTCACCTAACTTTCAGGTATAGAGATATGATTTTTCTGAGACCATCCACCAGAACTTGCGGTCATCCGATGTTCAGTTCTTCAGTACTTTGATTAGATCTACCGTGCAGCAACTTTTGTAATCGACAGTTTAAATTTTACTTTTTCAAATAACATGAAATTGTATTGCATGAATTCCGATGAAAACGATAATTACAGATTTGATATTGACCTTAATGATGATAAAGTGTTCTTTTAAAGTACGGTTGTCTATAATTGCTTACATTCGCTTCATTTGAACTTTGGTGATTTTTGTCTCATTGGCAATCATACAACATCTCCTTATTTTTTATATATAGTTTGAATTCAGAAGTGGAACTACTTTCTAATTGTCGATGGTTTACAGTTTACCTACCCCATCCAACCCCTCCCAAACAAAAATGATTTTTTTCAAGTTTCACTTCTTACTTTTAATAACGGAATTATTTTATATATGATGATGATGGATTGCTGCTTAATGTCCAGTGGCAAATTAAATGCATATTCAGGACGAGAACATGTTAATGTAATATGAATATTAACACTGCTTTGTGCTAGACCGACACGCTGAGCTGGATTTTTAGCGCACTAGTTCACAAGGTAGCAGTCCGGAGGAAGACATGAACCGGACACATATTTGCTTAATAATGTGGTAATTCGTATTTGGTAACCGACTGATTAGATAAATCTTGTAGTCAATTCAAGTTTAACTTTGACTTTACTAAACCAACCAAACAGGAAAATAAAGACAGAAATTTGAATTTGTAAATGCTCCTTTTGTCAATCGGGACATTTTATTGGACACAAGAAAACTGACAATGTTTTGAAAGTAAGACCGCAATTAGATAGTAATGACTTCAGATAGCTTCTTTTGGAAATGTGTGCTTTTTTCTGGTATGATCATAGAGAATCACTTACATGATCTCTTATATCTTATAATATCGAAGGACATTTTATTATTATATTTAATAAAACGTACTAATCTCGTCCACCATAATAATGTGTTACAGTGGGATACCCTTAAAATGTCGTTAAAGGCAATCGAATGAACTAAGTGTTTTCTTTAAATGATATGCAGAGCACAAACTCACCTATTTTATTGATTTCTTTGGTTTATATTCTTTCGAATGATATGTAGAACATAGATATTTATTGTGTAGAAAAAGATCTTGACAAAGAATTGGAACAAACCGCTATCAGTCAATTTTTTTCAGACAGGCACCAATAACGTGCGCAATGTCTGTAGTATCTTCATATAATAATTTTGATATTGGTCTCGATGGTCCCTGACCCATGGGAAAGGTTATTCCAGAAACACGGTATAATGTGATTGGTTTTTGTCATAGACCACTCAAATTTATTCCCAAAATATGTTAATGATACTTGTAGATCCTTGTTTATTGAGTGGTCTTTTTATGTCCTTAATTACATTATGTTTTAGATTGTTTCCAATTTCTTTTTTCAGATCAGATCTCTTCAATGGGATCATGGCTTCAACAGTCTTCCCTTCTGTAAGTAGTCATACTGATAAATTATATATTATAGATGCAAATTTACAAATAAATGAATGAATTCAAAGTTGGCGCAGCCTTGACCAATAATGTAATGTCTTTGTATCTATCTTGGATAATTATGATTAAGGTTCAGAATATCCCGTGTGACTTTGTCTGCCAAATATGAAAAAAATAATGAGAAGTGTAAATTTTGAGTACTAGTATCAATAAACTATGAGAATTAAAGTTTAAAAAAAATACAAATTAAGCCCTTTTTATGAAAACGTTATAAAACCATTATAACCAATTGAACTGTTCAACATTTTATCAAAACCAATGTGCCATATTTGGATTTTATAGGGATACTTATAAGGTTGCTAAAAAAATCTTACCTTTTTAAGTGTGCTAATTTAGAAAATTTTATATTGAAATTCCAGTGCGTTTCAATTTGACCTTGTAATTAACCTTGTCTTCAAACCTTGGAGATTTCACAGCTTGACAAACGGCATGGACATCTATTGTTGAAGGTCGTATGCTGGCACGAATTTCATTTTGATGTTGCCGTCTCGTTGACATATACTTCTTAACTATCGTTGATTCATACCAAAGGTTAACTAGGTTATAGAAATATGGTCATTCCTTTATCTTCTTTCGACCGGTAGTAAAACCCTTGCCGAAGTGAGGCGTCCGTTTTGCCTGTGCGAGATGTCAAGTCCCATCAGATTAATTACGGAGGTTTATCAAACATCAATCATATAATCAGGGATTATCAATAATACAAAGATCTTTTGTTTGATAAGAATAAATCAAATATAAACAAACATACCATCTGTATATTTTTTTTAAAGTTTATGTAGTAAACAGTTTTCATTTCATTTTTATTTTTCAAATCTTAAGATTGCAACTTTTCCAGGGAAAATTAAAATTGAATTTATTTATACCAACATTTCCGGGCCATTGATAGTGATAACTGTGCATGTATTGTTTGCCAAAAACCAGCGTCAGATGTAAAAATCTCGGAAGAACTTATATGTTTGTATTGTTATAAATAAAGCGAATCAAAATCAAACTTTCTCGTTTCCATGCATTCTCTATTCTATTTCATATTGCTGGTCTGAATGTAAATATAATATATTTATTGCAAAACATGAAACCCTGGTGGGTTAAAATGCAAACATAGTACATTGTATACACAAGTGACAAGAAACATAATACATGATAAATGTTTTAAACAAGTCAAGTTGATATTAATAATATATATAATAATAATTGACCAATGAGGACCTTATTTTCGCAATTCCATAGATTGCTTTATATAGTCTACAACACTAGACAAAATATCTTTATTGGGATCTAGAATAGTAAATACACCGTGCATATAATTTACAGTAAAACATATGCCATCTGTTTTATGTTTCCTGTGTTGACTAATGCAACCAATTAAATGTAGACACGCATGATCGACAAAATTTTGAAGCAGGCCGATATTGGGTGTGATGATTTGATACCGAATACACATGTTAATCGATTAAAAGAAGACACCAAAAATCTAATGACCATATTTCATTAAACAATTGAAAATGATATCACATGACATACTTAATATGGAATTTTAATAAGATCCTACAAAAAGAATCAGTTCGGCTGATTCACATCGTTGCACTTTGCAAATGTTTCTTCTGAAAACTTCATTTCTCTTCGACGTTCGTTCGGTGAAATCAGATTTTATAGATGAAAGACAAGATATGATTTCTTATAAATTTTGATGCAGTGGCAAGAAACTCATGTGAATAGAATAGATGTGCATGAAGAAAAGAAAGGCAAATGTGCAATAGTAAATGTCATTCAATGATTTGTTTTGAAATATTGCACATATATGCATACATATTAGTATATTATATTGATATATTTACACATTTTGATATTTGAAACATTTAAATATTTTCACAGCTACATGTGAGACCACATTTATAAATGAGTTGATCACATTTTTCGATCAAACTGACTTCTGAGTAACGGGCAAACCACAGAATAAACATGTAATGTAAATGGTAAATTATATTATAGCGGGTTTCTTTAAACTATGTTCCCAATGTTGTCATTTTGTTAAGGGAGACGGATTCTTCTCGTTTCCGAATCCCTGTATTTCTATTGTATAATTGTAATTTGTGCACTTTTGAAAAATAAAATATTGTTCAAACTACATTATGTTTGTAAATATGTTTTGATACGATTTTTATCAAACAAAGTTTAACTTTTATTTATAATTTTCAATATAAACAAAACAGCCTCGATCTTTATTCCAGTTCTTATGTATTTATAATACAAAATATTCTTGATATATGTTATTCCTGAAACGTTTAGTGATTATACATATTCCCTAAGCATTCCAGTGATTACCGGTATACATAATCCCAAATTATACAAATTTACTCTAACATCTATACAAATATAAGAAAGACCCTAAGTGTGTGCAGACTTTTCACTTAGAAGGACCCTAAGTGTGTGCAGACTTTTCACTTAAAAGGACCCTAAGTGTGTGCAAACTTTTCACCTAGAAGGACCCTAAGGGTGTGCAGACTTTTCACTTAGAAGGACCGTAAGTGTGTGCAAATTTTTCACTTAGAAGGGCCCTAAGTGTGTGCAGACTTTTCACTTGAGTGATAATTTGTAGTGCTATAGGCAAATCTGTATTGTGTTGTTCCAAATGTCTCAATACTGTTCCAACGAGAGAAAAGAATGTTGTCGTGTCAAATGAAATTAGTTTACAACCCCTTTTTATCAGTTTATCAGATGGAAAAAGACTGAGGGGGAAAAAGTAGATTTTCTTTCAACAAGAATGTTAGTGACTTGAACAAAATATGAAAAAAAAACTGTAATCTCTTATATCTTGAAATCCATTCCCATTAACGTCAAGTTTTTAATTTGATTACATAATTACAGGACCTATTCATGTAAGATTGTGGTTTTCTAAAATGTTTAATTATTATTTGGGTATATTAGATAAGAACTTGTTTTGCACTCATACCAAGGGTAGACCAATATTAATAGAGTATTGTCACCGTATGACATTTACCCATACAAAGGGTACACCAATATTAATAGAGTATTGTCACCGTATGACATTTACCCATACCAAGGGTACATCAATATTAATAGAGTATCGTCACCGTCTGACATTTACCCATACCAAGGGTACACCAATATTAATAGAGTATTGTCACCGTATGACATTTACCCATACCAAGGGTACACCAATATTAATAGAGTATTGTCACTGTATGACATTTACCCATATCAAGGGTACACCAATATTAATTTGGTATTGTCACCGTCTGACATTTACCCATACCAAGGGTAGAGCAATATTAATAGAGTATTGTCACCGTCTGACATTTACCCATACCAAGGGTACACCAATATTATTAGAAGTATTGTCACTGTTAATCACTAAAACCCATACATAGGCCGCCTCTGGTTAACTGTTAGATAAATACGCAGCCACGTTCGGTCGAAATGGGGACGTTATTTTTCGATGCTTTGTCTATACGTAAAATAAACTGTTGACATAGAACCATGTATCGCCTGTATGTAATTTTGACAGATAAATGCAATGTTGATGTTAGAATTGCAATACTGTAACATGTAAACTATGCAAAAAGTTCAGTAACAAAAATACCGAACTCCAAGGAAAATTCAAAACGGAAAATTCATGAACCATGACTGAAGTCCGAGACCAAACATTCCCCAGGGAATTTAGATAAACCAATCGCTCATACAACTGCAAACCAAATATCATTGACTTACCGATAGTGATTCCTTTCAAACTGGCCTAATCGCCAACTTTAACATGTAAATTATGGAAAACATCAAAGTCAATATACCATTGCTGATGGAGCGTGGACAAATAAATCATCTCAATGAATATCAGATGTGCTAATGCTAATACAACTACAAACCAAATATCATTCATTGTTTTGCCATTAGTGGTCCCCTTAAACTGACCTAATCACAAACTTTAACATTTAAACTAAGCAAAAGTTGCAAAGTCAATATACCATGACTGACGGGGCGTGGCTAAAAAAAGTTCATGGAAATGAGATGTGCCAATGCTACTCTAACTGCATACTAAATATGTGGTTCACCCTTAAACTCACATAATAACAAACTTTTATTGCTGACGCCGCCGTCGGAAACAGCACTTTTCGACTTTGTCGAGGCGAGACAAAAAAACCAACCTTATAACAGTTGATAAGGGGTCATTTGTTGGCCTTTTTCAAGGCAAATGTTTTGCCCATATTCAACACACCTTCTTTTACAGCTGCAGAGTTTCCCTCCCCTCATCTCGGTCGACACACTTTGCAGAAACGTCTTGTTTTATTTGTTGTTTATTTGTTATCGTCTTCAAAATGCTTGAAATGTTGGTAACTAGACGTTTATCAATGCATTATACTAACTTATCTACAGAACAACAGCAGTTCGATGCATCGTCTTTGGACCTGGACATCGGGCATATCATACTATTGTACTATGCATACTCTAACGATGTAGTTGAATCATTAGTGCAATCTGTGAAATGTTCATTGAGCTTAAATTTTACCAATGTTGCTCCAGCCGCATGAGTAAAGAGCCCCGATCCTCCAATAATAGGGTTATCGAAGACCCAACCAGTCCCTATAAAAAGGTTGTCGAAGACCTACTGAGTCCCTATAAGAAGGTTGTCGAAGACCCAACCAGTCACTATAAGAGGATTGTCGAAGACCCAACGAGTCCCTATAAGAAGGTTGTCGAAGACCCACCGAGTCCCTATAAGAGGATTGTCAAAACCCACTGAGTCCCTATAAGAAGATTGTCGAAGACCCACCGAGTCCCTATAAGAAGGTTGTCGAAGACCCACCGAGTCCCTATAAGAAGGTTGTCGAAGACCCACCGAGTCCCTATAAGAAGGTTGTCGAAGACCCACCGAGTCCCGATAAGAAGGTTGTCGAAGACCCACCGAGTCCCTATAAAAAGGTTGTCGAAGACCCACCGAGTCCCTATAAGAAGGTTGTCGAAGACCCACCGATTCCTATCAGAAGGTTGTCGAAGACCCACTGAGTCCCTGTAAGAAGGTTGTCGAAGACCAGCTGAGTCCCTATAAGAAGATTGTCGAAGGCCCACTGAGTCCCTATAAGACGGTTGTCGAAGACCCAATCAGTCCCTATAAGAGGATTGTCGATCGAAGACGCGGTATGGCTATAACATTTGCCCCAGTAAAAAATTCATATGTCAGACAATGTGTTGTTCATTAAAAGACTCATACGTCATACTGCAGCAGTACCAAAACAGTATCACGAAAGTAAATCATATCATAAGGTGTAAAATAATATGCAGCAGTTAGAAATTAAAAATCTGAATCCTACCTGTGCTCTCCCTTAATATTGTGTGCAAGTCGAAACCTGGGACGGTCTATTCACTTTGTGTGGTTTTTTTTTTTTTTTGTTCAGTTACAAATACGTCTGTAAATACCTTCCTGGATTGAAAAAATCCGGAAGAAGGAAGCAATTTGCATAAAATATGCGTTGTATTTTCTATAAATATACCAAATTTTCCAACATTAGTTGAGATTATTTTTAACGTTATAGATACACCTCAAATTATTTATAACATTAAGTAGATTGTAACCAATAGAGTCGCAAAAGAAGACATTTATACAACAATGTCAATGATAAAAGAACAACCTTTTTATGGTTAATGGTATAGGAGAGGAATAAAATGTAATATTCTAACAATTTTATAGAAAAACAATCATTTGCTAATTTAAAATCATCCTGATATTAACTTAATATATAGTATTTTTTGTGTTTTCTTCTATCACTAACTTAAAAAATGTACATACGGTTTCACGTTTACCAGTGCATACATGTTTTTTTTCCGGGCCAATGATAGCTGATGAATAAGCATTCTTGTTCTCAATCCTGAGGTGGCGATAGGATGATACCCGAATATGTATACATGTATAGGTATTCACATTGAAAAAAGTAGGCTGTAATTGGTATTTGGAAGGAGCATTTACCTCAGTAATGTATATTTCTATATAAATAGTTAATCCACATCCATATCTTAATTATGAACAGACAATCAGCGTTACTGAGATTTTTTTAAAATTTTATGTTAAACTGTTTTATCGGTACAACATTATCAAATCATGAGTCTATTATAGAAATCCGGTAAAAATAAAGGTATTTTTTGGTCGAAAATTGCAAGATGTATATGAATAGAAAGGCTGTTAAAATGTTCATTCGCACATTCTTACAAAGGTTTTGTTCAAGTTATCCCGCTTTTAAGTGTAGTATGATGTCATCAGCACTTAGACATGACATAAGACGATCAGTGACGAGATTCCGGCCTGAACAGTAAAACACGGCGTGATCAAACTGGAGTTTTAAAATCTCACCTAAGTAATTCGTGCCAGTGTTACTCGGTCTTTTGGATTTGTCGCCTTTATTTTATTTTTTTTCATCTTAGACTATTTTCTCAGTTTTGGTCGACGTGTTGTCTTTCCTTCTTCAACTTTTGATTTCTCCTATTACATTTAAAATTTTAAAAAAACTAGACATGTATACAATCGACAAATACCATTCGAATTTGACATCCCATAAAATATAGTGCTAACTTACAAGCATAAATGGTGCAAAAAGTCGCCCAGCCTGCCACAACAAAGTTAAAACCTATTAACTTAACATTCCAGTTACATTTAGTTAATTATACCTCTCAGGATCTCTCAGTACTTGAACTTAGACTGGTCACATATATATGTACATACACATATTTAATTTACTTTAAAATACGATACTATGTATTTACTTCTACGAATTGACTCTGCATTACCGGGAATTTTAATGGCAGTGTATATTAAAATTGTTATGTTCTAATACACACGTACTGTAAAACATAAACAAAACTAACTACCTTTACCCGGCCAATTGATATATTGTAGCCTCGTTCTAATACTATACTGTCCTCGTTTTCTTTACAGCTGGCAGACGTGTTTACTGAGGCTATTTTAACTGAGGATATATTTCAGTCCTTAGACCAAGTGTCCAGTAGGGCCATGTCTGAAACTATGGAATCTGTGAAAGGGTTAAATGAAAATGACTTTCTTAATCAGCATGTGCTTAGTGAAGAGAAAGCAGAGGTAATCATAGCAGGCACAGTCGGTAAGTAAAAACGAAAGTAGATTTTCAAGGAATTCCCTTTGTTGACAAAATACCAAGAAATTAAGTAAACTGTGAATTTCCATAAAAATCTTTAACGGAAATGATTGTTAGGTTTTCTTTAATCTTTTAAAAATGGATTGGGAAGCAAGTGATATAGACTTTTGGACTGGAAATATATTTAGTAAAATTAGTTGTTTTCATGACAACGGAAACGAAAGTGCTCAACTACCGGAAAGCGCAGGTAGGCTTTCAGAGAATTGTTCATGCATTTGCTATTTTACACGTGTGTTAATTATTGTAAATGTACTAATTGTGTTATATTCTCGTTTGTTTAATTTATTCGCTTTAACATGTGGTGTCACTCTTTTTTCTTGACACAAAATTCCCCCCACGGACGACTACTACAAGTCAGTCCCACGTGTTTGATAGAGTACATGTGTACAGAAATGGACTAAAACGGTAACAGGCTCTATATCTGACCTGTAGTCTCAATGACCCCCTTTTTTAGGTATATTTCACAACTGTGATCTGGGTATACTATTGGAATTTCATGGTTTCAATAATTCCTTATGATGTCAAATCAATCCCTCGTTTTGTCTGTTTTTCTAATGAATTGGAGGACCAAAGCTGTATCTTTTTTTAAATATCTGCATGCCGTATACTCTTGGCAAATATGAAAGAAAAAAAAAGAGCAAACATTTTGTAAAGACACTTGTTTACTGTCAAAGACGTATGTTGAATTTAAGACAGTCTTTTAGTTTTTTGTGTCGTTGGACTATTATTTCAATAACATATTCCAATCATCTCCTTTCATTCATATGAAAAAAAATGATGAAAAGATCGATGATGTTGCAAAAACGAAAGAGAATAGAATGAAGTTTCATAGGGTATTGCGATAAATAATTATGAAGTCTAGCCGCCGGACGGTACTTGCAACACCCCGTTTATTGTCGAAAACTTGTGTTTTAGTACATACTTATGATTTTACTACCGTCCCCCTTTTTGGCAAAAATTTACGGAGAACCTCCAGGGCCTCCCTCTCCCCAATTTTGTTTTTAAATGCAAGTTCTGGATCCGCTATGGCACACCATTTGTCAAGTTTGGACATACCCGTCAACCTGACTGTGGTAGGAATATTTATTTTTATTAATGCAGATCAATACTCAAGCCTCCGCCCATTGTCTCTAACAGAGAGAGAGAGAAAATAGTACCTGGAAAACGCTTAATTATCCGTTATAATTGTTTGTCATAGTCATTGGAAAATGGACAGAGGGAGGAAAGTAATTGAAAACTGTTCTACATTAACGCAGAAATAAGCGAAGAGAGATTCGCGCAAAATAGAAAACTAAGCAGTTGAGAAGACAAGCATGTTCTGAGGCTGATGATTACTTTCTGTTACATGCATGACCTATTTTCATAAATTAACCAATAAAAATATATCAAGAAAATTCAATACTATTTTGTACAAATTGTTTGTGAGTGCAGATGAACATATTGATGTAAATGTGCTTTGACATTCAGGATGGCCACATTTCTTTCTTCAATAAAATACAAGTAAAACAATCGAAAGCTAAATAATAATCAAGTGAAGTCGGACACATGACTAAGTGTATAATTACAAATCAAGTTTTCATAATGATATGATAAATGTTAGAAGTCAGTGAGAACTTTCTACAATCATGCATCTTCAAGAACAGAGTTAAAAGGATCTCGGTGATGAATTTGTAATTACCGAATGACTTGTGACGTTTCTCCATTTGTCGTGCGCTTTAGAACAAAAAAACCACATGTTACAAGTTTTCTGTCTATTTTCCCCTCAGGGTTTCCCCAAATATTTACTTCCTGGTCTAGAGTACCTTATTTTTGCATTGTTGACAATATTAAGGGTATACAATAACTGACAGTTTAAATTATCTCTGGGGTTCATACCAGAGGGATTTAAATATGTTTTATCTGTTCGGTTGATAACTTTAAATACGTTTATAAACTTGTATGAATTTTAATCTATATACCGTTATAAAATAGGAACAGTTTTAGAAGTAATATCAAATAATATATATATATCAAATCTTGCGTCCAACTTTAAAATCAATCAGATTACACTTCAATCACCTGGTACCTAACGGTTTTCCACTTTACATTTTATTTTGCATTGCGAACGTTGTTATCTTATTCTTCTCATGATGACACCTAGACTTTTTCAAATCATATAAGAAATGGGAGAATCTCACATACAATATGATAACTCCTCCTATATTTGTAGATTTCAATGTTATCGTTTTTTTATAATGTTGGTTACAATTCCTTTTTATTTTTTTAATGCATTTTAGGCCCGAGTTAGATCAGCATACCCAATGGTTATACTATCGAGTCTAATACCTACATTATTGACTCAATGATCTTGACATTTAAACTTTTAGACTGAATACACAGATAATAAATGACTTTTAGAAAATCTAGTTGACAATTCCTTTTTTATTATTAATGCATTTTAGGCCCAAGTTACATCAAAATATCCTATGGTAAAAATATTTCGTATATAAATGCTTATATTATTGATCCCTTCCATGTGGTGAGGTTTCATCTTGGCATTTAAACTTAGTGAGGCAGAGTGACTTTCAGAAAATCTAGTAGTTGAATGTGGTAATATCGTATCGAGATATGTTTATCATTGTGTGCAAGGCAATTCCATTTCAAAACTTATTAAGTGATTTGGGGTTTTATATTATGTCTTTTGCCTGAATGAAAATAATCATCATTTTTATTATAATTTTTATGTTAGTAATGCCTTTTATTAAAACGAAGATTTTGATATTCTGTCATTGGCTGTGGCAATGGTCAACACTGCTATTTTTGTCTCTTTTTCACATCTATTTTATAATATACTTGCTGAAAAATACTAGCATTAGCATAGTAATTAAATCAAATAGTTTGGGGTGGGGGTTAAAATTGCTGCAAGTTTTGTTTATCCAAAATCGATTTTACATATTCCATATTGGTCAATTTTTTCCCAAATTAAGTTAAGAGGGGGTGGGGGAGGGGGTCAGTGAAAAAACTATGTGAATTAAGTTTTTTTATCCTACATTGAACTTTTGATGTCGTCCCTTATGCTTTCCATGTATAAACATGTCTTTTTAAACATACACTTATTTTGCATATGGGAAGTTTTAAATAGTGTTTGAAAGACGATACCCCGAATACTACGTTTTTAAATGTCTATAAACAGTCCCATTGTTAGTCCTGGCAATTTGAAGTCCATAGAGCTACAAATGACACAGGTTGTTTAGTAACTCTATATATTATATATCTGGGGTTCGGGCTATGGTAGAAGTTTTATTTCATTGGTAGTTTGTATACACATGATATTCAACCATTCTATGAGAAATATCTGTCGTTCAAATTTCTTTTATTATACACCCGTATAACTTTGAAGATTTAAATTGTGTATGCAAATATTCAGTGGTTACATATAGTTCGTTTCTTCTTAATCATGTTAATAGTCTGGCTTTAAAAATCTGCATTTTCAGCTGATATGTTCCAAAGTGTCAGTGTGTCTTGGTCACAAACATTCTTCGATTTCGTTTCAAAGTTGCTTTTATTTTTTTTTTTCGTCCACAAACAGACCGTTGTCACTGTATATAGAACATACTGTCTTGATAATATAAGATAAAGAAAATGTGATATTATTTCCAATGAGACGAGACCACTATCCTACAGTGTTAAAAAATATAGGGTACTGTACAACCTTCAACAATAAGGAAAACCTGTACCGTATAGTGAGCTATAAAAGTTCCTGGCAAAATGTGAAATATTTCAAAAGAGAAAACAGACGGCCTGATTAAAAAAAAAATAAACGAAAAACAGATATAGCAGACAGCGACTAACTATAACCACTGATTTACAGGCACAAGCAAACAAAAGAATGAGGCAGGGTTAAGCATGAGTTTGTTGGCTTCATTTACTATCTGTATAGAAAGGTGTAGCTGTAGGATTAAATATTGTCCGCCATGAAATTATGTCCACCGGACACTTTTTCACAGTAAATTTTGTCCGTGGACAAAATTTTATAATGAAACATCGTCCGGACGACATTTACCTACGAAATCGTGTCCACCGATATGAAAAAGTGTCCTTCAAAGAAAGGACATTATTTCTTATGCAGCATAAATACTGCAATCTGATTGGTTAATTACCCCGGTGTAAATAACACCCCACCTTTGTTCACCCCGGGATAAATAAAATTATGCCAAAATAAAGAAAAAAAACAAAAATGTCCAAAAATAAAAAAAAACAAAAAAAAATGTCAAAAAAAAAATAAATCAGGGGTAAAATGCAAGTTTTGTCTATTATTTTGAAACCCGTTATAAATGGAGAAAATCTGACAGGGCAAAAATGTTCAGAATGTTGAGCTCTACCAATTGTTCATATACATCAAAACTGTCAGACGACTACGTATAGGATTTATTTCCTTTAAAAGACAAATTTTATCATTTTTCATTTTTGCCTATTATTTTAAAAACTATAAAAGATAGGGAGAAACTTTAAATTGCAAATATGATCAGCAAAACAAGTTGTACAAATAAGTCCGAATGGTCGAAATCGTCAGTCGACTCCTTATTAGAGTTATTGCCCTTTGATGGTGATTTTTATCATTTTTGTGTGTTTTTGCCTTATATCTTAAAAAATATAATAGATTGATAGAAACTTAAATAAGCAAAAATGATCAATAAGACAAGATCTACAATTTAGACAAATGAAGGAAATCGTCCGACGACTCCTTATTGGAGTTATTGCCCTAAAATGACGATTGTTACCCTTTTTATGTGTTTTGCCTTTTAATAGATAAATAGACACCGTAAATCACAAAAATGATCAGCAAAGCAAGATCTACTAACAAGTCAAATTTTGCTGATATTGTTATTAGACTGTCACTCTTTATAGGAGTGATTGCCCTTAAATGAGGATTTTTTTTATGCCCTCTATTGTGTCTTGAGCAAAATAAACAGACTATATGATCAGCAATCCAAGATCAACAAAACAAGAGATTTTTTTCATGAATTCTATTCTCATCTAAAATGTTGGAGTGTCCTTTGTTGAATATGCACATAGACCAAGGTGAGCGACACAGGCTCTTTAGAGCCTCTAGTTTTCTGTTCTGGTTTTTCATTTTGTTTTGCCTACAGTCTCCATGCACTTTAAAAGTAATGACTATACTAGTTTATCATGCAAAGGAAACTAATACTGTTTCGGGTAATACATGATGAATTCTCTGTAAAAAGCTAATTAAATCCTCCAACCCCCGAGTAATACGTCTTTTTTCTGTCGTCCTTGACAGTCCGGTATTTGGTTTTAATAATAATTTACAAATACAAAGTTTTATTACTGTTTAATACCGATATACAATTATATTCACAATTTTCTGTTCGCAGCCTCGAAGTCATTTCTGGCGCTTCTCTAGTGCTCCTTTTAAACGTTTATTAAAAAACGTTTTTTTTCCTTTTTCAAACTAACAAACATTTTGGTATTCCATGATCTAAGTGGAATATTAGGTTTTTCGATCGATCGAGAGAGAAAGAGGTTGCTTAAAATGACTCGTTCATATAACCTGTTTAAGTTAATTTTATCTTGGAGCTACATTCGTCAGACGTGGTATTATATTCTAGCACATACAAACATGCATAGCTACTTTTAATTTCAAATTTTACATTCGCTAGGATCGTTATAAGAACGATAACTCTTATTTTTTTACAGACTCGAGCATCCAAGAGCTGACGCAACCTGATGATTTAATGATCCCATTAATGTGGCCAAATGTTTATGGTGACCAAGGTGGTGAAACTCTAGTCGTAGAATACGAAATAGAGGTTCCTCCAGAAGAAACCGGGGAAATGATTTACGCAAATTCACCCGGTTCTGCTGGCGATATTTCAGATTTTTCTTCCGGTAAGTTTAGTCTATAGTGATCAATGTGTTGAAATTCTCGTCTTAAAGAAAACGGAATAATAATCTAATGGTTAGTTGCCAAAAAAAAAAAAAAACGGAAAATAATCATGCATCGAAATGATGTTCTCATAATTTCAATACTTTCATGACAGGAAAACGGACAAAAAACTACCAGCTATCGACAGAAACGTTTGCTAATGAAGTCTTCAGACTCTAGAAACGTGTTTCTATAATAGCTATCGTGTATGCTTGTAACCTTAACCCTTTGAAGCTTAGATAGTTCCAGTTTAAATTTACTATCAACGTCTTATTTTCAGCTCGGAACTTATGCCCTAAAATGTCACTACGAAGAACCAAAGTACCAAAGGATTCCACGTTTGAAATAGAATGCGCCAGTATACATATCATATCCGCCCTTTTCTATAATTTTCTTTTTAATGTAAGACACAGTAAACGTCTCTTTCTATGCATGCAATGCTAGTCAGGTGAATTCAGACTCCAGTGGCGGATCCAGAAATTTTTATAAGAGGATAGAAGAACTATTCTGGTTTCCTAATATTTAACGCGGCAAAACCACGTGTCTTTCGTCAGTTGAGACAAGTCGTTCGTATCATTCAAAAAATTTGTAAAACTTAGGTAATAGAAAATCGACACTAAACTACTATAAGTGACAATTTCTTGGCAGAAAAACGGACCAGAAGCTACTATGCGTCAGAAAATATGTTCTTTTTTTTCTTTCAAGTGTGAAATAAACATGATGTATTGAAATCATGCATCAAACTACATATCCTTGTTTTTATATAACAAGTAATTGCTGGTCCCTTTTAAAATCTATTTTGAATTAAAATGCTTATTTAGCAAACATATACACACTTTCCGGTCCTAAAAATGGCAAGTTCAGAGCTGTTCGCAGTTTTTTACCCAGAGATTCAAATGCCTATTAATGGAGTGCATATATTACAGTTCGATAGACAAGAAGTCTTGATTTTCTTGGAAATGATTTCTTTAACTCGAGGACGCTTTTTTTTTTATATGTAAAACCTAACCATGAGTATTTATCGGCATAATCATCGAATAAAAAGCTGATTTGGGTCTTCATGAAATTGACGATTAAGACTACTGTATACTGTAGTTAGTGTTAAAAGAAGCAACAATACATATCCATCTTAATATCATAATATAGTTATGATTGAGGTTTTATTTTAACATTTTTATACGACCACAAAAACATTTGCCTTCGTATAAAATGCTATCATGTCGTCGTCGTCGTCCGAAGATACATTTGGTTTCCGGACAATAACTTTAGTTTAAGTGAATGGATCTGTATGAAATTATACCAGAAGGTTCAATACCACAAAAGAAAGGTTGGGATTGATTTTGGGGGTTATGGTACCAAGTTAAGGAATTAGGGGCCAAAAACAAACATTTTTGTAGTTTCCGGACAATAACTTGTGTGTAAGTGTATGGATCTCTCTGAAATTGTACCACAAGGTTCCATATCACAAAGGGAAGGCTGGGATTGAGTTTGGGGGTAATCGCCCTAAACGTTTAAAAATTAGGGGCAAAAAAGGGGCCAAAAACAAGCATTTTCCTAGTTTCCAGACAATGACTTGTTAAAGTTTATGGAACTCTCTGAAATTGTACATGGGTGGGGGATTTTTTCAAATTTTGTTTGAGAGTTCATATTTTTCAGTTTTTTGGGGGATTAATACTTTTTTCTTCAAGATTTAAAAAAAAAAAATTTTGTGGGACACATTTTTTGGAGGGGATTTTTTTTTGCATAATTTTGTTTTTATTTCCAAATTTTCCAGTTTTACATTGATTATTTCTGATTTATATATAAAAGCAAAAAATACTGATATTGCAGGAGATACACACCAAACAGGGTGTGTAAATTATTATATATATAACAGTTAAACAAAGTATTGTGCAACAGCACAGTATTGCACAATAGCAAGACATCTTCAATTGAAAATAAATACAAATCTTTTAACCAAATTCAGTGGGATTAATTTAAAGTCTTTAATTTTTGGGGGTTCTAACCTTTTATTAATAATTTGGATATTTGGCCCCACTTCTAAATTGGTCTACATTGAGGTCCAAAGGGTCCAAAATTAAATTTGTTTGTTTCATCAAAAACTGAATTATTGAGGCTCTATGATATGCTGAATCTTATTGTGCATTTAGGTTTTTATTTTGGGCCCTGTTTTCAAATTAGTCCATATTAATGTTTGAAGGGTCCAAATTAAACTTTGTTTGATTTCAACTAAAATTGAATTTTTAGTGTTTTTTTTTGTATGCTGAATCTAACCATGTTGTTAGATTTTGGATATCAAACCATACTAAGTAAATTAAATGTCCATTTCAAATTTTTAAGATCTTTGACTACATTTATTTTGTGTCCGAAACCTATATCATGTCAAAAATTTGATCACAATCCAAATTCAAACAGTATCAAGCTTGAATATTGCGTCCAAACTTGTCCCAACTGTTCAGGGTTCGACCTCTGCGGTCGTATCAGACTGCGCTCGGCAAAGCATTTTATTTTCAAAATCAATTCATCAGTTTTTATACTTGGTAATCCCAGAAATAGTATTCAACTCGGTCGTTTAAAGGTCTGAGAAAGCATCCAGGAATAGTCTGTTTAACATTCGACCAGTCTCTGCAATATCGGAATCCTGTTATGGTGAAATTGCCGCGGAAGACATCGACAGTTTTTTCCACAGATTTTCAAGATCAGATAGGGGGCTTTTAGATCAGAAATTTAGTGAAATATTAAAATGATTTATAATAGAAAACGTATAGCCAAATTCATGTACTACAAATGCATACAGTAACACATTTACCGTTTTTTTTTTCTTGAAATTTGTACATATTATCTGGGACTATTAGTATAATATAATAGTCCCAGATATTATTCTTGAAGCAGAACACAATAGATTACAAAGAAAGTTATTTGGGTCCAAGTGCTTATTTTGTTGTTGCTCAAACAGAAAACCAAGTTTTTTATTCCATTGACTTTTTGGCGCCATATTACGATTCATTTATGAAGCATCGTCGTCCAGCTATTTCCGCTGTTTATCTAAACATACGAGTTATTATCATAAATTGGAATTTATTGGTGATAAAAAAATTTAAAAAAATATTTCACTCGAATCGATGCCCTTGTACACTCACAGTACCAGCTAGGCTTTCCGTTGTTTATTGCTAAAGGGTTTTAATATCATATTAGGAGGATTTTTAATTGACATGTGGTGAACCATTTTACCTTATAAATGGGATTTAAAAAAAAACTTGTTGGTGGTATATAAACGTAGAATGTTTATCCGTTTTATTGACTCCAGTCCTTAGATTTTCTGCACAAAATAATGGTAACATAATGGTCACTTTGGTGTTGTATTCTTTGGACATCCCTGATCATTACGTTTTAATTCTGTTTTGGAAAAAAAGCCAAATGCAGCATACATAGCTCTTATCTACTAATTTTAGCTCACCTGACACAAAGGGTCAAGTGAGCAAGTTAGCTGTTTTCATCTCTTGGCGTTCTTCGTCCATTAACTTTTACAAAAGAAAAAAAAAACGTTTTCTCTGAATTTAGTGTGGCAATTTTGAACGAAAGGGTTAAATGAAAGTTGTGTCCAATCTTGAAAAACGCTATAGAGAAAATCTGAAAGGGGACAGAAGTGTTTTGAATGTTAAGATCAACCTACTGTCTATTTACACAAAAACTACCAGAAGACTTCTTATATGATTTATTGTCCTTAAATGACGATTTATTGTATTTTTTTCCCGTATTGCCTATTATCTTTAAGACTTCAGTAGATGGAGAGAAACTTCTAATAGCAAAAATTATCAGCAAGAAGAGATCTACAAATTTGGCAACAAGGCCAAAAATCACAGTGTTGGTCGACTCCTTAAATGAGTTATTGCCCCCAATAAATCACGTTTTTTTTACAATTTTGGTAGTTTTGCTTATTATCTTCAAAACTATAATAGATAAAAAAAAGAGAGAAACTTTTAATGGCCAAAATTATCATTACTAGGACAAGATCTGCAAATGTGCCAGTAAGGCCGAAATCGTCGGCTATTTCCCCTACATGGCGATTTTGACCGATTGCTATTGAAAAATGATTCATCAGATCTAGTGTGCATTTATTGTACACTTTTTTCAGCATTTTAAAAAAATTTATACAGTTTTTTAAACTAGAGTAGAGAAAGAATGAACTGTTAACAGAAAAATCATTAACAGCACAAGATCTACAATTAGTAAGCGATTGTCATTTACGTCCTTATAGGAGTTATTGCCCTTAATTGACGATTTTGACTCTTTGTTATGTGTTTTGCAAAAACTATTGAAAATAAAGAGAAAATGTTAACAGCAAAAATTATCACCAACATGACCCCAAGACAAGATATTCAAATCGGTCATGTTAGTCCTTTTCTTATAGAAGTTATTGCCCTAGCTTGAATGACAATTTTTTACACATTTTTGTATGTTGGCCAAAATCTATAATAGATAGAGAGAGGTGAACACAAAATAAATGATCAGTAATACTAAATGAGGAAAAAAAAAAGAAAACCTAAAATCAATTTTTTTGTCTGCATTAAAAATGCATTGATCCAGCCTCTTTAGAGGCTATATTTATAATCGGATTATCCTGACCAATATCTGACCCTGTGAGAGAAACGACTTCAGGTAAAATTGACCATACATCTTAATAAAATTAGACTTCTTTGAATATTGATTTGGAAAGTTACATGTAGGCCTATTACTCAGCGGTGGAAGGGGGTATACTAGCTGTTATCATGTCCCATGGAAGATAGTTTTAAAACTATTAATTCATACTCTATTCTTTAAGTAAATATACATATACTGATAATATGTGATTTTAGAATCTAAGCATAACAAGTGAACTTATACAGGTGTTGGTTGTCCTTTTGACATTGTTTACCTGTTCACTATTTATAGTTGGTTCAATACACGCATGACAATTTAGTGTATTACTTCCGGGATTATCCCGCCAAATATCGTTGCTAATGAGACGAAATTTTCCGATAAATTTTATTTAAAATTATGCAAATGTATTATAAAATTTATTTACAATATTTACAAGTGCACCAGTTAATCAGGACTGTACAATTCGTCTCGATTTAAAAGATAATTTGTCTCTGGAAAACCCGGAAGTAGTTTTGACATATTTTGTCTGGAAGGCATTAGTTTCACAACTCTCCAGTTTATTTTGTTTTACTGACATTAGATCGTATGACTATCGCAAATACATAGTGTTCGTGAACAATGGAAATAATAGATGTATCAAAAATTAAGAAAGGTAAGGCCAAAACAAGTCGCAAACAGCTGTTGTTACACGAGATATCTGTTATAGCAAGTCCAGCAGATTGACAACGTCCTAGGAGGTGTAGAGGTTAAATTTTAATAGGAGATATACATGTTGTTGATCCTTTTCTTTTTGTTTGCTGTTATATTCATAACTGTTCATACAAATAATGATATTTAATTTTGTTCCTTGATTGTTTTTATTAACAATTCAAAAGTAGGTCATGCAAATTGATTATGAAAGCAGTCAAAGGGAAATAACTCTAAATTTTTTTACAGAACCTGAGAACGACAGCAGTTGTGGAGGCAGTGATGGCAGTAGTCCAATGATCTCATACAGTAAAGTGGAAGTAAAAACTGAACCAGGATTAGATGAGCAACGTCAGGCAGCACCTTATCTACCAGTACAGGCAATATTATCTCCGTATGAAGAAGAGGAGTTAGAAGATTATAATGACACAGTTATTCGTCATAAAAAAAGACGAAAAAGTGATGCAGAATATATTGCTGATGGTAGAAAAAGACCTGGTAGAAAGAAGGGACAAAGTAAATATAAGTTACATGTATATAAACACAAGTGAAGTTCTGTTGAAAAGGGGGCACTTGCAAGCATGTATTTAACAATTTATTATTTACTGTTCATATCAGTACATGTACTTTCACTTGCGAGAAGGGGATCAAGGTTAAATATTCTCTAAGTACCTTTTTATTTCTAGATGAAAGACAAAAGTATTGAGCAAATATTTTAACAATTACCCTAACCCAAAGTTTTAAACAGTAAACTTGAAGAATCTTGTATTGATTGATTGATTTTTGCTTGCTTAATCTGGGACACATAATTTGTGTATTAGTATATATACAGGGTATACAGGTAGATATTTTCTAAACATATAACTTCTGACACTACCACTCACCTTTTTTATAATCTCGTTCCATTTTGCAAACACTTGTATATGTTCATTTGTAATTGTTGTATTTGATGATAGTCCAATGTCTGGACTTTATTTCAATAAAAATTATTTACTTACTTACTTACCTTTGTTAATTATACATATTGCTAATAAATTTGTTTGTAATATGCCATATATATGTATATACATATGTAGTGTTTGAAAGCACTGATGAACCTTAAGGCTCAAAGTTAAAAAAAGGAATTTGAATTTAGTACGAGGCAATCAAATGTAAATGCATTGATTGATTGGTTGTTGCTGGCTTAATCAGATGTACATGTAATGATAACTGATAATTAGAAGAGAAAAAGAATCTATACTATTAAACGAGAAGATCTCATTTTGTGTGTCGCTTCTCTTCCTTCCACAATAAATTATTCATCATGCCTCTGTGTATTATAGGTACCATGCATAGTCGCATTTGTCATCCTCCTTTATGATTATTCAGTTTGGGTAATTTTGGAAGAAAAATGAAAATAAAGGCGTCCGGATATTGTTTCCATCATCTGACAGACTTTTAAGTCATAGAAAAGACTTCCGTTTAGGACTGTTTTTAAAATTACACATAAGTACTTGGGGACAGGACAATTATATTCACGTTTTTCTGTATACTATGATCATACATATACTATAAATAAAGTGTATTTGCTATTTACTATGAATTCCAAGTTTACTATCCACGGCGGTCACTGATATATTATATAGAGAGTCTCTATATAATATATCAGTGACCACCGTGTATAGTCTCTTAGTCTATATAATATATCAGTGACTGCTGTGGATAGTAAACTTGGAATTGATAGTAAATAGCAAATACACTTTATTTAAAGTATATGTACATGTATGTTCATAGTGTACAGAAAAACAGAAAACAAAAATCAACAGACTTTGGAAAAAAGGGGGAGGGCTAAAAAAAATTGTCCTGTCCCCAAGTACCGATGACTTTTGATACCTTTCCTAAAATTCTCCAGTCATAAATCTTTTACAAAAATTCATCCTACAACAGTTTACATACTTTCAATTACGCTCTAATGCCCGTGATTTCACGGATGTGTTCTAGTTATTTTTATAATTACAGTGGTATTATTCTACAAAGATTTAATGGCTATAACTTTTTCAGCTTCCAGTGTGTATCACTTGTGGGAGTTCATCAGAGATCTGTTACATGATCCCAAACAGAGAATAATTAAATGGGAGAATGAACAAGAAGGCATTTTCAGGGTTGTTAAGTCTAGTGAAGTAGCTAAACAATGGGGCAATATGAAGAAAAACCGAGAAAAAATGACATATGAAAAACTTAGCAGATCGTTACGGTAGGTGTTGTTACCTCATTATATATATAAGTTTTGCATTTGGATTATTTAGTTTTTCAATGGCTAAAGTTTTGTTTTATAACTGCTTATACATATTTAGTTTTTCGTTTTTGGCTTTTGACTAGTATGTGTTTTCGAAATTTCATGACTCAAATTAGTCCAAAAACATAGTCAAACAGCAGTTGAATTATAGATGTAAGACTTGCAAGGACCACAGCAAGCCCCAAATCATACCATGAGAAAACCTAAAGCATGGATCAGCATCCCATTTTTGTGGCTGTTAAGTAACAGACAAAACAAACAAATCCTTTGTAATTTGGAACACCTACATCATACATTGTCATACCTACATCATACATTGTCATATACATTTGTACAAGGACAAAGATAAAAAGGAGAAATAAAGGCTTTCCTGTATAATGGACATCCAACCCTTATTCATTCATTAAAATATTGTCGTGGATTATCACAAGAAAGAGCGGTCAGAGCCAAATGCAAACATGTCAACCAAATTATTATGAAATATCTGCTATTTTTAAGAAAAATTCAAACCACTGAAAATAAGATCAAGTTTATTAAACCTCAACGAGGAAGTAAAATATCAGATTACCTTGTATGTAAAACAATCAGGGATACTACTTTAACTAGTGATTTTAGGCAAACTTATGTAAGTTAATATGGAATTATAAAATAGAAAATGTTAACATATTTTGACACAAAATCTTTAAAATCACTTATATCATGTATATATAACATATAAGTAATTTTAAGAATAAAAATTTTAAACACTAATATAAGTTTTTGTCCTCAGGCTTCAGCTTTTCCGTGTTTTAAATCAATGATTCAATAATGTTTTACACTAGCATGACTGAAAATGAAATATAATGAAAACAATACTTAAACCAAAAACCAACAACATAATTTCACAGATACTTTTTTTTTTTGCATTTAGCCCTTTCCAACCAATTTCGAGACAATTTCCTATCATAATTGATGTATTCATATAAGTGAAGATCTCTGTTTTACAAATCTCAACAATTTATATTTGCATATTTGCGTAATTTTTCAAGTTGTGAAAATGAATTGCTTGCAAAAATTAGCTGCTAATAACAGTAAATAATATAGAAATTGTGGAAAAAGTTGTCATTAACATAATTTAGGAGCAAATTAAAAAAATCTGTATACGAAGATCAAAACAAAATCATTTAAAAAGGTGATTACTGAAATATTTAAAATACAAAAATAAGTGATCATGAAATCAAGTAATACCCCTGATTGTTAATTAGAAGCAGTGATGGGCTTGATTTGGATCATGTGATATTATAGATATAAGAAGATGTGGTATGAGTGCCAATGAGACAACTCTCTATCTAAGTCACAATTTGTAAAAGTAAACCATTATAGGTCAAAGTACGGCCTTCAAAACGGAGCATTGGCTCACACAAAACAACAAGCCATAAAGGGCCCCAAAAATGACTAGTGTAACACCATTCAAACAGGAAAACCCACGGTCTAATCTATATAAAAAACATATATTCATCTGTCTTTTCTTGAAGACTGCTGACCTCAAGATGTCTTTTGGTTATTTGTTGTTGGGTAGTCTCATTGATGAAGCCCTACATCAACTCCAAGTCTATCTATAACTCGTCATATCAAATTGACAATAAAAAAAAATCAATTTGGTAGATGCTTGTGTATAGCATATATAGTAAAAGTCTGGTCAGATGAAAGCATTACGTTTTAAAGTCCAAGGACCTTTATACAAATGTTCCGTCAAAAGTAAGAATTTGAAATGATATGTAAACTTGATATATGTAGCTCATCAATGAACGTTGTACATTGTCCTACACATGTTGATTACTTTTGCAAAGTTGTGAAATTACATATATGTATGTTCTTACAAGTTCAAAAATTGTGTATGTAATCAATACATTTTAAAGGTATTAAAAAAAAAGGGATTTTGAATCAATTGATAATCATGATAATAAATATACAAATATTTAGGTAGTCAAGAAAAAAAAGGATATTTTTATATTTTATAGGTATTCAAGAAAAGAAGGATATTTTGAAGATGTGCCTAAAGATGAAGGTTATCCCAAAAAACTTTGTTTCAAATTTGGACCAAAATCTCACGGATGGAAAAGACTTTGAATATGAATGCAATTATGTTAATCAAAGAACATGTAAAATGTAAAACGAAAGAAGACAGCATGTGAATCAAAAGACATAGGGCTGTGTGTAGCAGCGTGCCGAGAGGATGTGTGGTACTGTTTACGTTGAATTCTCAAAATGTGATAATAAACTGTGCAATTTGTGTCAACAAAGCACCTGTTAGTGAAACATTTATATCATAATCATGGTTATTACAATTAACCAATCAAAACATGAGTCTGTATACATGTATCAGGAAATACTTAAATTAGTGGCAAAAGTGAAGGCAACATTTCATGGAAGCCTATTGTTATGTTATACAGTCAGGGGTAATACTTATACAAGTGTTTTTTTATTTACTGGTACAGGTAAATTATTTTGGAGGTAGAGTTATATCCTTTAGACATTCCGATATTTTTTATTTATAGAAGTAAAAAAGTCTTATTTTCTCCTATTCTTGAATTTCTCTTGACTACATGTACCTTGTTCAAATAGAGTTTTTAATTGTCTGTCATTAACAGTTGTCTTTCCTATTTATTAAAGTATAATTTCATGGGCAATGAAAATTTCATTTATCTTTTATCTTCAAAATACTGGTCATTTACAAGCCTCTATGAGTCAATTTTTGAAGACCTTGCGTAGTTACTTAACATCTGTGCACAATAGATTTCTTTGCTCAGTTCTTGAGATGACCTAAATTAATTAATAAGCAAAACAGAAAAATTATCTTTAGGCATGTTTTATACTCCCAAAACTAGAGAATTTAAGGGGTTGTAAAAAAAAATTCACTTATATAAGTAAATTTTTGCAGAAAATAAAGGGGAGATAATTAAAACCTTAAAAATAAAAGTAAATATTACTTACATTTTCAAGTAAATAAAATGACTTGTATAAGTATTACCCCTGACTGAGCACTTATAATTACGTATGACTTTTCATGAAAAATTTATCATAAACCATAGCACTTATTACATGTATCGTTTCATGAAAATCTATCATAATCATGAATTATCTTATATACAAATGGGATAACACATTTGCATTGTCATTTTAATTTGATACCTGTGAAAAAATATATATGTGATAAATAACAGCAATAAACACTGCTGATAAGTATTATGTTTATATTCACAAAAAGAAAGTTTTTAACATACGTGTTTGTTTGTAAGTTGTTTATTTCAGAATATTTTAATATTGATGTATGTTGTATTTTATTCCAAAGTCTTATTCATGAATTTTACAAGTGTGCCTTTTCTATCATTCCAGGTTTTACTCTCAATTTTTGTTTAAATCATGAGAAAAAATGTTTTTTTGTAGAGTGAATTGATTTTAAACAAGTAGAGGTTTAAATTTTTCATTGTCTATGAAATATCAAGTTATTGATGCACTTAAATTGCGGAAATAAGAGTTATATCTAGCATGTCTAGTGCATTAAATCTTGTCATTGTTTTAAATTTTTATTGTTGTCACAATAAAAGCTACATTTAAAAAAGAGAATCTGAAAATATGCTAAATTGGGGATGGGACTAACATATTCCTGCTTTTACTAAGTGAAAAATCCTTTGAAATTATAATCTAACTTTATTCTCCAAAAATTCAAATTCTTACTTCCATAAAACCTACATGACCTACTGGATATGGAAAAATTGCTTCCATTGGTTGATCTAGATATGGTGTTTTTAATAAAAGATGGAAATTAATTTAAAATGCTTTATTACAATGTATGACTAACACCAAAAAGCAAGCCACACAAAGATTCAGGACTGGGATTCATATTCCTGTAATCCTTAAACCAGTCTGTATTATTCTTGAGTTTTACACATACATATTTTAAAAATGTTCAGTTGTAAAGCTATTATGAGTTGTACTTAAGCACTTGTTGACTATTTAAATCTACATACATGTACTTTTCTACATGTTAGATTAAGCATTAGAGCTACCGCCTCATTTAAATTGTTAATGAATTCATTATATTTATTCAAAGATTTTATTGTCTGTGCACTGTAGTAAATGTCCATAAAGATCTGTATATTTTGTAATCTTTTTAAGAAATAATAATAGAATGTTAAATTTAATTGTTAATTATGCATTATTATTTTTAATAAATATGTAAACATTTAAGGACTATAAGTAATGACTAAAAGCTCTTCTTTACATAATTAAATAGTATTAAATTTTTACAATTTTTTAAATGACACTAGTATTGATGTAAACATATCCAATAAAACATTTAAAATTAATGACTTTAAGATCTTATTAATATTTAAAATTATATAAATTTACTGATACATATTGATGAACATTGTCTACTTATTAAAAGAGTAAACATTATTAAGAGTTGACTTACTTTTATACATGTATATATGTGAATACAAATTTGCAGAATATTAAGATAGTTAAGAAATTGACGTTATTAAAACGTATACAGATTTACAAGATGATATATAGTGACAGATGATACATTAACAATTACTGCAATACTATATTTATAACGAAATAACTATACGACTAAAAAGTAAGCAGTTGCAATATGCATAAGAACTAACAGGAAAATACATGCAAGTACATTATAAGACAGAATAACAAATCAAAAGTAACACACTGAACCACATTAACTGAAAATCTGAACGTCACAAGATAACTCAAGTTAACATGTTAAGACACTGAACGCTCACCACATACAGTGAAAAACGTCGTGTAACAGTCAAAGTCATACACAAATGTAAGCAGTGGCAACTAAGCAACTCAAAAGTAAAAGCACAAAACATACTTAAGCATGAACAACTAGACACAAAGCACCGATATAAGAGTACTCAGTAAGTTAAATGTAGTTAAGCTCGTATTAGAAGTATCTAAACTAATCATTGTCTAACAGTGTTAATCAATAACAATATAAGCTTTATTATTTAAGTTTTTCGCTAACTAATTAAAAAGTTTATTTTGTATAAAATTATAAGTATAAAGTATAAAACAATTTATCAATTGAATATAGTTAAAATATTTAGTATTTTTATCGTTTTTGAAAATTTAATGATTATTCATATTTCAAGTAGTAACAGCTATAAAATAGTGAATCTGTTATGTTTGAAATGGAATAAAATATCTAAATTTGGAAGACGATACACAAAAGTCAAAAATCAAATACTACAAGACTGGTGAACAGACAAAAGAAAAAGATTTAGAAACAGGAAACACCTAACTAAAGATTGGGGAAAATACACCAATCTCGAGTTATGTATTTCTGAATGAGTTTCACCGGTTGACACGTGGTCAATCGGCATAAACTGTTCAATCAGACCTGTTTCTTCTATTCAATGCTATACAAATTGTATTATGCGAAAAAATAGTATACACAGAATCTTACACATTCAGCCACATATTCTCAAAAATGATCCTTTATACAGTCTTTATAAGAAACAAAATTAATCATCTTGTCCATTCCGCCTTGTACTTCATCTGACATCACGGTCATCAGTCTGGTTTGACGAACGTCCTGAAAATCTTCAGTCATTATTTTATTGTATTTCAAATACGATCTATTACCTTCTAAAAGAACTTCAAACGTTTTGCAATATGTACAAAACAATATAACAAGGCTATCATGTGTCTTTCCAATTAGTAAATCAGATGCAGCACGGCTTTGTTTTAATACAACTTTTCTAAATATATTACCAAATTTATTCACATCAATATTTTCTGAACATTTTCTTGACGTATTTCTATCGAATGAGTAGGTTTATTTACAAACTCCGTATTGTTCACACATTTCTCAGGTAAATTGTCACCTGTATCATCAATACACTGTTCTATATGCACGTTTTCGACAGTTTCAAAATCACCTGTATCATCTATTACTGAGGTAACAACGGGGTTTTTATCTACGTCCATCTCATCAGATTTTCTTTTCGGTATATTTGAAATAGTTTAAACAATATTTTATTCAGATAAATCAATACATAGTATACAATTCTGATCATCAATACATGAAACAAATAGGATTCAGAAACATGCAAAAATTGCTTTTATTAATCTGTCTCCTAGTAAGCAAATAAAATTTCTTATATGGTCAAAATAATGTAAGTATGCCATGTTCTGAAATAGTCAGTTTGTAAGAAAAAAAAATGTAAGATATTGAAGTTTCATTAAAAAAAATACTGAATAAACGTGGTAAATAGTATGGAGGGTTGTGTGCAGAATGAAATGCTTAGGTTTTATAAATGATCGAGCATTTGCATCAAGGATTGAATCGTTTGGTTTTTATTATATATTTCTGTAGTAGAATAAATAAAAGGTTGTTTTGCTCGTCCGAGAGTACGGTTGAACCAAATAGCAAGATATTAATGTCAAATTGAACGAGAAAATCTGCCTCGGAAATTGAAGCCAGAAGTTCCTGCCTTATGTTGGTATATAGTTGACAGGATAATAGGAAATGAGAATTTGTTTCCAAGTCACCGACCGCAACGACAGTTTTTAAGAGTCTACTAAACTCCGAAGAAATAGATGAGAATTTGATGAACTCGCGTTATCCTTAAGCGAGCTTGAAGAACTTGTCCAAATCGATTTCCTACATAGTAATAAGGAGGGACTTTACTATTTTGAGTACAAATTTGTTTCTTAAAAACTGAAAGAGATTCACATTTTCTAACGTTTAAATGTAGTTTATTCCATAACTTGGTTGTCGCTGGGAAAAAAAATACTCTGAGTATAAACTGGTCTGTGATTATATTGGATAACATTATTACGTTGTCTTGTATAATGGTCATGTCTCCTTCCCACTGAATCGGACATAGCTTCTCCAAGATAATCTGGTGTTTTTATATTCAAAATTTTATGAAAAAGGACTAATCTATGATTGCATCTTCTTTCGGACATTTTTTCCCATTTAGTTTCAATATACAATTTATTAATTTAGTTTGGTCCCCCACCCTCTCTGTAACAATCCGCGCTGCATCGAGCTGGATATTCTCAAGTTTATTGATTAAACTTTGATTTTGAGAATCCCATACAACGTCTGTATATTCTAATACAGGTCGAATAAATGATATATAGTTTTTTCAAGAGTAAACCTGTCAACAATATTCTTCACTATATCTGAAATGTTTTCTTTAATATCAAAAAAAATTAGAATCCACGGAAACAATTTCATCCTGATTCAAACTATTATTTTGAAAACTGTTTAGTGTTATTATATTCTTTCATTCTTTTAGCATTTTAGTATCTCGTCTAACTGTAGAGTTTGATTTCCGTTTTGATGTTATACCGTCTTTGTTTGTAAACACTATAGAAATTCTTGCTTTGTCATTTTCACCATGAACTGTAAACGATATGTTTCTAAATTGTTCGCATGCATTTAGTATTGTACTTATAAGTAAAGATGGTAGTCTCTCCATTCTATATAAGGGAACGACCATTTAACTTCAAGGGGAGGGGGTTATGGTTTTTTCCTAAAAAAAATATTCTGATCCCCAATTTGAAGAGAAAAAATATTGTGGTCAAGCAGATGACCAAAAAAAATTCTGAATCAAGATTTTCCCCATACCTTATAGTGTTAAATTTTGAAAAAAATAATTTGATTGATAGCGTCGAAAAACTAAAAAAAAAAATTCTGACCCATACAAAAACCATAACACCCCCCACCCACACACACACACCCACCTTGAAGTTAAATGGTTGCTCCCTAAATCATATGAAACTAACAGAGATCGATAAACTAACTTTCGGGAGCCTCTTTCGACACGCAACATTGAAAACAAAATTAAACGCATACAATAGTCAAAGTGCTTTTGTCTGTATATGTGAAAAAAACTTACTTCTGCAATAAGTAAGAATGATTTACATCCGTTTTCAGCAATAACTTACAAAAGAACAAATATTTCACTTCAGTCAAAAACACGACTAGCCATCTTGCGGTCCACTAGATCACCAACCCTCACATGCCACATGTATTATGCAGTTTAATCTTCAATATGCTCGGTTGTTTGTTTCTGGTGTTTTATGCCACTTTCAGTGCCCTAGCTGTATATCGTGGCGGCCTGTTTATGGAGGAAAAATCTAGCAGTTAAGATAGGAGTCGAACTCACCGCAGAGACACCGTGGCTACACTTTAAATGTAATACTAGTATATCGTACGACTAGAGGCAGGTTTTATAAAGTTAACCTGGAAAAACAGCGAGAAATTTGTACTGTCCCTAAAAAAAGAGACTAGGTTGGATAGGAACAGGAATGTTACCCCTCAAAAGGCCTAAGGCACATATACACCACTCATCGTCCACTCTCTCTCTACAAGATTTGTATGCCCAGCAGCGGCGGAGGGGGCATTGAGTGTTACCCTTGTCCGTCCGTACGTGCGTCCCAAAATTAGTTTTGCGTTCTCATATGTGATGCAGTACGTGTTAAAACCTGTATGTATTTCAGTTTTACAGATCTATGGCAGCCCCCTTTTCTCCACAAGATACGTTATTGTTTATTAGTGTTGTGCTTGTACCTGTGCTTTTTTACCGATCGTACCGGTATTATAGAGATAAAGGGTTTCCCTAAAATAAAGGCTCGTGTCCATGTTAAGGAAGTCTGTTTACCGATCGTACCGGTATTATAGAGTTAAAGGGTTTCCCTAAAATAAAGGCTCGTGTCCATGTTAAGGAAGTCTGTTTACCGATCGTACCGGTATTATAGAGTTAAAGGGTTTCCCTAAAATAAAGGCCGTGTCCATGTTAAGGAAGTCTGTTTACCGATCGTACCTGTATTATAGAGTTAAAGGGTTTCCCTAAAATAAAGGCTCGTGTCCATGTTAAGGAAGTCTGTTTACCGATCGTACAGGTATTATAGAGTTAAAGGGTTTCTCTACAATAAAGGCTCCTGTCCATGTTAAGGAAGTCTGTTTAATGTTGACATGCACCAACGTAACCTTTTCATTTAGATGTATATAAAAAGAATTAAAGTTTTAACATAATATTTCATAATCTGAGGCTTTTATTCCATAGACATGATCGGAATACATGTACATGTATGAACTTTGAAGATTTTGTACGGTATCATATGTCGACTAGTCAGACCACATAGAGAGGAGTATTGTTGCGCATTAAAAATACAAACAGTTTTCAGAAAGTTATTGTTACAAGGTATAAGAGATAGTTCAAATTCATGTGTTGTGCAGAAACATAAAATACTAAGAATGTTAGTATGTATACTTGACAAAGTCAAGTTCTACGAAGGAATATTTTGATAAAGAATTTTCATTTTTTTTTTTTTTTTATTTATTTACTAAATGCACTTTTACTAATTGTTCTTAATATTTGGACAAACGAAGAATATAAAAACATTAAAAAGGCAGACACAAATATTTGTATTTTTTGTTAATTTTATAAATTGGACATTTATGAGTCTTAGGAATGGTCTGTAATGTAGAACACCATACAGGTGTCTCAAAAATCACCATCAACCAAAACCAAAAATCTAACAAATAAAGTAATATATTATGTCCCTGCTTGCAATTAAAGAAATTCGATGTTGATAGCAGATCAGTGCTAGTCTACTGTATAGAGAGGAACTCTCATTGTGATTTGTGCTTGTGTTGTTTGTTTGCCGTCTCATTGGCGTACAAATACCCCATATGCCCTTTTGCTATGCACATTGTCATATTTTCAAAACGTTAAATAAGGACAGGGCACGTGGTCATTAAGCTCATAACGTATTTAAGTACATACACATCCTTGGCTTTTAAAGTTTTTGGTTTGAGTGATCTTGGTGAAGGTTAATCCAGAAAAGGGTTTCGGACTCGTAAATTTAAAGTGTTAGAGACAATTATTATTTTGTCAATTTTCACCCCTGCTTAGCAAATCGCAAAATTGCAAATGTATGAAGATATAAAGACCTATATTCCTGATTTAATGTTGATCAGGTGACAAAAAACCAGCCTTGGTATCTGCTAAGAATTCGAAATAAATTTGTTTTTCTCTACATGATAACCGAAGTTAACAGGAACAATTACGTTGGAGTTATTTCAGTTTAACGATATTCTAAATTCTAATCGGTTAAACATTTAAGGAAAGACAACTCTGATAGTTTTAAATATTGTACTAATGTTGTATGAATTATTTTTCTTAGTACGACAAGAAATAAAATCTCCGATCGTCGAAGCATTAACTTATCGTGAAGATAATATAATAACGTTGGTTTCATCAGAGTAAGTTAGTGCGAACTCTCTAATGAACATAAAGAAAGTTTTCTTTAGATTGACATATGTTGGACCAGTAAATTAGCCCTGTAAATAAATATAAACACAACTGTGTTCTAGATTAACATCTTAATCAACTAGTTCACAAGGTAACAAACAGTACATGTTACACCACTGTCCCAGGTTAAGGGAAGGGTTTGGCACCAGCAAACATGTTTAACCCCGCCACATTCTGTATATGCCTGTCCCACGTCGGAAGCCTGTAAAACAGTGGTTGTCGATCGTTGCTGTATATCATAAATATTTTTTGTATATCGTTTTTTACATGTTAGTTTTATCGTTTGAATTGTTTTACATTTGTCATCTCGGGGCGTTTTATAGCTTACTATGCGGTATGGGTTTTGCAAATTGTTGAAGGCCGTACGGTGACGTATATTTGTTAATTTCTATGTCGTTTGGTCTCTGATGGCGAGTTGTCTCATTGGCAATCATACTACATCTTCTTATCTTTATATGTCACACTACACTCCGTACACATTAGCCGGATTCCAAGTCGACTAGTCTTTGGTCTAATTCCTTTATGTCACTTGCTTAGTGAAGATGCAGCAAAGAAAAAACAACATCAAATATAAACAAATTTCAGAGTCTTTGGTTTGACTCTGCATGAATCGAACCTTCAACCTCCCAGTAGTGGACACTACTACGTAGGCCGAGGCGACATACGACTTTATAACGATGAGATGAATAGTTAACTATAAAAGTAAAGATATGTGGTATGATTTCCAATAAGACAAATATCCGCAGAAGACCAACAGACAAAGGTGTAAACAACTACAGATCACCGTACGGCATTTAACAACGAGCAAAATCCATACTGTATAGTAAGTTATATAAAGCTATATAAGTCCCCAACATGTGATAAAATATTAATTCAAAAGAGAAAACCAACAGCCTGATTTATACTACACAATAAACCAATAACAAATCTTACAGATAGCAACCAACGCCAAACATTAGAGTACATGTGCTTGGCTTAGGACAGGCACACAAAGATTGAGGCGGAGTTGAACATGTTTGCTACCGGTCAACCTTTCACTAACCTGGGGCAATGGTGTAACAGGACAACAAAGGAACAAAATGTAAAAGTCAGTTGTGAAGGCTTGAATCATCAGGTCAGTACTCAGTGCATAAATAAATAACAAATAAGACAAAAGAGAAATAGTTCAGATAATGCCAGTACTAAGAAATGTTTCCCAGTCGTGTCATTGTTGATCTAGTCGTCAGTGCATTTGATTGTGTCGTTTTTATGGACTTTACCTTTTAAAATTTACTTTTGATACCGTTTTTCTGTTAATATTAATTCTTTATTGTCATAGAAGTAAAACATGATACTTGTGACAAATACAAATAATAACAACAACAAAAAATAAACTGATTTGAATATATTCAGTCTTGGTGGCCGAGTGGTCTAGAGCGCTGAACACAGTACAGGCAGTGTTGTCTCGATATCTCAATAGCATGAGTTCGAATCCCGGCGAGGGAAGAACAAAAATTTGCTTCCGCAAATTTGCAGATTTAACATTGTTGTGCTGATATTTAGAGTGATTATGAATATATATATATATATATAATTGTCGAAATCCGAATATGGTGTACAAATTTTTGCACTTCATGTTGTCCATATATATAAAATATATATTTTGTATTATATTTGCCTTCGGGTTTATATGATCCGCTCTTTCTATTTCGACTCTTCAAAATTCAAGAATCTATCCTAAATTGAGGTAAATTATATGGCCTTCCAAATACCGTTTCGATTCCTAACATCACTCAAGAGACATTAATTGTCGAAATCCGGATATGGTGTACTAATTTTTGCACCTTTTGTTTGCGGTATACCATCTTTTCCGCAAGTTTATTATTTTCTGTTTGGTATTAAATTAATTGTTAAGATCCATTTTGTTACATCTGGTGATCCGTTTATTTGGCAATCGCCAATGGCAGTCGGCAGGGTTTAAGAACATCCGTTTTTCGACCTGCTAGTCAAATGCATTTTGTTAAAATATACTTTTTCACTGTTTTGGTCTTTTGGAAAATGTTGTTTGTGCTGTATTTAAACCCCTCTACCAAGAAATTTGTTTTGCATGCACACGTATAAAAGTTGCGGTTTTTATCCAACGCAAATATAGGTTTGAACGTTGTTTTCAATTTAGACTTGTTTATATTTTTCGTTTGGGCTTGTATTATATTTGCCTTCGGGTTTATATGATCCGTTCATCCTATTTCGACTCTTCAAAATTCAAGAGTCTATCCTAAATTGAGGTAAATTATATGGCCTTCCAAATACCGTTTCGATTCCTATTATCACTGAAGAGACATTAATTGTCGAAATCCGGATATGGTGTACTAATTTTTGCACCTTTTGTTTGCGGTAGACCATCTTATCCGCAAGTTTATTGTTTTCTGTTTGGTATTAAATTAATTATTAAGATCCATTTTGTTACATCTGGTGATCCGTTTATTTGGCAATCGCCAATGGCAGTCTGCAGGGTTTAAGAACATCTGCTGTTGGACCTGCTAGTCAAATGCGTTTTGTTGAAATATACTTTTTCACTTTTTTGGTCTTTTGGAAAATTTTGTTTGTGCTGTATTTAGACCCTCTACCAAGAAATTTGTTTTGCATGCACACGTATAAAAATTGCGGTTTTTATCCAACGCAATCATAGGTTTGAACGTTGTTTTCAATGTAGACTTGTTTATATATATAACGTTATATATATAAGTCTAAGATTTGCACAACGGTACTAATATAAGATGGTAATATACGACGATGATGTTATAAAATCGTGTTGACAAATATTTCGGCTTAACAAATAGCCTTCGTCAGTGTCAATAAAAATCTTGGATTATGTTTGGAATTCTTTTCAACTGTTTTCCAATTCTCACGAATAAAACCGAAGCTGTTTTTGAGAGATGGGTGGTAGCTAAGAACACATGGAGTCCTTTTATTTTATTATTATCTTTGTATTCTAACAGTTTACTCCTTGGGATAGTTTCCGCTTTCTGAATACTTTTTTGAATAGTTCTGTGCTTATAGCCTCTTCTCTTCAAGCGGGTTTCGAATTGCCTCAGTCGTTTTAGTTGTTTCTGTGTTGGAACATACTCGCTTGACTCTGAGTGCCTGACTGTACAGGATGCTCTCAGTACAATGAGCAGGATGCAAACTTTTAGGGGACAGGTATTGGTGAGTATCAGTAGGCTTAGAATATAGGTCTGTGGATATAATGCCTTCTGTTAGGGAGCTGGAAGTATCGAGGAAGGTGATTTTGGATTTAGATCTCTCATGAGTAAATTTGATACTTTGTCGTATGTTGTTGGCATGAGTGATGAATGTATCTAAATCCTCGTCACTTTTATTCCATTTCATATCCACATCATCTATAAATCTAAACCAGGAAAGCGGTTTTTCGATTGAAGATTCAAGGAGTTGTTTTTATAATTTGCCCATAAATATGTTGGCATATGATGGACCCATTTTAGTACCCATAGCAGTTCCATTAACTTGTAGATAATGATCTCCATCAAAGGTGAAGTTGTTGTTCTTAAGTACCAGCGTGAGCATTTTGACCAGGCTTTCAGTAGGTGGATATTTTACTTGTCGGGAATCCCAAACTTCTTTACATGCATCAATGCCATCTGCATGTGGAATATTCGTTTAGAGGGGGGTGACGTCCATAGATACAAGTGTCATGTCGTAAGGAAGGAAGAGGATTTAAGTAGATATAGGAAGATGTGGTATGAGTGCCAATGAAACAACTCTCCATCCAAGTAACAATTTATAAAAGTAAACCATTATAGGTCAAGGTACGGCCTTCAACACGGAGCATTGGCTCACACCGAACATCAAGCTATAAAGGGCCCCAAAAATTACTAGTGTAAAACCATTCAAACGGGAAAACCAACGGTCTAATCTATATAAAAACGAGAAACGAGAAACACGTATGAACTACATAAACAGACAACAACTACTGTACATCAGATTCCTGACTTAGGACAGGTGCAACATATTTAGTTTAAAGACGTCTTAAACAGTACGAGAAAAACATGTCAAAATATAGTTACATAGAAGAGACAGGATGTATAGAGCCATACATTTTAAAAACTGTATGGCAACTGCATATTTATCTGTTTTTGATTGGAAAAGATGGCATAATATAAGAGTAACAGCCAATAAATTAGCATTTTTATTTTTCGAAAGACATTTGATTAAACGAGAAAAGTTCTGTTTGATACGACTGAAGTGAAGTGTTGAGAGTCGAAAGGTCGTAACTGTCAATCGAATTGAAAGAACCACTAACAACACGTTATTTATCTAAAATTACGAAGAGTTCTTAACACTCCAAAACTAATTAATTCCATACGCATTTGCTTTATTACAAAGTCTTATAGCAAGTTCTTTAATAGCAGTCATGGAAGTAAGTACTTAGATAATACTAGCCTACGAGATGAACCGATAGATATTCCCCCTTTTTTGTTTGTAATTTAGGCAGCCAATACATAGCAGAGATTTTCAATAAATGAAAGTAAGCCTGAAATTTAAGCTGATATGATTGTTTGATATTTGTGCGCAGTCTTGAATACAGAAGAATTCATAATTTGTAAGAACTTAAGAACTTCCGTGAGGTATTTACGTCATACGACACCATTGTGGTCTGCTTTGTCGGCCGGTACGACCGCAAAATGCTTTCCGAGTACTTGAAGTTTATTTGCCATCTAGATTTTGACATAATATTAACCAATTTATTAATTTTTTTTAATTAAAACTATTTTCGAAATGTGATATGCGAATATCTTCAATATTCATACATTTATTGAAATTAGGATCAAATGGTTTTATCGGATTTCTACGGTTTATACCAGTTCACAACATTTTTTGTGTGTAATTCTCTTTCCAATTTTTTTCGACTTTATCACAAAATCTTATAGGAAGTTCTTGAATAGTAAAGTCAAGGAACTAGTCAAAATAATGCTAGACGACGAGATGAAATGATATTTGACTGTCTACTTTGTGTGTAATTGAGACAGCCAATACATAGTAGGGATTTTCAAAAATTTAAAGGAAGCCTGAAAATTAAGCTGATATGGTTATATGATATTTGTGCGCAGCCTTGAATGCATACGAAATTTGTATTTCATTTTAAAGAACTTCCGTGAGGTATTTACGTCATAGGACACCACTGTTGCCTGCTTTGTAGGCCAGTACGAACACAAAACGCTTTCCGAGTACTTGAAGTTTAATTAGAATCCTAGAAATTGACATAATATTAACCCTTTCGTCAAATTTTGAATTATTTTCGAAATGTGATATGCGAAAATCTTCAATATTTTATACATTCAATGCAATTGGAATCAAATGATATTATCGGATTTCTTCGGTTAACACCAATTTATACCATAAGATGAAAGAGCGTCTTCAATAACATGGCGGCACTCTTTCCATTTTTTTTTCAGCGGTTTGGGATATTTTTGTCCTTTATTCAGAAATGTAGAACCTTTCAGTCTTGAACGATATCGAATATATATAAAAAAAGAAGATGTGGTATGATTGCAAATGAGGCAACTCTCCACAAGAGACCAAATGACACACAAAATTAACAACTATAGGTCACCGCACGTCTTTCAACAATGAGCAAAGCCCATACCTTATAGTGACATATAAAAGCCCCGAAATGACAAAAGTAAAACAATTCAAACGAGAAAACTAACGGCCTTATCTATGTACAAAATAATGAACGAAAAACAAAAATGTAACACAGCAACAAACGACAACCACTGAATTACAGGCTCCTGACTTAGGACAGGCACATACAGAATGTGGCGGGTTTAAACTAGTTTGAAGGCGCCAACCCTCCCTTAACCTGGGACAGTAGCCTGTAACATTATGGGTAAAGTAAAGTATTTGTGACACTAGAACACACCCGTGACATCGCGAGTCCGTGAATGAATTAAAGTATCTACGCCTTATTTTTCAGTTCAACTGAGTTCGACTTAAAAAAGTTTTTCCAGAACGTTCAACTTACATGTTATTTTGTGATGCGACCGGAAGCTATATGTTACATATACTATTGGTATCGGTGTCGGACTCGACCCGGAACTTCTTAATTATTGGCAATATTAATTACGTGGAAAACAAATGGGCCTGGAGTGGTGTAACTTTTAATCAACACCATTGTACTATATTAGTTATATATAAAGTTGAATTCTTTGATTCATCGTTTTTACGTCATGACGGCTGACAAACTGGACCTCGTTATTTTAGTATTATAGATATGTTAACCTCTCAATTAACAGTCTAGAAAATGGTGTGAATTAATTTTACAGAGACTATCAAATGTCTGCCATAAATAGCAAGTTTCCTTTAAGACAAAATCATTATATATAACAAAAGGCAGCCGCTCACGAGGTTCCTGAGGTAAGGCATGCACATGTATTTGCGGCTGAGTGCGTGTGTGTGTGTGTGTGACGGGGTTAAACTAGTTTAGAGAACTACATGTATTACCCCTTCATAGTTTGACCAGTGAAAAAGAACAAAAATAAACATAGGATCTAAAGGAACGCACTGTTTAATTAGTACAGAAATAGAACTATTCTCTGTAATACCATCATTATAGAAAAATATAAAAAAAATAAGACATAGTACCATCAAAACAACAATTTTTTTTACAAAGGAATTTGCTGATTGTTGAAGGCCTATGTCATTTGGTCTCTGGTAGAGAATTGTCTCATTGGTAATCATGAATATTAAGAAATTGACATCAAAACAAAGAAATCCTGGTACGTATATGTATTTTGTTTAACACAATCAAAACTGAAGTTCATTTTGCATCGTGACCTTTTATTCTACTTGACATTTTACCCTCACATGTTCAGAACTTTTGGCCATCGCAAGTTGGAGTACCTGACAAAGACAATAATCCAGAAATGTGCTTCACATGCAATTATTGTCTTATAGGAATGAAAAACAGGGGCAGGATTAGATGGGGCTGTCCCCTTTTTGGAGAATCAAATATGGTAAACTGAAACATTGCAAAGAATAAAAAGTATTATGTGGTATAAATTATTGAGACATCACTCAATCGACACACTGAATCACAAGACACATAGTCAACTTAATATAGTAAGGTCTTCAACGTACCAATGATGCATTTCAGTTTACTTATTTAAACAATCTGATCCCCTTTTCAAAATCTTGGATCAACAGAAAATTGACAAAAAGGGAAGGGACATAAAAGGTGAGATTTTAAATAAGTTAAACTAAAGATTTTGAAATATACTAATATACATTTACGTCAAATTGTATTAAAACATTTAAACGTAGAACTCTTTCAACACGACAAAATAATCCCGATCTGACTTATGTTTATTATGGTTTCTATTTATAACATCAAATTATGTTCTGTCCCAATTTTACAGATTTATTGGGAAAAAAATGTGCATTTGAATAATTATACAAAAAATAAAACGTATTTTCTGGGTCATTGTGATTATAACAGGAACTAAGGTTTTCCCGACCAGCTGGTTTATAATTTGCCTATATCAGATTAGATATCACAGATATTCTATTATTTACGATGTCATTGTAACAAAAAAAGATTTATCTTCAAGAGGAAGTGTTAAAGGGTAAATAGCTTGATATAGTTTTCACGATACAAAACCTGTTTTAAATGTTTTGAAGATTTAACAGAAGAAAGATAGCAAAGTTACGTAATGAACAAACTGCGCATGTAGTGTTATATTTTTTACAGTAGTTTTATGACTTCATATTAACAACATAACTCATGAGAACAATTTGCTATATAGTAGTTCTCTATGGATAAAATGATAAGTTGAGTGTACATCCAAAGATAAAAGACATCCATCCATACGGTCTTAAACAAAAGGCAGCTACATGTTTCTATACAATATGTTAAGTTCCTCGCCTGAGTCTATTAAATTTCAGCGACAAAATTTAACCGAATGAAACTACTAGAGATCTGCCATCAGCACCCATTTCCGAGAATAACTTTTAAAAAAGAAGAAAGAAAAAATATAACAAAAGAAGCCAATGACGGGGTTCCTGTCTTCGTATGAGCACAGAAATATTTGACGGGACTGCATTTTAAAATCCTATAACTTATACCATTTGCTGCAGTAGTTCTGTAGCTTTATATCTGGATAGTGTTTGCTGTTGAAGAAGTGTAGACGTATACAGAAATAACAAGTCTATCTTACTCTATCCGAGTCTGAAATATGTTTACTCTATCAAGAATATCACAGCACCAATTAAAGCGAGTTTTAAACCCGAATCTGAGGTAAAACTGTTGCTTTTTCAAGAATGTCAAAGCACTAACGAAAAGCACCTTATACCCGAGTATGAAGTACACGTGTTGCTCTATCACAAATGTAACACAAACCATTACACGCGCTTCAGATAGGAGTCTGAAATATGAACTTTGTTCAATCGAAATGTCATAGTAATTATAACAGCGAGTGTCATACTTTCGTATAACTATGGTGAAAGATATAACAGCGAGTGTCATACCTTCGTTTAACTATGGTGAAAGTTATAACAGCGAGTGTCATACCTTCGTATAACTATGGTGAAAGTTATAACAGCGAATGCCATACCTTCGTATAACTATGGCGGCAGAATTTCAGTGTATCCATGAAATCATGCATTATAAGCAACATGGATAGTGAACGACATAGCCACTTCTGAACAATGTAACATTTACTTGTAGGTTATACATAATAGTTTGAAAAGGAGCTGTGAGGTATGCATCAATGAGTAAGCAACCTAATGAGACATATTAAACAGACGTTTTCAGAAGCCAAATTATGGTGGTGTTTTCAGTTGTTTGTTTTTATTATTATTATTTTGAATACCATAAGGGTTAAAAAGGTAGTTTCCTTTTTTATTCAGTGTAGTTTATTACAAAAAAGTATCTCACCTTTACACACGATGGGTGCCACATGTGGAGCAGGATCTGCGATTTTCCGGAGCATCCGAGATCATACCCGGTTTTTACTCGGGTTCGTGTTGCTCAGTCTTTAGTTTTCTAGAGAATAAAGTAATTTCAGCTATTGAACCAAAGGTTCCAGATGTTAAAGTTGAACTCATCCTTTCGAAAGCTTTACGGACTCTTTTATAATTTTGTTGACCCATTATGAAATATCTATGTCAAAAATAACCACGTAAATATATGTTCCACTTGTGGTGCCGCAACCCTGTCTCACCTTTTCTCGATTGTGATATCATTATGCATTATGTAACACGACGTGTACCACTAGTGGAGTAGAAACTGTTTACCCTACAGCAACATCCGAGTTCATTCACGTTTTAGGTGGCACTCTTGTTGCTCAGTCTTCAGGTTTCAGTATAGTCATTTGTAGATTGGTTCATCTGATCATTGTCTTACTATTTGGTGAGGGTGTTGTCTTTTATGAGTTATTTTTTTTATCTGCTCCTTGAAAGCCTCGACCTTTTTTGAATTTTTTATTGTAATTTTTTTTTATTAAATTATTGTAAGTTCAGGATTTAATGGGTAATTCAATGTTGTCTAAATACGGCAACATATTAAATTTTTAAATAAGTAAATTACTAAAGCACCTGGTAAAAAATTTCATAATTTAGTTAAAACAAGGGTATTTTGTCATCTTGTCTATTTATTGTGAGATGTATCTTATGATCAGTGTTTCTTCAAAATGTTCAATGATTGCTATGATGATGTCTCAAGTTGTTTTTGAAGTTGGTTTACAGATTTACAAAAGCGCTTACGTTTATTATAATTGACATGTTTCACGTATCTTTCATTTTCATTTCTTTAAATCCATTAGATAAGCAAAAAAAGATACGTGATTTGTTTCATACGTCATACGGTTTTAAATAAAAAATAAATAGTTAGAAATCTATTTGTGTATCTAATAAGGAAACAATTAAAACGATACAATGACTACAAAAGCTGCTTCCTTGTACATGAACTTTAGTGTAATTAGTATTTTAGCTGTTTGTCTTTTCCGCCAATTATTTTCATTTTTTAAACAATGGCAACAAAAGACTAATTACAATTGCAATGGTACTAAGGAGACGCTTTTACATGCATCAATAAAGTGAGCATTCATAAGTACTTTTACATAATATTAACATGTACCGCTAGTCACTGGAATGAAAATTTCTTTTTATTTCAAAACAAGTTCTAATAAAAATAATATAACGAGCTTGTTTCGCTTTGTTAACAACATCGTGATAAAATTCCGATATATCTAAAATTGCATGCGTTTGTTTAGAGAATTATAAGGATTAAACACTCTTTTTATAGAGTTATTCGTTATATATTAAAAAATTCGTGCAAGCCATATATTTGATGGACATTTTTAGCTTTATTTTATAGGGGAAATGGAACAGCCTTTGTCTCACTATCTAACAGAGTTCAAATGAATTGACTATAATATAAATAACGTACAACTGATACGGTGATAGAGTATGTTGTTACCCAAGAAAACATTGTCAATTATAGGGCATCTTATGACCTTCAACAATGAGGAAAAAAAATTATACTGCATAGTCGATCGGTATAAAAGGCCACGTTGGAAAATGTGAACCAATTCAAACGAGAAAACTAACGGTCTAATTTATAACAAAACAAAACAGTTTACGAAAAACAAATATAATAGACATGAACCAACGACAACCACTGAACTACAGACTTCTGATTTGGGACAGTCACATAAAGTATCCGTCAGGGTTAAACATGTTTGAGAGCGCTCACCCCCACCCCCTAACAATTGACAGTGGTGTAACAGCAAAGCATAAAGCAAATAGTAATCAGTTGCAATAAGCTTAACTCAAAAGATCGGTAAAAGGCACAAAAACAACAACATGAAAACCTTAGACACAAAGCACCGATATAAGAGTACTCGTAGTTAATGAAAGCTAGCTCAAAGCCGAGCACTGCAAATAAATCGTGTTCTCCCAGGCTTAATCAATACACAATAGAAGCCATTTTCACATGGGCTGGGCTGTTATATTTGTTTGCTTTCTCTCGCTAACTCGAATTAAAATAGTTGTCTTCTGAAATTATTGTAAGTAAAAGATACAAAAGGTATTTAAAAATTATACAAAAACAAAGACTTTATTTTCTAAACGTCTGAATAATTAAATACTGGGTAAAGTTATTCAACATTTATTCGATTTTGAAAATTTAGTTCAAAAAATGTTTGTGTTTGTGTTTATGATTTTTATTTACAATGAGTACTAAAGCTGTTTACAATGAGTACTAAAGCTGTTTACAATGAGTACTAAAGCTGTTTCCTGGTCATTAAGTGTAGGTACAATTGACAATACGTACTACATACATTCTTAAATCAACAATAACAAAAACAAAAGTAATAGAAATCTGAATGGTAGTAAGGAAGTGCACTTACATGTATTAAATGGGGGAAAACCATTCATACAGTAAATATGGGGTTTTACTTGGTGATTCAAGTAAAGTCACAAATTACTTACAGATAAGGCAACTGAAAGTGAAACGCATAAACTAATAAAAGTCTACTCTATTTTATGTGTATTGTATAAAAAAAAAAATTTATTTCTTTTTTTTCAAACATGAAGAACTTATAGATGATATGCTATTCATGAACTTTTTAAAACTAGAAATAGGTGTATTGTTTTCAATATTAACGTCAAATGTAATGTAAGGAGGCTCTGGCCTTTGTTAGTCTAGTATGTTTTTTAATTTTAGTTCATTTATATGTTTTGGAGTTTAGTGTGACGTCCATTTTCACTGAACTAGCACACAATTGTAGTTAGGGGCCAGCTGAGGACCACCTCCGGGTGCGGGATTTTCTCGCTGCATTGAAGACCTATTGGTGGCCTTCGGCTGTTGTCTGCTCTTTGGTCGGGTTGTTGTCTCTTTGACATATTCCCCATTTCCATTCTCAATTTTAAGTGAACAATTTAGTCTTTCAATGGGCCCACTCTTGTACAAATGAAAGACATACAAACATGATCTGTTGCTTTACTTTTATAGTAAACAAATAAAGTCGCCTGGTATCCTGCTACCTAAATGTTGAATTACAGTAACAGTACAACGTCACAGTTCACTTTACGGTCACATTTGCTGTCCGTTATTAAGCCATATCGTTTAGAATAAAATCAAAGAAAACGGATTGGAATCAAAATTAAATGCGTCAAGGATGAATTGCAGGGTAAAACCTTGTCCGTTTGACTTGTACATGATTCAAAATAATATAATCCTAAGCGATCGTCAGTGGTACAAGGGTAGATTTTTGTCTATTTACTGTGATTGACTGGAAAACCTTCAACAACGTGGCGGCGATAGAATTTCGTTCCGGTTTTATTTGTTCAGGAATTCCCGTCAAACATCAAAAATTAAACATAAGATGTCCCGCAACGTTTTTATAATACCAATACACCAAAAAGGGGACAACGATTTCCCGCAAATTTGTATATCTGGTCGTAGAAAAGTATGGTGACAAGTAAAACAATCCCTGCAAATCCATTTGTTAAAACCATTTACCCTCGGTAGCTCATAAGTTAGCACCTGTCTCATATAGAACACAACTGTCGCCAAAAACGATATCTAAACAGTAAGTGTAGTTTGTGTTTAGACGTTTATTGATAGATACTTTTCAGCGCTCTACACATTCCCCATGTTCAATTGAAAGATCGACTACATCGTCTCATTAAACAGAGCTTTTTTTAAAAAACAAATGGTAATTGTAAATACACATTCCTTGATTAAGGCCATGGAAAATCTGACCTTGTGAAAACCCACACTGATTTCAACAACAAAGACACCAAAGATGATGTCATAAACTATGCTTGATACTTTTATCGGCATACTATTTGTTGAGTTTGGTGGATTGATATTTCAACATGCAGTCGGTTTTTCAAATCGATACTTATTGTGCAACCCTACTGGGAGACTTGTTTTTGTACTCATTGAAACATTCATACAGAACCTTCTATTGACAAAAATAGGAATCTTACAAAATTCTATTATTTCACCTTCATATATATTGATAATGTCCTGTCACTCAATAACCAAAATTTCAAGGAGTGCTTCCACCTCATATATATCCCAGTGAAGTTGATATTACATATACTACCTAAACTAGACGGTTTGCTTTATATCTTGATCTTTACCTCGATATTGACCTAGATGGACGACTTTATTTAAGAATCTTTGACAACCATGATGATATCAACTTTCCAATTGTCAACTTCCCATTTCTCAGCAGTAATATACCAATCATACGGCAAATCCCAATTAATACGTCACGCCCTTGCATGTTCAGACTATATGGACTCCGTTAACAGGAAAGTGCTCTGGACACAAAAACTGACTTATGAGGAAAAAACGACTGAAATCAACAATAAATACGTTTAACAATCACCATCACGAATCGGATGCCAGATACAATCTGTCTGTACCTTAACTCACTAGCGACATGTTTTCGCTGTCATCGATCTTTATATATATACCTAAATAGTCGTCTGATCTATAAATCTAACGATTGTTAAGGTCATGACTTTTAAAATAAATAAAGGCTTTACCTAAAACGAAGATGGAAAAGTTGGTGACATCTTTTGGGTAAGGTTTGGCTCATAGCTAAATATACCAAAATCTATGTGTAAAATGACCTTTTAATGTAAATTTGTCAAATATAACATGTGCATGGCGTCATAATGACATAAGAACTGAATGTTCTGAACTATAGCGTTCAAGATTTACCACCATTTTCTTGATCTATAGAATTAACATGGTGTTTGAAGGATTGAAGAGTTTTACTATTTTTTGCACCCTCAGGGCCAAATGATGGCTCTTAATTAGCATATCTCATATTTTCTAACCATTAATAATTGTTTACACACTGTGAATAAAATAAAGAAAATCGTATCATAATACGTTCTAATGCTGCTTCATGTTCATTTAATGTAGTTCGAATTTTGCAATTCTTACATCATTATTATTTGTTTTTGGTCTACTGTTCAATGTTTTGTTTATTCAGAAAACAACCATAACAAATAATTTGTAAGTAATTAAAATATCAGTGTGAACAAGGAAGTATATTTACATGTATCAAATAAGGGAAACCCTTTCATACTGTCTATGTTTTTTACATAGTGTGTCAGGTATATCAACACATCACATCATCAGAAAATGAATCCCTTGTCAATATTACCATGCAAAGTATCTATTTCATGTGATTTGCATTAGAATAGTGAATCTAATTTTTTTAAGATACATTGAACATGAAACGAAAATATACATTTTGTTGATTATCATAATGAAAATACATTTGCTCATAAATTAAGCATTGTACAGGGTCATGTTTTCTCAGTCTCATTGGATGTGTACTGATTGATATTTCAGCCTGGAAAACATGATCTATTTATTTATTAGTTGTTAATAGCTTTGAACTAGCTTTGTGTTATTAGTTTTTGTAAGTTACGTTTTGTGTCGATCTGATTCAAGCATTTATCAACTGCTATTTTACAGTGCATTCTAATGCGGTGTTCTTACACCACTTTTCCAGGTTAGGGAGGGTTGAGTTCTCACAAACTAGCTAACCCCTCAACATTCTTTATGTCTGTTTAATTTATCAAATACCTTAGTTCATCATCGTCATAATATTGTTTGATGGGAATATGAATAAAGTAAGGTGAAGGTAATATATAAACAAGACAACAACCAACACCACTTGTGTAAATAGACAAAAACCATCTGAAGGACAACACACATTCTTAGACTGGCTTGTATACAAAATATGTCAACCTTTAAATCGTCCGGAGTCTGTAAAAGTTAGGAGAAGATTAAGCACAAGCTATCAAAGATGTTATCAATCTAAGTCCTCCAAATGACAACAATAAAACTGCTTTTTGCATGGAAAACGATACATTCACAAAATGTTTTTGGAGAAATTCCCACGAAATAAAATTTTAAAATCGTGAAAGACAATTATTAAAATGCATCTCAAGAAACGGATGTCAGCATAGGTCCTTTAAATGTTTAACAATACAATAGATCAAATATAATAAGTACTATTTATGATTGTCAAACTTTATAAAACATAAACATTTAACAGTCTTCTCATGTTGTATGTACTCTTAATGAGACACTTTCTATTGTCTTTGTAAACACACCAAAATAAAAATGTCGAAATACCAAATAGATACTACTACATATTAAAGATTTATAAATTTCGTGTATCCAAAGCGCTTTGCTACAAATGTAGATTTATCTTCACCAGAAACGATCAAATCCAATTATGTCAAACTCGTGGATACATAAATACGCGAAAACAGAAACGTTTGGAGCTGAAATTCTTGAATAAAGTCATGAAGAAGTAGATTTTACACTATATTCATCTTATTAGTATAAAGTTATGACTTACATGGTAAGAAATAAGTTTCGTACTCCCGTTCATAAAGATGACACTTTTATATCATGGTTTAAGTTCCCCTCATGTAAAAATCTCCTAATGTAAGGAACTAGCTAAGGACTACTAAAAAATATGTTATTGTAAATAAAAAAAAAAAAAAACATTTCCTCTCATCTGTCTCCTTTAGCAAACAGGAATTACTGTACGAACATGGTCTACTAAGCCAACAATCCTTGCTGCTTTGGAGATATCAGGAGATATAAAATAAAAAGTGTAAAATGTTGAAAATTTTTTAAATGTTCTAACTCGGAATCATGCAACTACCAACAGCATTGCCATTTACGAAAGTACATTTTGCAGATTGGTATTTATCAGTAAGACTTAAGAATTCCCGAAAATACGAATGTATGGACCTTTAAAGGTTTACCAATATTCTTTTAGCATAGCTAAAAATTATGTTGTTATAAATTAGGCCGTTAGTTTTCACCATTGAATTGTGTCATAATTTTCATGTCCTCCATTGAATTGTTTTATTGTTTTATTGTGCTATGGTCATATTCTTGTCTGTCATTTTTGCTTATGTACTTTATTTAAAGAGTGTATATATGCCATTTTGTTTTTCTTCGTTGAAATAGTTATTTGTTTTTATAGTGATTAAGTTTATAACACAATGGTAACTGCTGTGCCCCAATTTTTGATATTTTCACCGATTATGTCTGTTTGTTTTTGCTCACACATTGTTGTCAATATAATGGAATTCTATATGACTGTCATACAAGTGAGAGGTTTAGCTAGCTATAAATACAGGTTTAATCCACCATTATCTACATAAGGAAATGCTTGTACCAAGACAGGAATATGACAGTTGTTTTCCATTCGTTTGATGTATTTGAGATTTTATTTTGCCATTTAATGAAGGACTTTTCGTTTTGAATTTTCCTTGGAATTCGGTATTTTTGTTATTTTACCATTTTCATATTTTTCATGTCGGGGCCTTTTATTGCCGACTATACGGTGTGGGTTTTGAAGACCATACCATTGCTTATAATTGCTAATATCCACTTCATTTGAACTTTGGTGGATAGTTGTCTCATTGGCGATCATACCACATCTCCTTATTTTTATATTTCGTTGTTTTACGCTTTTTATTTTATATAGAGAAAGAATGTAATCATATCGGCATATAGGATGTCAAAAGAATAGCTTTGTCAAGAACAACATTTATTCAAATCTAAAGTACCCAAAAGATATTATTGAATACTGGATAGGATTTTAGTCCATTTAAATGCCTCATAAATTGTTCACTCCCTTCATGCAAATTTATTAATTTACTATATGAAACAGAATAATCCCATGGTTATTACAAAACATGAAAAAAATATTTAATATAAAAAGAGGATGTGGTATGATTGCCAAAGCGACAACTCTCCACAAGAGACCAAATGACACAGAAATTAACAACTAAAGGTCACCGTACGGCCTTCAACAATGAGCAAAGCCCATGCCGCACAGTCAGCTATAAAAGACCCCGAAAAGACAAATGTAAAACAATTCAAACGAGAAAACTAACGGCCTAATTCATGTACAAAATAATGAACGAAAAACAAATATGTTACACAGCAACAAACGACAACCACTGAATTATACAGGCTCCTGACTTGAGACAGGCACATACAAAATATGGCGGGTTTAAACAAGTTTGTTGGCGCCAACCTCCCTTAACCTGGGACAGTGGTGCAACAGTACGACATAAGAACAAACTATAAAAATCAGTTGAAAAGGCTTAACTCATCAGATGGATACAAATAGAAATACATCTAACAAAATCAAACGTTATCAGACGGAACGAGTGACAAACAACTGTCAAATTCCTGTCTTGGTACAGGTATTTTCCGAAAAAACAGTTGTTTATAGTTCCTTTGTATTACCAAATTGAGGCAAGCAACTCAATAGGTTAATGTGGCAATAATTGGGACACCAACAAAAATGTTTTGTAGTTAGAAAATTGACAAAGACGCCAATCTGTATTACACTTAAAATAATAAGATCCAAATAGTTAATTGTCCTTTCTGAGATGGAATATATATACATTACCTGCGCATGAGAGAGCAGATATTGAGACTAAACTGTGAGTACACGGTTAAAATAAACCTAAACCGATATTATTACTATAAATGAATATGGTCGACATCAATATAAGACGACGTTTATTAGCATTTTGATCAGCCTGATCATTCCATCGTTTCAATGACAGTTCGTTTTATCGAAAAAATATACCACAAGACTAACAATCCTCAACTTGCAACGCCTCTCCTTAGACAAAAAGAGGACTACTGGATTCGACAATTGGGAACTGCGACACCATATGTTTGCAATGACAAAATTGATGGTATAGGTATTCTATCTAGTCCTTCCCGTAGCTCGGTGAATGTGATGAATATTTTCAACTCTATATACTCCTCGACGTAGACGCAGTCATGGTCATCGTCATTATACATCACCTACTTTGCATGATGTCTCTATTAATGACTTGCTGCCATTTATACAAAAGCCGTTAGGTATTCATCACATTCGCACGAAACTTTATTCATTACCACTTTCAAAAATTCATTCCATGTTCAATTTATGTCTGAAACCACTGTTACAAACCCTCATTCAAACTAATACAAACTTACAGCTATCATTTCGGATATTGCAAGTCACAGACTTTTCAAACCAGTTCGCATTGGAAAAGATGAAAAAGAGAAAAGATCTTTGCTTAAACTTTCCTAGGCCAACAAAGGTCTCGATGGCGTCAACTTAGGCAATATCCTTCATCATAAATTAGTTCAGTCGAAAATACCTCCTTATTTTAAAGATCAGTCTGTACCAATAATTTCTTATACCTATACCAAACCAATTGCAGCTAAAATTTTCAATTACAAACACGTTTTGTAGGATCTCAACATTGACGACTTCAAGTCTAAACCTCCTGATTGCACCTGTGCTAGTTCCCAATTCACATATAATCCGGCTGGCCACGTTATTACCGGAGACCTCAACATTGTCAATAACACTTCCCTGCGAAATTTGTTATCCAAAGGTCCGAAATATCGTGAGCCTAAATCCATCAATTGGAAATACAACTTCAAAATACTGATGGATTCAGTCGAGGATTATGCCAGGCAATGGGCTAAACGCGAGAAAGAAGACGTAGATAATCTTTCCGAATGGACTAAGGCTGCGAGGTCGTTGATACAAATCCGAATTAAGAATCTAAATGGGTCTATCAATACCCACGCTACGTCAATTTTTAAAGACCCAAATGTTGCAAAACACTTGTCCTACGTCCATGACAAATATGTTGTTGTCCCCGCAGATAAAGCCCCAAACAATATCGTTTTTGTGTGTAAATATCATTACATAAACTGCTTGATAAATGAATTAGGTATTGACAATTCACTTGGAAACTCAACATATACCCTCACGACACTTACCAAAGAGGAAATCCTGGATAATCATAGGTCTGTTCTATGTTCCTTTGGAATTTCAACCAAAGATGAAGAACTGGATCTTCCATCACTGTATTGGATACCTAAACTACATAAGTGTCCTTACAAACAACGGTATATTGCTGGGTCTTCCAAGTGCTCCACGAAACCTCTTTCTAAATTATTAACATCTATTTTATCAGCAATCAAAGCCGGGCTCCAAATTTATTGTGAAACTGCCTATTCTAGAGGTGGCGTAAATCAGATGTGGATACTAAAAAATTCCAAAGATCTTTTAGAGTACATACAATCTAAGACTCTCTCATCTTGCAATAGTATTAAAACATTTGACTTTTCTACACTTTACACAGGTATTCCCCATTCCAAACTAAAAGACAAATTGAAAGAGTTGGTATTACTTTGTTTCATTAAAAAGAATGGCGAACGTAGATACAAGTATCTTGTCTTGGGGAGGGATAAATCCTACTTTGTAAAGAATCACTCTGATTCAAACAAAAAATTCTCTGAAACTGACATTATCAAGATACTTGATTTCTTGATTGACAACATATTTGTTACGTTTGGAGGACGTGTTTTTCAACAGACTGTCGAAATTCCAATGGGAACCAATTGTGCCCCTCTTCTTGCCGAGTTGTTTCTTTATTATAATGAGGCTGACTTCATACAGGAAGAAAGATAAGAAGTTAGCAATATCCTTTAACTTTACGTTCCGCTATATAGATGATGTTCTCTCACTAAATAATACAAAATTTGGTGACTATGTTGAACGAATCTATCCCATCGAACTAGAGATAAAGGATACTACAGATACAGATAAGTCTGCCTCATATCTTGACTTATATCTAGAAATTGACAATGAGGGTCGGTTGAAAACAAAACTTTACGACAAAAGAGATGATTTCAGCTTCCCAATTGTGAACTTTCCATTTCTATGTAGCAACATTCCAGCAGCGCCTGCATACGGAGTATATATCTCGCAATTGATACGATATTCCCGGGCTTGTATTTCCTATCATGATTTCCTTGATAGAGGATTGCTGCTCACAAGGAAGCTATCAAACCAAGAGTTCCAAGTGGTAAAGTTGAAATCATCCCTTCGTAAATTTTACGGACGCCATCACGAGTTGGTTGACCGTTATGGAATAACCTCCGGGTGCGGGATTTTCTCGCTGCATTGAAGACCTATTGGTGGCCTTCGGCTGTTGTCTGCTCTTTGGTCGGGTTGTTGTCTCTTTGACATATTCCCCATTTCCATTCTCAATTTTAAGTGAACAATTTAGTCTTTCAATGGGCACACTCTTGTACAAATGAAAGACATACAAACATGATCTGTTGCTTTACTTTTATAGTAAACAAATAAAGTCGCCTGGTATCCTGCTACCTAAATGTTGAATTACAGTAACAGTACAACGTCACAGTTCACTTTACGGTCACATTTGCTGTCCGTTATTAAGCCATATCGTTTAGAATAAAATCAAAGAAAACGGATTGGAATCAAAATTAAATGCGTCAAGGATGAATTGCAGGGTAAAACCTTGTCCGTTTGACTTGTACATGATTCAAAATAATATAATCCTAAGCGATCGTCAGTGGTACAAGGGTAGATTTTTGTCTATTTACTGTGATTGACTGGAAAACCTTCAACAACGTGGCGGCGATAGAATTTCGTTCCGGTTTTTATTTGTTCAGGAATTCCCGTCAAACATCAAAAATTAAACATAAGATGTCCCGCAACGTTTTTATAATACCAATACACCAAAAAGGGGACAACGATTTCCCGCAAATTTGTATATCTGGTCGTAGAAAAGTATGGTGACAAGTAAAACAATCCCTGCAAATCCATTTGTTAAAACCATTTACCCTCGGTAGCTCATAAGTTAGCACCTGTCTCATATAGAACACAACTGTCGCCAAAACGATATCTAAACAGTAAGTGTAGTTTGTGTTTAGACGTTTATTGATAGATACTTTTCAGCGCTCTACACATTCCCCATGTTCAATTGAAAGATCGACTACATCGTCTCATTAAACAGAGCTTTTTAAAAACAAATGGTAATTGTAAATACATTCCTTGATTAAGGCCATGGAAAATCTGACCTTGTGAAAACCCACACTGATTTCAACAACAAAGACACCAAAGATGATGTCATAAACTATGCTTGATACTTTTATCGGCATACTATTTGTTGAGTTTGGTGGATTGATATTTCAACATGCAGTCGGTTTTTCAAATCGATACTTATTGTGCAACCCTACTGGGAGACTTGTTTTTGTACTCATTGAAACATTCATACAGAACCTTCTATTGACAAAAATAGGAATCTTACAAAATTCTATTATTTCACCTTCATATATATTGATAATGTCCTGTCACTCAATAACCAAAATTTCAAGGAGTGCTTCCACCTCATATATATCCCAGTGAAGTTGATATTACATATACTACCTAAACTAGACGGTTTGCTTTATATCTTGATCTTTACCTCGATATTGACCTAGATGGACGACTTTATTTAAGAATCTTTGACAACCATGATGATATCAACTTTCCAATTGTCAACTTCCCATTTCTCAGCAGTAATATACCAATCATACGGCAAATCCCAATTAATACGTCACGCCCTTGCATGTTCAGACTATATGGACTCCGTTAACAGGAAAGTGCTCTGGACACAAAAACTGACTTATGAGGAAAAAACGACTGAAATCAACAATAAATACGTTTAACAATCACCATCACGAATCGGATGCCAGATACAATCTGTCTGTATCTTAACTCACTAGCGACATGTTTTTCGCTGTCATCGATCTTTATATATATACCTAAATAGTCGTCTGATCTATAAATCTAACGATTGTTAAGGTCATGACTTTTAAAATAAATAAAGGCTTTACCTAAAACGAAGATGGAAAAGTTGGTGACATCTTTTGGGTAAGGTTTGGCTCATAGCTAAATATACCAAAATCTATGTGTAAAATGACCTTTTAATGTAAATTTGTCAAATATAACATGTGCATGGCGTCATAATGACATAAGAACTGAATGTTCTGAACTATAGCGTTCAAGATTTACCACCATTTTTCTTGATCTATAGAATTAACATGGTGTTTGAAGGATTGAAGAGTTTTACTATTTTTTGCACCCTCAGGGCCAAATGATGGCTCTTAATTAGCATATCTCATATTTTCTAACCATTAATAATTGTTTACACACTGTGAATAAAATAAAGAAAATCGTATCATAATACGTTCTAATGCTGCTTCATGTTCATTTAATGTAGTTCGAATTTTGCAATTCTTACATCATTATTATTTGTTTTTGGTCTACTGTTCAATGTTTTGTTTATTCAGAAAACAACCATAACAAATAATTTGTAAGTAATTAAAATATCAGTGTGAACAAGGAAGTATATTTACATGTATCAAATAAGGGAAACCCTTTCATACTGTCTATGTTTTTTACATAGTGTGTCAGGTATATCAACACATCACATCATCAGAAAATGAATCCCTTGTCAATATTACCATGCAAAGTATCTATTTCATGTGATTTGCATTAGAATAGTGAATCTAATTTTTTTAAGATACATTGAACATGAAACGAAAATATACATTTTGTTGATTATCATAATGAAAATACATTTGCTCATAAATTAAGCATTGTACAGGGTCATGTTTTTCTCAGTCTCATTGGATGTGTACTGATTGATATTTCAGCCTGGAAAACATGATCTATTTATTTATTAGTTGTTAATAGCTTTGAACTAGCTTTGTGTTATTAGTTTTTGTAAGTTACGTTTTGTGTCGATCTGATTCAAGCATTTATCAACTGCTATTTTACAGTGCATTCTAATGCGGTGTTCTTACACCACTTTTCCAGGTTAGGGAGGGTTGAGTTCTCACAAACTAGCTAACCCCTCAACATTCTTTATGTCTGTTTAATTTATCAAATACCTTAGTTCATCATCGTCATAATATTGTTTGATGGGAATATGAATAAAGTAAGGTGAAGGTAATATATAAACAAGACAACAACCAACACCACTTGTGTAAATAGACAAAAACCATCTGAAGGACAACAAACATTCTTAGACTGGCTTGTATACAAAATACGTCAACCTTTAAATCGTCCGGAGTCTGTAAAAGTTAGAAGAAGATTAAGCACAAGCTATCAAAGATGTTATCAATCTAAGTCCTCCAAATGACAACAATAAAACTGCTTTTTGCATGGAAAACGATACATTCACAAAATGTTTTTGGAGAAATTCCCACGAAATAAAATTTAAAAATCGTGAAAGACAATTATTAAAATGCATCTCAAGAAACGGATGTCAGCATAGGTCCTTTAAATGTTTAACAATACAATAGATCAAATATAATAAGTACTATTTATGATTGTCAAACTTTTCAAAACATAAACATTTAACAGTCTTCTCATGTTGTATGTACTCTTAATGAGACACTTTCTATTGTCTTTGTAAACACACCAAAATAAAAATGTCGAAATACCAAATAGATACTACTACATATTAAAGATTTATAAATTTCGTGTATCCAAAGCGCTTTGCTACAAATGTAGATTTATCTTCACCAGAAACGATCAAACCCAATTATGTCAAACTCGTGGATACATAAATACGCGAAAACAGAAACGTTTGGAGCTGAAATTCTTGAATAAAGTCATGAAGAAGTAGATTTTACACTATATTCATCTTATTAGTATAAAGTTATGACTTACATGGTAAGAAATAAGTTTCGTACTCCCGTTCATAAAGATGACACTTTTATATCATGGTTTAAGTTCCCCTCATGTAAAAATCTCCTAATGTAAGGAACTAGCTAAAGACTACTAGAAAATATGTTATTGTAAATAAAAAAAAAAATAAAAAAACATTTCCTCTCATCTGTCTCCTTTAGCAAACAGGAATTACTGTACGAACATGGTCTACTAAGCCAACAATCCTTGCTGCTTTGGAGATATCAGGAGATATAAAATAAAAGTGTAAAATGTTGAAAATTTTTAAATGTTCTAACTCGAATCATGCAACTACCAACAGCATTGCCATTTACGAAAGTACATTTTGCAGATTGGTATTTATCAGTAAGACTTAAGAATTCCCGAAAATACGAATGTATGGACCTTTAAAGGTTTACCAATATTCTTTTAGCATAGCTAAAAATTATGTTGTTATAAATTAGGCCGTTAGTTTTCACCATTGAATTGTGTCATAATTTTCATGTCCTCCATTGAATTGTTTTATTGTTTTATTGTGCTATGGTCATATTCTTCTCTGTCATTTTTGATTATGTACTTTATTTAAAGAGTGTATATATGCATTTTGTTTTTTCTTCGTTTGAAAGTAGTTATTTGTTTTTATAGTGATTAAGTTTATAACACAATGTTGACTGCTGTGCCCCAATTTTTGATATTTTTACCGATTATGTCTGTTTGTTTTTGCTCACACATTGTTGTCAATATGATGGAATTCTATATGACTGTCATACAAGTGAGAGGTTTAGCTAGCTATAAATACAGGTTTAATCCACCATTATCTACATAAGGAAATGCTTGTACCAAGACAGGAATATGACAGTTGTTTTCCATTCGTTTGATGTATTTGAGATTTTTATTTTGCCATTTAATGAAGGACTTTTCGTTTTGAATTTTCCTTGGAATTCGGTATTTTTGTTATTTTACCATTTTCATATTTTTCATGTCGGGGCCTTTTATTGCCGACTATACGGTGTGGGTTTTGAAGACCATACCATTGCTTATAATTGCTAATATCCACTTCATTTGAACTTTGGTGGATAGTTGTCTCATTGGCGATCATACCACATCTCCTTATTTTTATATTTCGTTGTTTTACGCTTTTTATTTTATATAGAGAAAGAATGTAATCATATCAGCATATAGGATGTCAAAAGAATAGCTTTGTCAAAAACAACATTTATTCAAATCTAAAGTACCTATAAGATATTATTGAATACTGGATAGGATTTTAGTCCATTTAAATGCCTCATAAATTGTTCACTCCCTTCATGCAAATTTATTAATTTACTATATGAAACAGAATAATCCCATGGTTATTACAAAACATGAAAAAATATTTAATATAAAAAGAGGATGTGGTAAGATTGCCAAAGCGACAACTCTCCACAAGAGACCAAATGATACAGAAATTAACAACTAAAGGTCACCGTACGGCCTTCAACAATGAGCAAAGCCCATGCCGCACAGTCAGCTATAAAAGACCCCGAAAAGACAAATGTAAAACAATTCAAACGAGAAAACTAACGGCCTAATTCATGTACAAAATAATGAACGAAAAACAAATATGTTACACAGCAACAAACGACAACCACTGAATTATACAGGCTCCTGACTTGAGACAGGCACATACAAAATATGGCGGGTTTAAACAAGTTTGTTGGCGCCAACCCTCCCCTTAACCTGGGACAGTGGTGCAACAGTACGACATAAGAACAAACTATAAAAATCAGTTGAAAAGGCTTAACTCATCAGATGGATACAAATAGAAATACATCTAACAAAATCAAACGTTATCAGACGGAACGAGTGACAAACAACTGTCAAATTCCTGTCTTGGTACAGGTATTTTCCGAAAAAACAGTTGTTTATAGTTCCTTTGTATTACCAAATTGAGGCAAGCAACTCAATAGGTTAATGTGGCAATAATTGGGACACCAACAAAAATGTTTTGTAGTTAGAAAATTGACAAAGACGCCAATCTGTATTACACTTAAAATAATAAGATCCAAATAGTTAATTGTCCTTTTCTGAGATGGAATATATATACATTACCTGCGCATGAGAGAGCAGATATTGAGACTAAACTGTGAGTACACGGTTAAAATAAACCTAAACCGATATTATTACTATAAATGAATATGGTCGACATCAATATAAGACGACGTTTATTAGCATTTTGATCAGCCTGATCATTCCATCGTTTCAATGACAGTTCGTTTTATCGAAAAAATATACCACAAGACTAACAATCCTCAACTTGCAACGCCTCTCCTTAGACAAAAAGAGGACTACTGGATTCGACAATTGGGAACTGCGACACCATATGTTTGCAATGACAAAATTGATGGTATAGGTATTCTATCTAGTCCTTCCCGTAGCTCGGTGAATGTGATGAATATTTTCAACTCTATATACTCCTCGACGTAGACGCAGTCATGGTCATCGTCATTATACATCACCTACTTTGCATGATGTCTCTATTAATGACTTGCTGCCATTTATACAAAAGCCGTTAGGTATTCATCACATTCGCACGAAACTTTATTCATTACCACTTTCAAAAATTCATTCCATGTTCAATTTATGTCTGGAAACCACTGTTACAAACCCTCATTCAAACTAATACAAACTTACAGCTATCATTTCGGATATTGCAAGTCACAGACTTTTCAAACCAGTTCGCATTGGAAAAGATGAAAAAGAGAAAAGATCTTTGCTTAAACTTTCCTAGGCCAACAAAGGTCTCGATGGCGTCAACTTAGGCAATATCCTTCATCATAAATTAGTTCAGTCGAAAATACCTCCTTATTTTAAAGATCAGTCTGTACCAATAATTTCTTATACCTATACCAAACCAATTGCAGCTAAAATTTTCAATTACAAACACGTTTTGTAGGATCTCAACATTGACGACTTCAAGTCTAAACCTCCTGATTGCACCTGTGCTAGTTCCCAATTCACATATAATCCGGCTGGCCACGTTATTACCGGAGACCTCAACATTGTCAATAACACTTCCCTGCGAAATTTGTTATCCAAAGGTCCGAAATATCGTGAGCCTAAATCCATCAATTGGAAATACAACTTCAAAATACTGATGGATTCAGTCGAGGATTATGCCAGGCAATGGGCTAAACGCGAGAAAGAAGACGTAGATAATCTTTCCGAATGGACTAAGGCTGCGAGGTCGTTGATACAAATCCGAATTAAGAATCTAAATGGGTCTATCAATACCCACGCTACGTCAATTTTTAAAGACCCAAATGTTGCAAAACACTTGTCCTACGTCCATGACAAATATGTTGTTGTCCCCGCAGATAAAGCCCCAAACAATATCGTTTTTGTGTGTAAATATCATTACATAAACTGCTTGATAAATGAATTAGGTATTGACAATTCACTTGGAAACTCAACATATACCCTCACGACACTTACCAAAGAGGAAATCATGGATAATCATAGGTCTGTTCTATGTTCCTTTGAATGTCAACCAAAGATGAAGAACTGGATCTTCCATCACTGTATTGGATACCTAAACTACATAAGTGTCCTTACAAACAACGGTATATTGCTGGGTCTTCCAAGTGCTCCACGAAACCTCTTTCTAAATTATTAACATCTATTTTATCAGCAATCAAAGCCGGGCTCCAAATTTATTGTGAAACTGCCTATTCTAGAGGTGGCGTAAATCAGATGTGGATACTAAAAAATTCCAAAGATCTTTTAGAGTACATACAATCTAAGACTCTCTCATCTTGCAATAGTATTAAAACATTTGACTTTTCTACACTTTACACAGGTATTCCCATTCCAAAGTAAAAGACAAATTGAAAGAGTTGGTATTACTTTGTTTCATTAAAAGAATGGCGAACGTAGATACAAGTATCTTGTCTTGGGAGGATAAATCCTACTTTGTAAAGAATCACTCTGATTCAAACAAAAAATTCTCTGAAACTGACATTATCAAGATACTTGATTTCTTGATTGACAACATATTTGTTACGTTTGGAGGACGTGTTTTTCAACAGACTGTCGAAATTCCAATGGGAACCAATTGTGCCCCTCTTCTTGCCGAGTTGTTTCTTTATTATAATGAGGCTGACTTCATACAGGAAGAAAGATAAGAAGTTAGCAATATCCTTTAACTTTACGTTCCGCTATATAGATGATGTTCTCTCACTAAATAATACAAAATTTGGTGACTATGTTGAACGAATCTATCCCATCGAACTAGAGATAAAGGATACTACAGATACAGATAAGTCTGCCTCATATCTTGACTTATATCTAGAAATTGACAATGAGGGTCGGTTGAAAACAAAACTTTACGACAAAAGAGATGATTTCAGCTTCCCAATTGTGAACTTTCCATTTCTATGTAGCAACATTCCAGCAGCGCCTGCATACGGAGTATATATCTCGCAATTGATACGATATTCCCGGGCTTGTATTTCCTATCATGATTTCCTTGATAGAGGATTGCTGCTCACAAGGAAGCTATCAAACCAAGAGTTCCAAGTGGTAAAGTTGAAATCATCCCTTCGTAAATTTTACGGACGCCATCACGAGTTGGTTGACCGTTATGGAATAACCGTTTCACAGATGATATCGGATATGGTCCTTATGTCGTAACTACAATACCCTTCCCTTTTCACGAATGTGACCTACCGAATTAGACTATTTACCGGATTTGTAATAACATAAGCAACACGACGAGTGCCACATGTGGAGCAGGACCTGCTTACCCTTCCGGAGCACCTGACATGACCCCCAGTTTTTGGTGAGGTTCGTGTTGCTTAGTCTTTAGTTTTCTATGTTGTGTCTTCTGTACTATTATTTGTCTGTTTGTCTTTTTATTTTTAGCCATGGCGTTGTCAGTTTATTTTCAATCTATGAGTTTGACTGTCCCTCTGGTATCTTTCGTCCCTCTTTTATTAGATAATAAGTTGAGTGTTTTGCATATGGCTCCTCAATGTACTTCAACTTCGTACTTTATTTGGCCTTTTAATCATTTTTTATTCTAGCGTCACTGGTGAGTCTTTTGTAGACGAAACGCGCGTTTGGCGTACACAATTTTAATCCTGGTATCTATGATGAGTTTATTTACGTCATATCTGGATGTTTATTCTTTTTTTTCATAAAAAAAATAACTTCCCTCTCCTTAGCCTCGGCCGGCAGTATATGATGAAACAGAATTAAGAAAATCTGTATAAATGTAGGTGACAATAGTTTAACAATGTTCAAATCTCACAAATCGAGTACTGAGGTAATTGCATGAACTCCAAATGGGAGCAAGACCTGATGCGTCGACAGGGTCGTGCGAGTTAAGACTCAGTAGAATGTATTGGGAATAGGCCACAATCGGTAACAGTCGACTGTACTGGTTTCTAAAAAAGACTTCGAAAACATGTCGCTGTAGTGGGTTAAGATACCGGTTCATCGTATAAGTTAGCCGATTCGTGATGGTGACTTAGTAGGAAAGGATCATATTAAATAAAAAAAATGTTTTACTTAAATTCTAAATATTGCAGTACCATGTGTGACCTGTATTTCTATATAGCAACATTAAGGAAAATGTCTGAATTTATAAAAGAATTATTTATGTCCAAAGACGGCTCATAACTGCAATAAGATGGTTTTCTTACAAACGTGAGTATTTGAAAAAAAAGAAAGACATTCTTAACAACTGTCAAAAATTCAATAGAAGATAAAAGATGAAAGTATGTATTTTCTGTCGGATAAAAACTACTAATTAATTTTAATGAACAATTTCAAAAGACGTATTTTCCTTTATGCTAATGTATACTTTTACAGAAGAGACGAGGACTTTACCCAGTTATCATGGATCATCTAAATTTCTTTCAAAATTTACTCGTCTGCCAAACCCCGAAACGCATTCAACATGACAAGATACAAGAGACTACTTTTGGGGTTTTATTGGGTCCCTGCTAATATTTTGGGTTAATTTTGAACTTTGGTTAAAAACTTGTCTTGATCTTTCTCTTTATATGACAGTTATGCATTGTATGTTACTATGACCTAAAAACACAAATTATGTAGAATTTCTTGCATTTTTGTTAAAAATATATCAACCTAATGGGATTTTAACGTATCAAATTTATCTACGTATAAAGGTTTTAGTATTCAGGACGTCCTCAAATATCCAATGAAAAACTAATGCATATCACATGTCTCAAATTATAATCTTCCTTTTCACTACATGCGAGTGAATAAATAACATTGATACCATGATATGTGTTTTGCAATACATACAGTGAAAACGAGGGCAAGGACGACAATCAAGTGTCAACATTTCTGTTTCCGGGATAAATAATTCAAACATTAAGCAAAAAGGAAATAGGACTAACATTTTCGATGATTTTTTTTTCAAAATTTAAAGTATCACAGCTTAATATGTGTACTTTGAGTTATGAATTAGGAATTATGCAGTACTTTTTAACATGTAAACCAATTATAAAATAATGCTTAAGATAGTTCATCACTACAACTACAAGCAGCTATCCCAAATACGAAAAGGAAGGTTATTCTTTAAAAATATTTATACTTATGTTTCAAAATAAATTCAGAAAAAAACACATTCCAGTTACATAATTGTACCTTAATTATCGGTCAGCGCTTTCTGCCATGATTGGCCCTTCAGACATAGTTTACCTTAATTATCGGTCAGCGCTTTCTGCCATGATTGGCTCTTCAGACATAATGTACCTCAATTATCGGTCAGCGCTTTCTGTCATGGTTGGCTCTTCAGACATAATGTACCTTAATTATTGGTAAGCGCTTTCTCTGTCATGCTTGGCTCTTCAGACATAATGTAAGAAACATTATGTAACTAGATTTGTTTGGTTTCTGGATCATTATTTTGAAATATACACCACTGTATCAATGATTATTTACTGTATATTCGTACTATATATTGGAAGTAAAGCTATATATTTTCTTTTGTGTACAATTATTCAGTTTGTTTATGTATGATGTTTATCAAAAATTTAGAGAAACATAATTATAACAATTATAATATAATTGTCTTCAAAAGGAATGGTTAGCGCTAATAATATTTTATTTTTATGAATAAATATGAATTCTTAAATTTATATTATTAAGGTTCTTTGAAATTCAAATTCAACTGGATTACACATTGAAGATTATTATTCTGCAACGATTAAAATAAAAATCTATACGTATAGAAATTAATACCCTTTTAACGGTTGCTGTACTTTAGAATAGATGTTATAACCAGTTCAGGAAGACATGATATTGTGAAAATGCTTTGAAGAAAACCTTTCGGAATTGTCGGTCCTCAGTGCTCTTCAACTTCGTTCTGTATTGGGCTACTTGACCTTTATTTATTCGACCTTCGCTGATGCGTCTTGTTATGAACAGAAAAATCGACTTTTAATTGTAGCCAACAAAAGACACAAATCAATAATAAATTTAACAAGATTTATTATACACAAGTTTACAAGAAGTATTACATAAAAAGAAATGTCAACTTAACTGTCAAAATATATGTCCAATCTTTTATCTTTTCTTTATCCGGAAATCTTCCTGGAATCCACAGAATATTATATCCAATTGGTCACAATCTAGTATGATGTAGTTTGTAAATAAAAGTGTCAATCCAACTGCTGAGAATGTTGATGTCTATCGATGTCTAAGTCTATCTATGTTTTTGTTTTTAAGGTGTGCGTACTTATATATATACTCAAATGGAAACTTCTAGACAACGCTAGAAATTTAAATTACGCATCTTTTGTTATGATCATTCTGGAAACGTTATGTAAGTGAAATAGAAAGTTCTAATCATTCCATGAGTATCAATGATTGTTCCAGTGATTTCTAAACTGCATACAATGTGTTTTATTTTGTACACAATATTAAACAATGTAAACATTCCTAGGCCACACAAAACAAGTTAGGCCAACTAAATAAATATGATAGTTACAATATCATAACACCTCCCCCCTTAAAAAAAATTTGAGTGCAACAAAAACTTTTCATGAATAATATGTACAAAAATACATAGTATATATCAAGTGTGTCAATAAGTTCTAGATAAAGCATCTGCTATTACATTATCTTTACCTTTAATATGTTTTACAATAACATCATATTCCTGTAACAATAAACTCCACCTAGTTAATCTCTGGTTCTTGTTTCTCATTTTATGTTTGAAGGTGAGAGGATTATGATCAGTATAAACAAGAATAGGATGCACAGTGGGATTTAAATATACATCAAAATGTTGAAGTGCAGACAACAGTGCAAAACACTCTTTTTCAATAGTCGAATAATTTTTCTGATGTTTATCTAATTTCTTAGAAAAGTATGATATAGGTTTCTCAACATTATCATCTGTCTCTTGATATAAAACAGCTCCAATTCCTACATCGCTTGCATCAACGGCAAGTTTAAATTGTTTTTCAAAGTCTTGAGTGATCAGAACTGGACTATTAATTAAAAGTGATTTGCCATTTTCAAAAGCGTTTTGACAATTTTCACTGCAGATGAATTTAGAATCTTTCCGTAAAAGATGAGTCAATGGTTGAACAACAGTAGCAAAATTTGAACAGAATTTTCTGTAAAACCCAATCATGCCTAAATATCTAATAAGTTGTTTTTTATTTGTAGGAGGAGGAAATTTGGTAATTGCATCCACTTTAGCCATAATAGGTTTCACTTGACCTTGGCCAACTGTATGCCCTAAAAGATCAACAGTGGCCTGGCAAAATTCACTTTTACCAAGATTAACAGTCAAATTTGATTGTGACAATCTATCAAAAGTATCATATAAATGTGTTAAATGCTCTTCCTAGCTATCACTACATACAATAAGATCATCAATATAAGCATAACAACAGTCTAAATCTTTTATAACATTATTGATCATTCTTTGAAATGTAGCTGGAGCACTTTTCATGCCAAACGGCATTACAGTATATTGAAATGAGCCGTCTGATGTGACAAAAGCTGATATTTCTCGAGCTCTCTGTGTCAATGGGACTTGCCAGTAACCTTTCAATAAATCAAATTTGCTCACAAATTTTGCTTGTCCAATGTTATCAATGCAGTCGTCTTTCCTTAGAATCGGATAGGAATCAAATTTTGAAACAGAATTCACTTTTCTAAAATCAGTTACGAAACGAAAGGTTTTATCTGGTTTGGACACAAGCAGAGCTCCATTCACTGTTACTCGGCTCAATAATATCATTGTCAAGCATATATTTAATTTCTTGTCTCATAAATTCAAGTTTGAGTGGATTGAGCCGGTAAGGATGTTGCTTAATTGGAGAAGCATCACCTACATCGACATCATGACAAACAGCAGTGGTTTTGTTTGGCACATCTGGAAAAAGATTTTTAAAAGAAAATACCAAGGCTTTTAATTTTTCTCTACGATCAAAAGACAGATGTGCAAGTTTTGATTCTAAATTTGACAAAATTTCTGAATTTTTCAATCTAACTGTCTCTTCCATATTTTTAGAACTAAAAGGTGGTTCAAATATATCTGGTTTGTCATGATTGTTCTCCAATTTAACCATGGCTAAAGTGGCAACTGGTTTACTCTCACCTTCATTAGTACGCTCAAAATATGGTTTTAACATATTAATGTGACACACTCTATTTTGTTTACGCCGACCTGGTGTTTTTACAATATAATTCAAATCATTAATTTTACTCTCTATGTTATAAGGACCACAATATTTAGCTTGTAATGGATGTCCAGGGACTGGCAAAAATACAAGTACCTTATCACCAGGCTCAAAAAATCTGTCCCTGGCATCTTTATCATACCATATTTTCATCTTATTCTGAACAGTTTTTAAATTGTTCTGAGCAATTTGACAAGCAGTATACAATTTTTCTTTAAATCTAGATACATAGTCTAGAAGATTCAATTTAGTGTGTTCAGTAAGCCACTTTTCCTTTATCAATTTTAAAGGTCCCCTCACAGTGTGACCAAATACCAACTCAAAGGGACTAAAACCAAGGGATTCTTGAACAGCCTCTCGGACCGCAAAAAGTAAAAAGTGAACACCATCATCCCAGTCCCTGTCAAATTGAAGACAAAAAGTTCTAATCATGTTCTTCAATGTTTGATGAAAACGTTGTAAGGCACCTTGAGATTCTGGATGATAAGCAATTGATCTATACTGAGCAATCCCTAACTGGTACATGACTTGCTGAAATAAACCTGACATGAAATTTGAACCCTGGTCGGACTGTATAGACTTTGGAAGTCTTACTAGCGTGAAAAATTTGATCAGAGCTTTGACAATAGTAGGTGTCTTGATATTCCTTAACGGAATAGCCTCAGGAAAGCGAGTGGAGGTACACATGATTGTCAATAAATACGCATTTCCGGTCTTGGTCTTCGGTAAAGGTCCAACGCAATCAATTAGTACGCTGCTGAAAGGTTCTTCAAATGCTGGAATAGGCAGAAGTGGTGCTGGTGGTATTTTCTGGTTAGGCTTACCAACAACCTGGCATATATGGCATGATTTACAATATTCTGCGACATCGTTTCTAAGTCTTGGCCAGTAGAAATGCTGCAAGATCTTCTGGCATGTCTTCCTTATACCTAAGTGTCCAGCCAAGGGGGTATCATGGGCAAGACCAATAATGTCTTGCCTATAGATTCTAGGCACCACCACTTGGTATACCACTCTCCATTCCTCCTCTGGGGTAGCATCAGGGGGCCTCCACTTTCTCATTAAAATGCCGTCTTGATGGTAATAGCATTCGGCCACTTTGTCTGCTTCCTCCTGTGGTTGAGCCCTCTTGCTGAGCTGAAGAACCTCAGGGTCTTTATTTTGCTCTTCGACAAATTTCCTTCGGTCTAATGAATGGCTGTTTACGTCTGGCCAAGGCATAATTACATTCTTGCTAATACTAGGTGGTCTTATTACGGCCTTCTCTGAGCTACTGGGACCTTCAATGTCGGCTAGAAAGGTGTCAGAAAGGTCCATGTAATCAAACTGGTCTTCTTGCAAATCCTCATTTTGTTGTTTTCTAGCCATCGCCCTAGTAACGACACAAGCTTGATACAGTTCAGCATCATCATCAGGTGATTTAACATCCACATCCGGTTCACTGGTAGCAATTGGTTCAGCAACCACTTTGTTCCTAGCTAGATCATTTCCTAGCAATAATGAAACACCCTCAACAGGAAGATTAGTACGAACACCCACAACAACTGGTCCAGTTATCAAATCTGACTTCACATAAATACGATGGAGGGGAACATCTATACAACCTAACTCCACACCTTGTAACAAAACGTAGGCACCAACAGAAGTCTGCTCGGACAAAGGCAACACACCTTCTAACAATAAAGACTGAGAAGCTCCAGTGTCCCGTAAAATCTTAATAGGCTGAGGAGTAGTATCAACAATAGAAACAAACCCATTAGATATAAAAGGTTTAAAATCCTCCATGTAATCACATAAACTGGACTTAAAAGCCTGACTCGCAGGACATTCTAACGTATTGGTAACACGGGGTGTCGTACAAGCACTGGTCTTGGGCTTATTATCTCTTTCATTCTTCTTCTGGAGTCTAAAACAATCAGCCATCAGGTGACCATTCTTCTTACAATAAGCACAAGTCAGTGACTTCTTCTCAAAAGTATCAAATTTTGGACTAGACATATTATAACTAGACTGACTCTTATTGTGCAACAGGCTTACTATCAGTACACTCAGTGCTTTGATTCTTGTAATTTCCACTCGAAGTATTAAAATTTTGACCTTTGAAACTTCTCTTATGTGAAAGGGTATAATTATCGGAAATAACAGCTGCATCTTGTAATGTCTCAACAGTTTTGTCATCTAAATGTGTTTTTAAGTCTAAATGAACACACTGCTTGAACTCTTCTAATAACATCAATTGTCTTAAATTATCAATTTTTTTTATCTATTTTCTTTGACGTAAGCCATTTATCAAATAGATCTTCTTTTTCCCTAGCAAATTCAACATAGGTTTGTGAATCAAACTTTTTATAAGACCTAAATTTCTGTCTATATGCTTCTGGCACTAGCTCATAACCTTTAAAAACTTCCTTTTTAACCTTGTCAAAATCAGAACTATTTTCTGATGAAAGTGCTGAGTAAATTTCAGCGGCCTTGCCCTCAAAAACACTTTGCAGCATTGTAGTCCAAAAGGCTTCGGCCATTTCAAATTTTGAGCAGTTTTCTCAAACTGTGGAAAAATTTATCAAATGTTTTTCACAAAATTTGGGAACCAAACGTATGTTTTTTGCTGCATCAAAATTAAAATGTTCTGATTTTGATTGGAATTTAGTGTTGCTTTCTTCTTTTGCCATTTCAATTTTCATTTTTTTAATCTCTAACCTTTCTCTCATTTCAAGTTCTGCCTGTTTTAATTTAAATTCACTTTCTTTTTTTTTCTCGATTTCTAACCGTTCTTCTTTTTCTTCTTTCTCCAACTCAAACCTTTCTTCTTTTTCTTTTTTCTCCACCTCTAACCTTTCCTTCATTTCAAGTTCTGCCTACCTTTCTTCTTTTTCTTTTTCCAATTGTTTTAATTTAACTTCGTTTTCCAGTTGTTTTAATTTAAGTTCATGTTCTAATTCAAGCTGTTTTAATTTGATAGCGTCAACATTTTCGACCTTAAGTTCAAGAGCCTCTTCACCTAAAATTTCTGCGTCAACTAATTTGTCTATTACCACATTTTTTATAATTTGTTTTCTCATAGTTACTCTAAAGTCTAATTTCAGATGTTTAGCAAGCAACACTAATTCCTCTTTCTTTAAATTGTCAAACTTCTCCAGGTCTGGCGTTTTCAAAAATTTACCGGCTTCAAATGCCATTTTGTAGAATTTTGTTGGCTAGTTCTAATAAAAATACTGAACATTTTTTTAATAAGATATTAACGTTATCCCGGACGAGCCCCCAATTTCTGTTATGAACAGAAAAATCGACTTTTAATTGTAGCCAACAAAAGACACAAATCAATAATAAATTTAACAAGATTTATTATACACAAGTTTACAAGAAGTATTACATAAAAAGAAATGTCAACTTAACTGTCAAAATATATGTCCAATCTTTTATCTTTTCTTTATCCGGAAATCTTCTCGGAATCCACATAATACACGGAATATTATATCCAATTGGTCACAATCTAGTATGATGTAGTTTGTAAATAAAAGTGTCAATCCAACTGCAGAGAATGTTGATGTCTATCGATGTCTAAGTCTATCTATGTTTTTGTCTTTAGGGTGTGCGTACTTTTATATATACTCAAATGAAAACTTCTAGACAACGCTAGAAATTTAAATTACGCATCTTTTGTTATGATCATTCTGGAAACGTTATGTAAGTGAAATAGAAATTTCTAATCATTCCATGAGTATCAATGATTGTTCCAGTGATTTCTAAACTGCATACAATGTGTTTTATTTTGTACACAATATTAAACAATGTAGACATTCTTCGGCCACACAAAACAAGTTAGGCCAATTAAATAAATATGATAGTTACAATATCATAACAAAGTTAGGCCAACTAAATAAATATGATAGTTACAATATCATAACAGTCTTTTGTAGACGAAACGCGCGTCAAAACAAAAGGCGGAGACACAGTTTTATTGGTGGAGGAAGCCGGAGTGCCCGGAGAAAACCACCGACCTTCGGTAGGAAAACTAGCAGTCCTAGTCAATTAAGATTGGAGTCGAGTGCACCTGCCACGTGCAGGATTCGAAATCACAACCTCAGTGTTCAGAATCACTTGAAGGTCTACTTTATCTTCTAAACGAACATAAATATTATAAAAAAAAAAAAAAAAAAAACAAATGGCTTTGATTTTTTTTTATTACAAATTTTGATTCTGATTCTCAGTTGTTTTGATTATAGCCCCACTGATAACTCTTATAGTGAAGCAACGCGCTCTGGCGTACTCAATAATATGCATGGTACTTTTTGTCAATGTTTTTTTTTTAAAAGACACACACATTAAAAACATTTATGCAAAAGTAATCACAATTTTTTTTTTTTTTCTAATTTTTCTTTTTAATTAACCAAATATATCTTTAAGAGTAAGATAAAATTCAGTTTTGTTTTAATGTTTGCAAATTGTATTGACATAGGATGCTCACTGTATATTAAAGATGGCAGCACTCATAAATGTTGTGTTGAATGCAGAGTTCAACACAGTGTCTATTGTCGGCTTTATTTTAATTCTGGTCTTGACTTTATTTGGTGCGTGTGAGTTTCGAATCGCTTGACGGATGAAGCATGCTAGCGACGAAATGATTAACGATTTACCCTGTCAACTCACCTATTCTCACTTGATTTAGTTCAGACAGTTCCAAATTGTTTTATAGGTGCATGTTTACCCTGTCTCTACCCAGATTTATTAGATTAAAATGATTTTGTTATATTACTGAATAATCTGTCCACTAAAAAATAAGACACATGAGTAGCAGGAGATTGCTTACTCTTTCGGAGAGTTTGAGATTGCTTACTCTTTCGGAGAGTTTGGGTTTGCTTACTCTTTCGGAGAGTTTGCTTACTCTTTCGGAGAGTTTGAGATTGCTTACTCTTTCGGAGAGTTTGGGTTTGCTTACTCTTTCGGAGAGTTTGAGGTTGCTTACTCTTTCGGAGAGTTTGAGATTGTTTACTCTTTCGGAGAGTTTGAGATTGCTTACTCTTTCGGAGAGTTTGGGTTTTGGTTAAGTGTTAATTTTTTCAAATAGTGCATAAAAAATAGTTTGTTTTACTTTACTCCTCATTGATAATCTGTATTAATTGCAAAATATGGCAAAATGTGTAGATTACTGAACAATTATGCTGCTAATGGTCATTGTTAAAGTATCATACGTCTTGGACATGGACCTGATGCATGGTCACGTGCATTTTTCTGAACTGATGTTTAGTGTAAATTTTTCTGTGTACACTTTGTAATTCCAAAGGTTGAGCCTAAGGTTGTGTACTCGAAAAACTAATTCAATCCTGGCATATGTTTATTAGGGTATCCACTGTTGAGAACTTCCTAAGTGATAGTTGTTGGTAATAATGTTTTTATGCCCCCTCCGTAGGCGACGGAGGAATTAAGTGTTACCCTTGACCGTCCATCCTTCCGTCTTTCTGTTTTTCCGTCCTTCCGTCCTTCCGTCTTTCTGTCCTTCCGTCTTTCCGTCCGTCCCATTTTCGTTGCAAAGCTTGAGCGGGGGCATTCGTATCCTCAGACTGATTCTTCTTTTATTTAATGATATTTTAATGTGTGATACTCCAAAGATTTTGGGGTTGAAGATCTTTAGTAGTTTCTATCAAGTTCATCACAACTTGCCAAGGGTTATGACAATTAAGACTTTTATATGGAGCATAGACTCTTGTTAAATAGATATAAGAAGATGTGTGAGACAACAATTTGTAAAAGTAAACCATTATAGGTCAAAGTACGGCCTTCAACACGGAGCCTTGGCTCACACCGAACAGCAAGCTATAAAGGGCCCCAAAAATGACTAGTGTAAAACCATTCAAAGACTATTTCTTGACTCAGATAATTTTTAATGTGGCATTGGACTACTGGCCTATTGAAGTATATCTCATATCTTCTTCTAGTCATACATTATATTACAATTTCTATTGACTGTTGATATTGGTCTACAAACCACTCATCTTTTGCTATTTTTTTTTTTTTAATTTTCCGAAAAGAGCTCATGGCTGCCTATTTAAGACGTTTGCTATAGATCGTTTTATTCTATAGATGGCACGGATGTCGTTATCTGAACTGAACCTATTTCTATACAAATTATATATATTGAATCAAAGTTAACAAAGGTCATATCAACATCATGTTAATTTGAAAAGATATAAATTAGTGATTTTATGAATGCACTTTGCAAGGCAGCCAAATAATTATTTAATATATTTATATCGTCAATTAATAAAACCCATCCCTATTTGGCTTTAATTCTTAAATGTATAGACATTGTATGAATGATATAAACAAATTTCCCACGATTTAATAGTCAATATCCGATTGTTATCATGGTTATAACAGACGCCTTTTTATCATTGTTTAATCACAAGTACACTTCATTGTTAAATTAATTTATATCAACCTAAATATTATGTGTCCTACTTGTGAAATCAGTTTTAGGAAAATTCTTATTTCCAAATTCTTGTGTATTATCGTTTGATCGTGAAAGATTCTGTGGTTTGTTGCAAAATATTAGAGCGTTACGGTATCATAAGTAAAGGAACATAGCTCAAATGGGGCAACTGTACAACGTTACCCCATATAAGTTTTTCTATTGTTTAATACAAATTGCATCTTTGAAGTCACGTTCTTGTCAAACAGCTATGAAAACAACTATCAATTTAGCATCATGAGCCCAATTGTACAAGTAACAGGCCACCATTTTCTACATAAGGATAAGGAAATGTATTAGAAATGCCTGTACCAAGTCAGGAATATGACAGTTGTTTTCCATTCGTTTGATGTGTTTGAGCTTTTAATTTTGCCATTTGATAAAGGACTTACCGTTTTGAATTTTCCTTGGAGTTCGGTATTTTTGTTTTTTTACTTTTCACTGACCGCCTTGTTTAGGACGTTAAAATGCGTTTCCGTAGAATTTTATTTATGACGTCAATAAAGAATAGAGGTTGTCTGATTTTTTTATAACAGGATAGAAATGCTCGGCACAGCCTTCCGTTTTACCCGTTTCTCAGCCTTGTATACAATCATATTTCGAGGCAATATATAGTTATTATATTATATTATATGTATCAAGTCATTCGGGTGCCACATGTTGAGCAGGATCTGCTTACCATTCCGGAGCACCTGACATCACCCCTGGTATTTGGTTGTGTTCGTGTTGCTCAGTCATTAGTTTTCTATGTTTGGATGTCCCTTTGGTATCTTTCGCCTCTCTTTTACATTGAAAGAAAGAAAGAGAGGCGAAAGATACCAAAGGGATATTCAAACCCACAAGTCGAAAACAAACTGACGTACAATGGAATGGCAAAAAAACGAAAAATGACCAAATCACAAATAACAGTATACAAAACCCAACATAGAAAACTAAAGATTGAGCAACGCGGTATGAATTCCTCTACATAATTAAATTACCCGAACTGCCTTGGTGCATGTCGTGTGGTAGCATGCTCATATAACTTAAAAGCTGTGCATACTGTTACCTTGTAAATTGGTACTCATACACATATATTTGTTTACTAATACTGTGCAATGATTATTACTATTCTTGATTTGTATATTTCAGGTGCCAACGGGAAACTCTTTACTAATATTTACATCATAAAGGACGATTTTCGTTCCTTATTGTTAACTCTCCCTTTTATGGCCCCTTCTAACGTTGTGTAACTTTTTAAACCCGTGTCTGTAGCGACGTTTTAGATTGAAACGAAAGTAATCTATATATAATTGGTAAATAGTTATGTCCGGTATTTCGTTTCCAAATATCACTTTAAACCCTTCACTAAATTATTCCATTGATGCAAAGATTTGTTTGAGGTTTGGGTGTAAATCTTATTCAAAATGGGATAATGTTTACTGTGATGGTATTTATAGAGCTCGTAAATTAAACTACGGTCGATGTAACGTATTGGTTCTTTTTAACAAACTTTTTATAAAGGTTATCAACTTTTGTTATTTGTTTGTGTGTTTAGCACCGATTTAATGAGTTAATCCCTCTTCATTTGATTTTCATTGTTTGTTCGCATGTTACGTTGTTACAGAGAAATATCGCCTGGTTTTCGTATGATCGTAGCATATTTTCACGGCTGGGCGTTAACATGTAACATCCATCCACCCACCAATCAATTAATCATCACAGTCTGTAGAACAAATCTCCGAACATATTTATAACAGTTTTTGATAGAAGAAATTCTACCCTAGAACAGTTTATGACAGTTCTAACGTAGAACCGATGCTGATCGTTTTACCGGCCTGGACCTAAAAGTACGTCTGGCTTAAAATGTCACAATATAAAATTCTGAAGCCAATAGTTATAGAAAATAGAAAATTTGCTTTAAAAACAATTATTTTATTATAAATTAAATAATTATTTCATTTTGTTAATAATCAGTCAAGGAAGATTTCAGATTCATAGGCGGCGATAGAGAGACGCTATTTTATTTAATTACTTGTATTTGAATGAATAAACTGTGTATTCATGGTTCATATCATTAGCAAATTATACTTTAAAGTCATTTTTCACGTCAAATGTCTACAGAACTTCTATTAAACTGAAATTGAAAATGAAGAATATATATCATTAACTATACCCGGATATGTTCCGGGTAATTATTTCCTGTAACTACGCCACGTGATAGATGACATACATGTGCACCAGTGAAAACTGGAAACACCAAAACATATATCTAAAAATCAATTTTTAACTCAAATATCTGCTATATTAGTAACTTGTAAAATCCTTTCAGAAATATTAAAAAACAAAAAAGTGTCCATAGTACACGGATGCCCCACTCGCACTATCATTTTCTATGTTCAGTGGACCGTGAAATTGGGGTCAAAATTCTAATTTGACATTAAAATTAGAAAGATCATATCATAGGGAACATGTGTACGAAGTTTCAAGTTGATTGGACTTCAACTTCATCAAAAACTACCTTGACCAAAAACTTTAACCTGAAGCGGGACAGACGGACGAACGGGGACAGACGGACGAACGGACGCACAGACCGAAACACATAATGCCCCTCTTCTATCGTAGGTGGGGCATACAAATATATGTGTGGATTTATCACTGAGACCTATGATAGCTTCTCATTAAAGATCATAAAAAAAAACAATCTATTGCTTCTCTTTTTCATATGTTTTTTTGTAACTGATATTCTTTCAAAAACGCAAAAACAAAATGATAGGAACTAGAGTTTGGCAATATTCTCTACACTTGATACTCTGTGGACCTATATTTGTCGTATCCCATACATTCGAAATATCTCGGAGCTACATATTTGATATCCTACGTGACATATTCGGTGCCTACATTTGCAGCACCCATCATGATATGATTGATTGTTGGTTGCTTAACGTTCAGTGGCAAATATTTCATACATGCTCGAGAAGATCCCATCATGATACAATCCGGACCAAAATTTGTAGCATCCCACGTGGTACTATTCAGTATAAAATAATGAGGTGTGGTATGATTGTCAATGAGAAAACTATCCACCAAAGACCAAATGAGTAGACTATAGGTCGCCGTACGGCCTTCAATAATGAGGAAAAGCCAAATCGCGTAACAAGCTATAAAAAGCATCGACATACAAAATGTAAAACAATTCAAATGAGAAATCAAACGGACAGGCATGCACATGAGGCTCTCATGTGGTACTCTCCAGGCCTGCGTGTGTAGCCCTCATCTAATATACTCCTGACCTACATGCATTTGCAGCATCCTTAATTTAATGGTAAAGTCAAGGTCTATATATTTAGCGTCCCATGTGAGACATTCCGGCCCTACATTTGTAGCATCCCAAGTAATACATCCCGGGCCTACATTTGTATTGTCCCACGTGTTACATTCCGGGCCTACATTTGTAGAACCCAACATGGTACATTCAGGGCCTGTATTAAATTTTGTAGTAAAAAACCTGATACACTTCGGATCTACATTTGTAGCATCCTACAAGTGAAGCAATATATCCAGTGATATTAATTTTTAAAAATCACGCTTAAAGAGATTGTCGCTTAAAGGTCATGGTTAATTTTTCTCCTGTATATTCTGAGCAAATATTTTGAAAATCTAAAGAAAGATAAAAAAAAAAGTTAAAACATGCACAGAAAGAGCCATCCTAGAAGTCACTTTCTACATCAGTGTTTCGTTGGTTTCCTGCTTAATATGAAGAAAAAACCCTGTAGGATACATTTCGATAAAACAGACATCCATTTACACAAATAACAATAAACAAGTCTCTATGACAATCTGTCAATCATTCCGAGTCAAGAAATAATAGTTTTTAACTTTAGAAACGCTAGGAAGATCTGCCGCGGATCTGACGAGGCTCCTGACGAGGCTCCTGACGAAGTTCCTGACTAAGTGGAATTGTGAGTTTAACATTTTTAATTCTTATAATCGTGAAAGCAAAAACCTAGTAAATATGGAACGCCACAGCTGTCTTATGTGGAACTCTTATATTACTTTATGTTGTTTTATTATTACTTGATGATATTTTGTCTTTACTTAATATGGTTTTGACATTACGTAATGATGTTTTGATATAACTCAATATGGAATAGTCATTACTTAATGATATTTCGATATTACACGATATGGTTTCGTATTGACTTGATATAGATTTGTCATTACTCAATATGGTTTTGTCATTACTCGATGTGGTTTCACCATTATTTAATGTGGTTGTGTCATTAGTCAATGTGGTTTTAACATTACTTGATGTGAATGTGACTTAACGTTATGTAGTTGTTTCATTACATGATGTGGTTTTGTTATTTTGTAATGATGATTTGCCTATTCTTTATATGGTTTCAACATTACGTAATGATGTTTCAAAAATTGACGATTTTACACTACATATGATGGGTTTGTTCCATTATTTGATGTGGTCCTGTCATCTTTGATGTGGTTATCCCATTACTTGATGAGGTAAAATCACGTGACCAATTCGGAAAAACCTGTTCTATTTTTAGATAGATTTCCACGTTGTATGTGCCTTGGACGAGTGTGGCCGTCCATCGAATTAGAGTTCAAATTAAAGTTCGGGTTACTGTTTCAGTTAAACTTTGAGTTAGTCTTCGATTTCGATTTCAAGTCATTATTAGAATTAAAGTTTTAGTTAGCATTGAGTTTCGAGTTGGACATCGAGTTTGAGTCAGATTTAACTGAGGTAGAGTTCTAGTAACAACATTAAATTTGAGCTACAAAAGGCCACCATGCAACATGTGAAAAAATTCAAACGAAAAAACGAACGGTCTTATTTATAAATAAACAATCTACGAAAAAGAAATGACACACATTTATACAACGACAACAATTGAACTTCATGCTCCCGACTTGGGGCAGGTACATAAAGAAAGTGCACGTGGCGGAGTTTAACATGTATGTGAGCACTAACTCCTAACCTTACATCGGACTGTTACAGTTGTGTAACAGCACAACACGAGAAAAAAATGTAAACTAGACAAAGTGATGCCCCCGCACTCAACTCATTTAACCGCTTGTACCCCAAAAATGACAAAAAATGTTCATTTATCTCCCAAAAGAGCATAAGATAATAAAAATAAAAACCCTGACCACATGCACACTTTCAATATATATACAAACAGACAGTAAAGAGAAAACTTCCTAGGATTCAAACTGTAGGAGGAGTTATGCGGAATAACTATATACCCATAATGGGACGGACAGACGGACGGACGGACAGGGGTAAAACAATATGCCCCCCCCCCAACTTTCAGTTGCGGTGGCATACAAAACAGTTTCATTTGGCTGTTTCAATAGATCGGTATGACTGGGTAATATAAATCCATCGGGGTGATCTCGGATGCTCCAGAAAGGCACCCGTCGTGTTATTCGAGAAAGTACAAACCCAGTGATTTGGTTTTATTTGGTAGTTTACATTCAAGGAAAAGATGACGGTTTAATGGTTACGACCACTGGAACATGTCCGTCGTCACATATGAAACAGATATTCCAAAAAGTTTATTTTTCAATTAGTGCGAGGTAGATCAGGGCATTCAATTGATTACAAATAAAAGATTGATATTCGTATAAGTTCAAATGATCATTTACGCTAAAAAAAAATCGGAGAATTCTTGTTTTATAGTATTGATGCTTTGTCGCTTAGTCCGAGCCCCTCCCCCCCGTTTCCCTGTAACTTTAGTGTGAGTTGATTTGAAGTGTTTCATTTGTTAACAATAAAGTTCAAGTCTTTTGATTTGTGTCGAGCCTGCGACATCAATGTAGCGGCCTTGAGACACAACAAACCTATATTTCGTCGTCGATAGTGGCGTCGGCGTCTCATTCTCCATGTTTTTATTTCTATTGAGTTTAACCTTTTATTATACATGTTACTAAACATGTATGCTATGTATATTACGTTTAGAACATCATACTGGATTTATTTACCTCGACTATTGTATCTGTATTTATATTGTATGTTTCTCTGTAAACTTGTATTTAGTTTTTAGAGAATAAAGTATCTATCTATCTATCTATCTATCTATAGATCGTTAGGTTTCTAGTTTTTTACATTTTTCATTTCGGGACCTTTTATAGCTTACTATAGGGTATGGGTTTTGCTCATTGTTGAAAACCATACAGTTTTGTTTTAGTTAAATAAAACCGAATTACATGTAAACTGTTTTGACATGATAAATTTGTAAACCTCCATGAAGTGTTTTAAAACTTGTATAGGAGTTATTCCTCAATTTCAAGAAAAGCATCTACAGAAAACATTTTTTTTTTACCAATAAATGTATAGATAAATGTACAGCCGATCAACATGACGCTTTTACACTTACAGCAGCAATATCAGGCAAGACACAGGGTTCCGTGGAATATTTTACAAATTTATTACAAAAATACTGCTTCCGTTTGAGAACTTAGGATAAAACAACAGGACCAAGTGGTTTGGGGATATCCCAATTATGTCCGAAATACTATAAACTTTTTAATACTTTTTTTCTTATTATTATCTGCCGTTCCCCTTTTTCATACCAAATAACTCTGAACAACCACTCGAACTTTAATTTGAACTTTAACTCAATGGATAGCGATACCCATCCAAAGCACATTAAACAAACGATGAATTGAAATCTGTTTAAAATAGAACGTATTTTTTCCGAATTGGTCACGTGGTTTTACCTCATCAAGTAATGGGATAACCACATCAAAGAATGACAGGACCACATCAAATAATGAAACAAACACACCATGTAGTGTAAAATCTTCAAATTTTGAAACATCATTGCGTAATGTTGAAACCATATAAAGAATAGGCAAATCATCATTACGAAATAACAAAACCACATCATGTAATGAAACAACTACATAACGTTAAGTCACATTCACATCAAGTAATGTTAAAACCACATTGACTAATGACACAACCACATTAAATAATGGTGAAACCACATCGAGTAATGACAAAACCATATTGAGTAATGACAAAACTATATCAAGTCAATACGAAACCATATCGTGTAATATCGAAATATCATTAAGTAATGACTATTCCATATTGAGTTATATCAAAACATCATTACGTAATGTCAAAACCATATTAAGTAAAGACAAAATATCATCAAGTAATAATAAAACAACATAAAGGTTTTCACCAGTTCTATATAAAGGTTTTACCAGATACATTCAAAGCATGGTTAATTGTGTTTAAACTTTAGACACGAAAGCATAAATCAATTTGTTATTGTTGCCTACTGACACTACAGCACAGTAGTTTCATTTAAAGATTATTTTTTGCAATTTCCCTACACTCGATCCAGAGTCATTCTCTCCACTATGCGAATGTCAAAGACATTATATGGGCTAAATTTGAGACGAAGAATATATAAATTATGATGTTAGCCCTGTATCCGATGGAGAAAAACCTATAAGGTATAATATAGTCAGCTTTAGAAGACCCGACTTAACAAAAAGTAAAAATAACAAAAATACCGAACTCCAAGGAAAATTCAAAACGGAAAGTCCCTTATCAAATGGCAAAATCAAAAGCTCAAACACATCAAACGAATGGAAAACAACTATCATATTCTTGACTTGGTACAGGCATTTCCTTATTTAGAAAATGGTGAATTAAACCTGGTTTTATAGCTAGCTAAACCTCTCACTTGTAAAATGTGAATTTTCAAACGGCCTGATTTATGAAAAAAAACAATAAACGAAAATCAAATATGACAGACATCGACCATTTGTTGCTCCAGACAAAATTACTGCTTTCATATAGGATAACGGAGAGAGGTGATAATGTATACACAAATTATATATTAAACTACTCAATTTGCCGCCTATCGTCATTTATTCATGTTGTTACCAAGAAAATAAACAATCGTATCGATTTCATTTTGCGGCTGACACCGGAACTGTCCATAATTTCCGGAACACAGTGCTTCAAAATCGCACTTCACACTCTCAAACTTCAAGTGGCATCAAACAATGGAGATGCAAAATCAACCCACACGTAGTTAAAGACGCGAAAAATAAGATATAAATAGAAAAGTTACAAGTGAGGTCGGAAACAAACTTTTCCAAATTTGAATGATCATTGATAAACCATTGACATTTTATGCTTTGTATTTCAGATTAAAGAAGAGACAAACAAAATGATGAATATCATAAAGACGAATGAATTAAGTTCATATTAAATAAAACAAAACAAAAAATAAGAAAAAACAAAAGCGATAAGCATTGTGCTGACCATTGCCACAACTAGGATTCAGACTTGGTTTTCATATTCGAATGCACGAGCATACCTTATTGAAAAACAAAGATAAAAATTAAACAATTTCCCTAATCGTAACTAATTTAAAATTTGTGATTTTCTATCTACGCAAAAGATTATTTCATTGTCATGATTTCGTTATGAGCCACAAATTTATTATTGCATAAACGTTTTCTGCCGTTGGAGTATTACTTAGTGTTTTCCGTCTATGCTCAACACTGTTTCGAATGCAGGTTCAATTTAGCCATGGCGTTGTCAGTTTATTTTCGACTTATGGGTTTGAGTGTCCCTTTGGTATCCTTCGCCTCTTTTTCAAAGTACCAACGATGATTCATCTGCGTTCTCTGGTTGGACTAATATGACGAAAAAGGGGAAAAAGCGATCAGCCCACTTATGTAAAAAAAAGTGCTAAAACTTTTGGCAATAACAAAGAATGAATATCAGTTTACTTTAATGTCGTAAAAAATATAAGAGAAACAGATTCTAACTCCTGCAATATAATACTGCTCTACTCTGTGCCTCTACTCTCGACAGATAAAGTAAAGTACAATTTGAAACAAAATTCGTGTCTGGTGTAGAAATATTGCTATGTATCGCTCTTGATGCATAATAAAAATCTGCATGTAACTTTTCCATTCCACTAATTTAACGACTGTTTTTTTTTAATCAGAAACATACACTCTTCAGTGACCACTGTGGTAAATTATACGATGAGTACAGGGATAAGTGGGCTTGAATTAACTACTAGCTATTTTTATTCTTTTATTTACAAAATAAAATTTTGAAAAAATCAACAATGAAGAACGATTGAATCGTTCTCGAATTAACAGTATATTACAGTGGCAGTGTTAATTTCATTGTAACATAATATGTACATAATATATATATGAGCAACAAAAATCACAGATTCAGATCTCCTCCCTTGGCATACAGCGCTAACATCTCTCATTCTTCAAAAATGTCTCACTATCACACATGCAAATATAATATGGCATAAAGTACTGGAATTAACATGTCGCCATAAAACCTGACAGTTTATCATGCGACAAAAAACAATTGCACTCTTCGTCGACCCTTTTGTTCATTATAAATGAGATTTATAAAATGTCTTTTGTTCATTACCAAGCAATAAAGCGATTCATATAACAGTTTGTAAAGGGTAATGAAACATGTTCTTGGTAACTTGTATCAAGTTAATAATGTTTTGTCACTGTTTTAATGTTTGTGACCCTCGGACGCTGAACACATCTGTGTGGAAATACTTGATTTGTTTTAATATGCGATTTGATGTTTAATGGTCATTCCCCTTTTTGGGTCGTATTGTCTGTATTTTTTAGGTACTTTGGCCCAGTTAAACCTGTAGATAAGTCTAGTACCTTCTTGTCTACTCATAAACCCGCTTTTGTAGTAATGTCTGAAATGAGAAAATAACATTTTCATGATTACATAACAATATCAAAATATTAAAACTAATTTAATAATAGTTATTTGTTCTGACAGAATTAAGTGTTTTATTTCGGGTAGATGGTTTCGATATTGTTTCAAATATTTCCAGGTATTTCAAGAACAGACCCTATTCTATTGTATATTGTCTGTTAGGAAATAAATAATTTCCGGCGATGGATAGAATGTTGATCTCTTTCCTTTGGTTACATGACGGCGTCATATTTTCTTATATAATATTTGATAAATCTTCTGAAGTTTGCTTTGTATTATTTTTGCAACAATCATGCAAATTTCCTTAATTTCTTGTGATAGTTTCCATCTGTTTTCTATGGCAATATTTCTTGGAAATGTTTTGAATTTGATTGATTACGTGACGTAGGAAGTAACGTACCTGATTCCCCTACTGAGCTTTTCAAAGTTCATATCATCTTTTCTCTTCATGTTTCCCCACAGCCTACTGATCTCACTTGTGTCGACAAATCGGAAAGTTCCCTGGGATATATCGGTCCATTCCACGTGTTTACCCTTCTTTAATTCTTCCAGTAAGAATTTCCACAACAAAACGTTCTTAGCACCTGAAAGTTATTACCATAATATGTATATCTTTCATACAGAAAATAAGATATATTTATTCACTTTGCAACTCACCAATTTATTTATGTTTGTATTGTCTATATATTGTAAACTTATTCTGAAAGAATTAAAAGAAATACTGAAACATGAAAAAAAGCTAAATGAATGGAAAATGCTTTGAGAATTGATGCAATATTGTTTCCACCTTGCATCAAATATATCTAATGTAAAGTTCCGTTATTACGGTAAGTTGAGTTTATATTGAAAACGTTAAAAACGTCTCCTTACATAACCAGAAACTGTTCATATAAATGAAAAAAGATCTACATTGGTTTGACAGAATTCCAACAACATAATAAAACAAAGACATTACTGTACCTCGTTTCCCTTTCCTACAAATACTGCTACTTTCTTCGTCGTCCTCAGAGTCAGACATTACATGATTAGAACTCAGTCTATTTACATTATTGGAATGACGATTTCCTTTGAATAAAGTTTCAAAGGCCGGTAAATTGTTACTTTGTTGGGGTTTACACAGTTGCTGATACGGCGCACTAAGTGATTGTTGAAACTGTTCAGTATGTGAATACTTTTCTTCCACATCTCTTTCGTAAAATTCTATCAATTCCATCTCTGCTGGATCAAGTATTACTAAAACATGAAGAAAACAATACATAAAAATTATATTTAAAACTTTCAAGGAGAAAATCCTAGAGTGATCAAAATATGATTTAACTTCGAATTCCAAAAATGTCTTCATTGAAAGGTTTTGTTATTTGGAGAATTTAGTGTTGATGATCGATCCTTGGTTGTTTCTGTTTAATTCATTTACAACTTTGCAGAACCGTGGCGATTTAGAGCTTGACATATTGTACAGACACCTGTCTATTGTGGAATATACCTGTCTATTGTGGAAGACTGTGTGTTGCTCTCCAGGTGTCTAATGGTTATCTTTGTACAACACAAAAATATAGATATAGAATCTACCACTGCATCAAGTGAGGTGCGAGAATATTCACCTCAATAGAGGTAGATGATAATATTTTCAGAAGCGAGGCTTGTTGAAAATTCAAAAAATCTTAAAGTTTAGCTGTCAAGAATGGAATGAAATATATTCCACTAAATTTTTACATAGAAAATTAAGGATTGGGCAAATCACACTGCTATTTACGAATAATATATTCCACTAAATTTTTACATAGAAAATTAAGGATTGGGCAAATCACACTGCTATTTACGAATAGTCCCATACTTTGAGGTCCGAGGTCCCAAAAATAAAATCTTACCACTAGAATCATCTGATTCATGACTATCGTCTAAATCTGAGCTCCCAGGGCAAGTCATTGTTGTATAATGGTAATCTGTTCCGCTCAGCATAAACTGACCATTCATCGGCCTCATAGGATAGTCCAGAGGATCTGTAAAATTGAAAAAAAAGTTACAATAGAGAGTCTCCAGGGGATATTCCAAAGGATCTGTAAAATACATAACCGTTACAATAGAGATTAATACAAAGACAGCAACTCACCCACACAAAAAACAAACAATTATAAGACATGTAGAGGTCTACAAACTTCCTTCGTAAATAGAATAAATGTCTATGCAATATGTCAGGCAATTGATAGCCAGGAGTGTAGAAAAGAAGTATGTTAATGTAAAAGGGACTATCAAAGATCCGCCATTAAAACAAAATTGCCTTAACAAATACAAACAAATAATACTAATTCGATACTGTATGAGACAACTCAGGGTTTATAAAAAAAAAAACCCGCCTAAAATATCATTTTAAAGATTTTTATGATAAAATTAAACTGCAAAAGTATTTTAAACAATTGCTAGGAGTGGTGTGATAGTTTATCATTTGTTGATCAGCTATTAATTACCTGTGTAGATATATGGTCCATTATTGTTGGGATCATAAGATGAGTACAAACTGTCATCGCCAGCCCATTCAGACTCGTGATAATTCTGCAAAACACTCAAACTTCTCTGAAAAATAAAAAAAATAGGAAAACCGTGAAAGAAGTTGTAGTAGTTTTATATTCTTAATCAAAGATGGAAAAGAAAATGTTTTCGATGAATTATTCACAACCCAAATTCAAACGCCTATTGAAGGGAAAATATCGAAGGCTATGCACACTTTTGTTCTCGTGAACAATATGAAATTAGGAGATGTGGTATGATTGCCAATGAGACAACTAACCAACAGTCCAAATGAAGCGAAATTAAGCAACTACAGATCTCCGACGGTCTTCAACAGTGAGCAAAACTGTATAGTCAGCTATAAAAGGCCCCGACATGAAATAATGTGAAACAATTTAAACGAAAAACAAACGGTCGGATTTATGACCAAAACAAACCGAGCATTTAAAAAAAATAATGCTCCCTCCCTCCATTAGCTATTTAACATATATATATATATATATATATGCATGGCTGCTGAAAAAAGATGCCAGAATATAATCTGTCTGATAACGTGCAGTAAATCATGTTGCTCTAGAAATTACGCTACCACCCTTTTAAAACACGTTGGAAGAGACACAGAAAACGATAATAAAGTTCTTTTCTTTTGTATTAACTACAATGTAAATGTTTGACTAACTTAACAAATCACAATAAGATAAGATCCGGAACAGGCACGTGTCTGAAGTCGGAATGCAGAAGTGTGAAACATTATCAACATAAGTAGGAAAGAAGATAACTACCCTGGATGATTGTTATAGATGGGGTATGGTACTTGTTTACAAAGTCATAGACAGATAAAGATGTCAACTTTGTCAAGATAACACCAAGTAATAAAACGCTAGATTGTTACTGATATCTTATCTTGTTTGTGTATTCTTCTGTCATAGTTTGTAAATAGAGTGAAATGGAATACGACGCGTCCTCATTTTCTTATGTTTTCGTTTGGTTTCTAAATATAGAAATACTCAGGGAACCGAATTGTTTTCTCCCAAAATTAAGGACTGAAGTGACACGATCGCACACATCAGGATTTGCAGAGGGTACATAATTTTTATATTTAGAAACATTTACAAGGAAGCACGTTTCATTAATAAATCATATGTACTTTTATATTATCATTATTTAAACAGCATAGGTTAAACTATAATTATTGAAATTTCAGGGGAAAATAAATTATGTATATTTACAGGAACCAACATTTTTTTAACTGAATAATAAAATTTTGCTTACAATTATGTTGTCAATTTTCCAAATCAATTCCATTAATACTTCATAAATATAATGATGAAAACTCATCCAAAATATCAAGCTTATAATTATGTACGAACCACGAACCGCCGTTTCGTCTACAAAAGGCTCATCATTGGCGCTAAATTCAAAACAGTTGAAAGGTCATATCGAATACAAAGTTGAAGAGCATTGAAACCCAAAGATTCCAAATATTTACGCCAAATACAGCTAAGGTGACATTTGTCTGGGAGTAGAAAACCTTACTGTTTCGAATCCTCAACATTTTATTTATAAACAGTACAGAAAACATCTTTATGTGATATAAATATAACCCTGCTTTGTGCAAGACCGCCACACTGAGATTTTTAACCTTGGGGTAGTTCACAAGGTAATAGTCCGCAGACGGACATGTCACCCTATTCGAACAAATAATTTTGATTCTGAGCAGACCACTCTTTTGTACTGTACCGGGTCGGGAATGTGACTGTTGTTTTTCATTCGTTTAATGTGTTTGAGCTTTTAATTTTGCCATTTGATAAATGACTTTCCGTTTTGAATTTTCCTTGGAGTTCGGTATTTTTATTATTTTACCTTTTTCCTTACTTCAATGTTGCATAATTAGCAGAGAATCAGTAAACACCAATTCCTAAGTCTAGCTTAGTACAGTTCGGAAATTGAAATACCTATCTTCTGCACTGCATGGAAACGAGCACACTACTAAGGGACCATCGAGTTGGTCAATAAAGAACGACGTGACAGATATGACCAGTGAAGCTAAAATATTAATTTAAACAAAGCATAAAACTCACAAAACAATACAAAAGACAGATACAAGCCCAATATTTGAACCTAACTTTTCTGTGGCAACGGGATAAACACGTGTTTGGCGAGGTGTATATTGTAGGCAGACACTGCGGCAAAGTTTCACGAGGACAGAACAAAAACAGGAGAGATAAAATAATCAGACATAAATTATCTTTGTTTCAAAATAAAATGTCATCATTTGTAAAATTAAACAATTACCAATATACAAAAAATATTGACTTACTTGCAAATCCATATCTGATATCATTGGCTTGACCTGCAACAATGAAACAAAATGTTAGAAACCTCAAAGTACTTGACAGTACTTGAAACAGACAATGGCACTTGTAATGTTAATTCATAATAAAGCGGAATTGAGGAGGAAATGACTAACAATTTATACAAATATGAACATGTACATGCTTTATATGTTTTTCGCAAAAATCAGCGGATATGGTTTAATTATAAATCTTTCGAATTTCAACAGTCTACAAAATTAGTTCTGTTCCATAATACATTTTATTTATATTTTAGCATTTTTAACAATTACACGATCCAATAATAGTCAGAAAAAAAATTTAGTTGTTGTAAGATCAAATTCTAGTTAACAGAAAATCTTTTGTGGACTATTTAGTATCTCTTACATTAATTAACGTCACATGTAAAAACCGTGAATATATTCCTGTACCCATAATATCATTGCACGGAAAAGAAATAAATATTTTTAACATTTTCAATTCTTAATCAAGAAATTGTGGATGTATGTTATATGTAAAATTACAGCCAATTTTTGTCAAAATATAGACCTTAAACGCCTTATTCTTAGGCGAACACTAACATAAAATGACGAAGGAAGCACCACATATATAACCCATCCCTTGGTATATCCATTGTATACGGCAGAGGTGGACAAAACAAGGTTTTTACATTTTCACTAATTTAAGGTCCCACGCTGCCATTTAAATGGGTTTGTAGGTCTGTTTAAATAGCTAGATCACCAATGTTGATATAAATTTAGCGTATTTAAAAACCCTAGATAATGTTTTGCATTACATAATATTAAGCTTGTGTAAAAGGGAAATTCCGAATTAGGTTGCGTCTTATCAAGTGTTTGTGTGACGAAATATTTAGGAAGCAATTGTTCTATTTATAACAAAAATATAAAATTTGTTTAGATTTAAATTTTACCATATAAAGAGCGTTTGTGCCTGCATATAATTACTTAAGAAATTGCATATTTTATTAATAATAGATAATTGTACAGCACTAACAGGTTATTATAAATAAACACAAACTACATAGAATTTATTTTGTTTAACCACATGAAAGACTTTTTTATAGTTGAAAGGAGTGAACATCAATGCACCTTTCTACTATTTTTTTTAAAAACACAGTGACACTTTAAATACTACAGCTCAGATGAGAAAATAAACAAAGAGACCAGATCTGAATACGCGGAACTGCATGATACCATAAAATGTCCAACAAGATGCAAAAGATTGAACATTTATTTAAATGGTTCTTATTCTTAATGTAAAGTTATAACGTAGTTAGAAATATAAAAATGGATACAGTAATTTTACAAGTTTTTTTTTCCACTTAAGACAAACAAAAAGAAATGAACGCGTTAATAAAGTATATAACTTCACATTTTGTAAAGTTGAAACCCTCAGCCAAAGTTGACCTTAAATTATGTTTGGCTATTCTGTTAAGGCCAGTGTTCATTCTTATTTTTGGATTTCCGAACTTTTTGTCTCTAGCGTTCCTGATGATGGTTAATTTACAAATATATCATTATGGTGTTTTGGTAAATAAAAATTACAAAGAAAAATATTTGCAAATGTAGACATCATTTTCTGTTTTATTTAAAAACAAACTATTAACTATTAATGTATGTTAACAGTACACATTTCAATATTTGTTAAAAGAACCAAATTTATAAAATTAGAAAAGTTTTTGCAAGACTTCAAGATTTAGTCAAAAACTCAGACAGTGCATCATTAACATACATTACACAAATCAAAATATTAGACAATCAGCTGATATTGTGGTTAAATAAAATATTTTACCTTTAAAATAATTTAAATGCCTCGTGACGTTATCCTCACGACTGCATCAATACTTCAACTACTTGTATGCTAAGTGACATACTTTATGCTTTTAAATCACCTGGGGCCGCATTTATATTTTATACTGGGGAAAATCCAGGTGACGCTTTTTACCGGGAATACCCTATACATAAATACCCGTAAGTTAAAGACGTGCACCTTTATCATGTATGCGTGTGCATGGTCTTAGGTAAACTACTATTAGACCATGTTGACAAAAAGTCAATACACATAAACAATACATTACTTATATTCAGTTCCTCATTGGATTGACAAAAACTTACAAACTAGTACATACAATACCTTTTTGATGAACTTTATGATTTAAAGCCGTTTATGGTGCTGACCTTGGTATAATCTTAAGACAGAAATTGTTTGACAACAAATATTATCGCTTCTAAAAATATCCCTATTTCGGTGATTAACAGTCTTTCGGTTTCTTCGTTTGCGTGATAACTGACCAACTTTTAATTCAGAATTATCTCACTTAAGAAATTATAACTTTCATGAAATTAATGACATTATTAATGTGAAACTTAGCTTCTTTTGATGTACAACATTACAAAATATGGGTCAAAGCAGCTTAAGCATTGAAATCACGAGTCGTACTAAAAGTTGTTTGATTATAGATGAAACAGAAATTTTACAAGAAATAAGCCATTAAATTAAAATTTTAGCAAAACGTGTTTCCAAACTTGAAATAAGTTGACTGTAATAGATTACCGTATACTAGTAGTATTCCTTCTGTGCATGTAGACGTTAAACAAGCAATAATCAATCAATCAATCTATACATATTCTTACGTAATCATTCAACGTCAGATACAATAGAAAATGAAAGGATATGGAGTAAATGTACATGGGACAAAATTGCACACAATACATTGAAAACATAGAAAATTATCAATGAACAGGGCTTTTATTCCTGTTCTTCATCTTGAAACAGTGAATATACACTGAGAAATGACTTGTTTTATACCCGATTTTAAAAGTTACTAAACTACCAGAAGACGAAAAAGCAGTATAAATATCAATAGCTCCTTTTGTATACTAGTACTACAAGAAACAATGTGTTACGCCTGATCAAAACAGACATATAAAATGCCCTTTTCCTGACGATTGGGGGACCAAGATTTTAAAACCTGACAGTTCTAAAAGTTAAATACACGTAACATCTTTTACAACAAATTTTAAATGTTGTGAATTCAAAAGCCTTTACAATGTTTTATTGTTGTGAAAAGCGTGATGAAGTATTTAATAAAATAGAATTTACATTTTGGAAAATTTCACATAATCGCATGAAATGCATTAATAGGTCCATTTAACTGAGTTACTCCAAACTGCAAACTCGTTCTAAGAATAAATGTAATCTGAGACATAAAAGTAGAGTATTTTTCCAAGATATGTGCAATATCTATTTCTGGTAACAGAAAAAAATAACTGTTCATATTTCTAAGTAAAAAGATAATAAAATGTAAATTTATATCATAAATCAAAGATATTGCTATCTAAAACTATGTGAAGTTTTTAATCTATACTGTTTCAAAGAATAAAATCTATATGTTCTTGAATATTGCTTGTATCACGGATACTGACATAATTATGATTTTTTTTATGTAACTTGCTACTTATTTATATAATTATTTGTTTTCTATTATAAACAAAAATCATATAATTAACGTATGAGACAGATATACACGTACATGGCACTGAAGACTGCAGTATCAGGTAGATTATTTGCATATCTCAATCATCTCATTCTAAATATAGTTTTTTAATTAAACAACGGGTGACACGGCTTATCTCCGGAGATGATTTCAACCTAATTTTTTATTTTTTTAACATGTTCTATTTGTGACTGGACTTTAATTTTTGTTTCACGTCTGTCTAATAAAGTGTACTCGGTCCGTACTGGAATCAAAATAATTTTTAAAGTAAAAATTTACCGGTTAAAAATTTACCGAATAAGAAAGGGATGGGGAGGCGGGCTTAGTAAAATAACAAGTTAATAAAGACAACAGGATTCGCAAAGGCAAAACGACGAAATACCAACACCATTTGTTAAATAACATGGGGATCAGTAAAACAAAAGTAACGTAGGTTTTTGATAAATTATGAAATTAATATTACAAAATTAAAACCGAAGCTAATTAAATGTATCATGAGCTCATTTCAATGCGATTGGTCATACAAAAAACCAACAAAAAAAGACAGATAAACTATTATAATGTCAAGTGTTACAAAAAACCACGAAACTATTTTAATTTTAAGTGTAATACATATATATTGTAAAGTACAAAGAAGCTGTTGTAATGTCAAGTGTACAATATTATAAATTAAAAAAAAGCAAGAAGACTTCCTAATTTTGCGCTATTTTATGTAACAATTATTCAAACCATCTATCTAAAAAGTAATAGCAGTATCCTAAAGCGTACATACTTACAGTCCGGTCGTGGTGTATACTGAAGATGATCAACACACTCGTGTAAAATTAATTTTCTAACGGATATTCCTATCAGGAAAGGGACATATATTTCAATTCTAATTAAATTCTGTCTACCTATACTTTTAGCTATATACTTTGTTATTTACTGATAATTTAACTAAAATATACTATCTTCCGGGTGACAGAAGATTTACTTCAGATTAGTCTTTTCTCACACTTGGTTAATTGAAAAGGAGACCGAGAATGATATTAATTTACTCTTTCTCACACTTACATGTTGTGAATTGAAAAAAAGGGGACCTACATTTGTGTTCTGATAGCTTTTGTATTATGTGCTTCGTTCATAATATTTAAAGTTAATTATTCCTGTATAAAGCATGTAACTATTACGAAAAGTTTTATGATTTTTTTACGGGAAAATTGTGGAATTTGAAATAAATTTGCAATGATATGACATACACGTATTCATGATAATGGGTATATATAAAAAATCCCTTGAAAGATCCCGACGAGAATCTTTGTATATTTTATTTAAGGATGATTCAGCCATGAAAGACACAAATAGAATTATCATTATCTTGTAAAACACAGCAACAGTGCAATCCGCCTTCTTTTTGCATTTTGATAAGTACAAGCTTAAATGTACGGGGCGTTCATTTCAGTAGTATAAAGTATATTTTCCCTTTTTCATAATAAAGGGAAGTTAAAACTGAAAAGCCCTGAATTAATTTGTTTGTACATTGATGCAGAAATCAAAGACATTTTAGATATGACATAGAAATCAGTTAATGTTGACAATGCACGATGTTAATAGAAATAAGTTAATGTTGACAATGCACACGATGTTAATAGAAATAAGTTAATGTTGACAATGCACGATGTTAATAGAAATAAGTTAATGTTGACAATGCACGATGTTAATAGAAATAAGTTAATGTTGACAATGCACGATATTACTAATGGTTCTTTATTTCTATTTCGTAAGAATGCAACACACATTACAAGATTTTTTTATTTTATACAAATTTCATCAGAGATAACAGGCTTATAGTTTGGTTCACCAGACGCACGTTTCGTCTACTTAAAGACTCATCAGTGGCGCTCGCATCATAATAGTTTCAAAATCAAATAAAATAACGAAGATGAAGAACATTGATAACCGAAAATTCCGAAATTTTAATATTTTATACATTTGTTCATGACATGGTTTGTATGATTGTACGAAAGTGTTTAATTGGGTGTTTATACTCGGAAGTGTGAAAAGTCATATAAGATGCCAGACTTATATTTAGGTAGGTCAGATGCGTACTTTGTCTATCAATTTGAGGGGCATTGTGAAAGAAAAAGCCCAAAAAAGGTGTATCAGATCTGGCCATTTGTGCTTGGGGCTTAAAAACACTATAGCATTTCGATCGAGTTTTATATATTTAGGAACAGCAAATTTACGAAACATTACCGAATCAATCATATTTCATGTAAACCGGTATAAAAATCATGAGAGTGGTATGATTGAAATGATACAACTATCCACCACAAATACATAGACCATGTTTTCTTAAACTGAAAAAAACCCAATTAGGCATTTAATTAAGAACGCGAAAACCACTTTTCCTTAACACGAGACTTACCAGTGGCGCTCGAACAAAAAAAGTTGCAGCGGCCAAAACAATTAATAAGTTTAATCACTGAAAACCAAAAATGCCAAAACGTTGTTCAAAATATGGACACGGCCTATATACCAGGGGTAGAAAATTTGAATGATTTAAGGCACGGACCACTTGATTTTCTGGGGAGGGCCTGGGATTTTATATCAAGCCAGATTTTTTATTTACCATGAAACCAAGCAAGATTATTTTTTTTCAGTCAATCCAGAGCAAGAAAAACCTTTTTCAACATTATACATGTCATACTTGCTGAAGGTGATATCCTTAGAGGAAGAAACATCAAATGAGTGCCGACTATTGGGTTGGCGATACCCTTAGAGGAAGAAACATCAAATGAGTGCTGACTATTGGGTTGGTGATACCCTTAGAGGAAGAAACATCAAATGAGTGCCGACTATTGGGTTGGTGATACCCTTAGAGGAAGAAACATCAAATGGGTGCTGACTATTGGGTTGGTGAAACCCTTAGAGGAACTTCGGAAACATCAAATGGGTGCTGACTATTGGGTTGGTGATACCCTTAGATAATCAAACATCAAATGAGTGCTGACTATTGGGTTGGTGAAACCCTTAGAGGAAGAAACATCAAATGAGTGCTGACTATTGGGTTGGTGAAACCCTTAGAGGAAGAAACATCATTCAGCAGTTGTATCATTTTAGTGGTTGTAACAAATCATTTAAGGTACGAGGCTAATTTAAATGATAAGTTAAATTGTTAAGGTTATTTTCTTCGAATGTCAGACATTCATAACACTGAATACTTAAAAATTCTATTTTTTCTTTGCATTATGTTCATCAATGAAATAAGTTGAGATGTGAGCTATATATGGATGGGACAGAAACTGAACGACATGTCCCATACATCCTATACAAACGACATGTCCCATACATCCTAAACAAAATATAAATTGAACGACATGTCCCATACATCCTATACAAACGACATGTCCCATACATCCTATACAAAATATAAATTGAACGACATGTCCCATACATCCTATACAAAATATATTTCATGTGTTCCAGAAAGATATAGATCGTTGACAAATCCGTTTGATAAATTCGAACTTTTAAATGTTGTCATTAAGGTTCAAACCTTTTAACGTGAAATGCTTGTATAGTTTTGATTTTTGATTTTTCTTCAGTGTTGAAATATTTGAAACACTTATGTTTTTACACTCAGGCATAGATGGTCTAAGCCAAATTTCTTTCAAGTTTTGTGTCAATGTTTTTTCCAAATTTTGATTTGATTTTGCATTCCATCTGTTTTGATTCGAGGGCCACTGACGCGGCGTACTAGAAATCGAGGGCCACTGACGTACTAGATTATGTGCCTTGTATCTTGGATGAGTTTTAGAAATTATTATAAAGAAATAGCAGTAATTGTTTTATAGTTTTCAATTTCATATCGTTAAAGCTGTCACCTGCTATAGTATTTAAACCCCTGAACGTGTGCTTTTTAAACCATCATCAATTTTTTTCTGATTATTTATGATTTGAAGGTTTTAATGCGATGGATTATATTATCTTAATATTTTTTAAAAGTTGTTTAGTAAACGTTCCTCATAATATATTTTCACGAGGAAATATTGTCTTGGACTTTCATACAACTATAAATATTTTAATTTAAGATTAAACCTAGATGTAAATAACTAAACACAAATTAGGTCAAAATATCGAGTTTTTTTTGTCATTTTATCTATTGTTCCTAATGCTTTGGATATTTTGCTTGTAAATCTTTTATATTTTGATTATACAATAATAACACTATTAGTTTGTTTTAATTCCCTGTGTCATTAAACCCAAATGTCAAGGTCAAATAGAACATTTAGTTTCTCGATGATGAGTTTCCTATTAATCGTTTCTTTACCAAAACAAACGGTTAAGACTAAATTTTCTTTTCCCCCAAGGCAACGCAATTTATATTTAATAAGGACAACATTAGTAATTGGGTTAAAAAATCCCGACTAAATATAATTACTTTTAAACGGTTTCCAATTAACAACCAGTTATATGAACGACAGAACATCAAATGCATATCATATATAGATATAAGAAGATGTGGTATGAGTGCCAATGAGACAACTATCCATCCGAGTCAAAATTTATAAAAGTAAACCATTATAGGTCAAAGTACGGTCTTCAACACGGAGCCTAGGCTCACACCGAACAGTAAGCTATAAAGGGCCCCAAAAATTACTAGTGTAAAACCATTCAAACGGGAAAACCAACGGTCTAATCTATATAAAAACGAGAAACGAGAAACACTTATGAACCACATCAACAAACGACAACTACTGAACATCAGATTCCTGACTTAGGACAGGTGCAAACAAATGCAGCGGGTTTAAAAGTTTTAATGGTACCAAACCTTCACCCTTTTTCTGAAACAATAGTGTAACATCACAACATAGAAAGACACACTATAAAATATCAACTGAAATAGCTTAACTCAATCAAAGGACATATTAACACCATTGAACATACACTGAACAAATAAATTTGACCTATGATACAATGTAAATTCAAAATAAATAAACTAAGGGAAGAATAATAAAAGTAACATGTTATATCGATATGAAATGTTAAACAATTTAAGAAAACAATATGCTCGAACAAAAATATCAGCCATTTGCAATAACTTTAAACACAGGTAAATGAAAATAAGTTTGTTGTTAGGTATACGTGTACAGTTACAATAGAGAAAGGAAATATTTTAACAAAATAAATAATTTTGATGTTCATAGTACGAAGTGGAAATTTATATTAATACCAAACACTTATCAAAGCTGGTATATAGACCAGATATAACCCTGAATAACATTAAATAACAAAAAAGCATTACAATTAGTATCAACAGGTCAAATAAACAAGAAAGTACGATTTGAGAGTACTCGCAGTTACTGACAGCTATGAACGTTTATTAAAAAGACGTAGAATCATACATGTTTAGAAACGTGAAAAATCTTTGATAAATTAAATAAAAGTGCCGTAGAATGTAACTTTAACACACTAATAAGTGTTATAAAAATATGTGTTATATTTTTATACATAAATTCATGCAATATTTTGCTAAACAAGCTAGCTTCATCAGGCGTTGTGATGAAACGGATGCGGTTATAAAATTTTGGCAGATTATTCTTTATAGTTTCAACATACAAACTGATCATATTTTACTTTGTAAGATTTCATGACGCTCAAGATTTATTCCTTTAATATATGGTTTTAATCTCCTTTATTGAGTCCATCAGATACAAGAGTATACAGCTAGCAGCAAGTGCATTCAACATTTCTCTCATTCTCCATTAAATTTTCTTCCTTTGGTATCAATTGACTGATGATTATTTAATGAGGCGGTGACACACTTTTGGGATGTGGGATATAGGTGGGAAAAAGTGGGGATCTGGGGCATAGGGGAAAAAAGGGGGATGTGTAATATAGGGGGTAAAAATGCTATTTCCACGTACACGTAAGAACATAAATACTTATTTTCCGCTTAACAGTTTGGTGTGTCATAGATATCGTTAATTTGTTAATGAGCTAACTGTTTTCAGTGTTATATATAAGATTTCTAGCTTCACCACTTGAATAGCTTCTTGTTCAAGCTCATACTTCGTACATTTATCTCTGACGGATCTGCCCAAAATCTTGGCATGGCGTTCAAAATAAAAGCTGTGGTGAGAACAGTTGTTACTGCTAAAAATGGGAACATAGACTTTGCTGATTGATGAGTTTTGTCGTAAGACTACACTTTACGTATAATTGTAAGATTTGTAAGATCATTTAACATGTCACTTACTTCAGTGTTTAATAGGCTTTTTATAGAGGAGAGGCAAAAGACGCCAAAGGGATATTCAAACTCATAGGTCGAGAAAAAACTGACAATGCCATCGAAAGAAAAGAAAAACGATCAAAAGACAAATACCGCATACAAAATACAACACAGAAAATGAAAAACTGAGCAACACGAAACCAATCCAAAACCGAGGGTAATCTAAGGTGCTACAGGATGGTAAGCAGATCCTTCTCCATATGTGGCACCCGTCGTGTTGATCAAGTAAGTATAAATCCGGTGATAAGTCTAATTCGGTAGGTCGAATTCAAGGAGAAAAGGATTGCGGTTAACAGGCTTATAGTTTGGTTCACCAGACGCACGTTTCGTCTACATAAAGACTCATCAGTGGCGCTCGCATCATAATAGTTTCAAAATCAAATAAAATAACGAAGATGAAGAACATTGATAACCGAAAATTCCGAAATTTTAATATTTTATACATTTGTTCATGACATGGTTTGTATGATTGTACGAAAGTGTTTAATTGTGTGTTTATACTCGGAAGTGTGAAAAGTCATATAAGATGCCAGACTTATATTTAGGTAGGTCAGATGCGTACTTTGTCTATCAATTTGAGGGCATTGTGAAAGAAAAGCCGAAAAAGGTGTATCTGATCTGGCCATTCGGCTTGGGGCTTAAAAACGCTATAGCATTTCGATCGAGTTTTATATATTTAGGAACAGCAAATTTACGAAACATTACCGAATCAATCATATTTCATGTAAACCGGTATAAAAATCATGAGCTGTGGTATGATTGAAATGATACAACTATCCACCACAAATACATAGACCATGTTTTCTTAAACTGAAAAACCCAATTAGGCATTTAATTAAGAACGCGAACCACTTTTCCTTAACACGAGACTAACCAGTGGCGCTCGAACAAAAAAGTTGCAGCGGCCGAACAATTAATAAGTTTAATCACTGAAAACCAAAATGCCAAAATGTTGTTCAAAATATGGACAAGGCCTATATACCAGGGTAGAAAATTTGAATGATTTAAGGCACGGACCACTTGATTTTCTGGGAGGGCCTGGGATTTTATATCAAGCCAGATTTTTATTTACCATGAAACTAAGCAAGATTATTTTTTCAGTCAATCCAGAGCAAGAAAACCTTTTCAACATTATACATGTCATACTTGCTGAAGGTGAAGCCAGAATATTTCTTTAGCACCTGAATTGGCCAGATTTTTTTCTTCATCAAAATAAAAGCCAGATTATTTAAAAAAAAAGCCAGCCCCTCCTCCCAAGAAAAACAAATTATCCGTGCCTAACAGTTTTTCGAACAGAAAATAGAAAACGACCGCATCAATGATATATCAACACTCACCTGATGATTTCCTGGGTCATGACACGCCCAACAGAACTGATATCGACCTAGTGGATGCAAAATTTGATCAAAGACACCAGGTTTATAATCTAGAACATCACATGCGTGTTTCGTCTACACAAGCATCACCAGTGGCACTTGAATCAAAACAGTTAAGTGGTCAATTACATTGAGATGATAGAAAGCAATCAAAGAAAATAAAAAATCCCCAAAATTATGTTTGATCTGGCTAATGCTATCTTTGCCAAGGAGTAGAAAAATCCAATGAGTTTCAAATTATTGACATTTTTATGAACAGCAAATTTACGGACTATGCTGAATTAATGATATTTCATGTCAACAAATAAGTGCTGACTATTGGGTTGGTGATGCCCTTAGAGGAAGAAACATCAAATGAGAGCTGACTATTGGGTTGGTGATACCTCCTTAGAGGAAGAAACATCAAATGAGTGTTGACTATTGGGTTGGTGATATCCTTAGAGGAAGAAACATCAAATGAGTGCTGACTATTGGGTTGGTGATGCCCTTAGGGAAGAAACATCAAATGAGCACTGACTATTGGGTTGGTGATATCCTTATAGGAAGAAACATCAAATGAGTGCTGACTATTGGGTTGGCGATACCCTTAGAGGAAGAAACATCAAATGAGTGCTGACTATTGGGTTGGTGATACCCTTAGGTGAAGAAACATCAAATGAGTGCTGACTATTGGGTTGGTAATATCCTTAGAGGAAGAAACATCAAATGAGTGCCGACTATTGGGTTGGTGATACCCTTACAGGAAGAAACATCAAATGGGTGCTGACTATTGGGTTGGTGATACCCTTAGATAATCAAACATCAAATGAGTGCTGACTATTGGGTTGGTAATACCCTTAGAGGAAGAAACATCAAATGAGTGCTGACTATTGGGTTGGTGAAACCCTTAGAGGAAGAAACATCATTCAGCAGTTGTATCATTTTAGTGGTTGTAACAAATCATTTAAGGTACGAGGCTAATTTAAATGATAAGTTAAATTGTTAAGGTTATTTTCTTCGAATGTCAGACATTCATAACACTGAATACTTAAAGATTCTATTTTTCTTTGCATTATGTTCATCAATGAAATAAGTTGAGATGTGAGCTATACATGGATGGGACAGAAACTGAACGACATGTCCCATACATCCTATACAAACGACATGTCCCATACATCCTATACAAACGACATGTCCCATACATCCTATACAAAATATAAATTGAACGACATGTCCCATACATCCTATACAAACGACATGTCCCATACATCCTATACAAAATATAAATTGAACGACATGTCCCATACATCCTATACAAAATATATTTCATGTGTTCCAGAAAGATATAGATCGTTGACAAATCCGTTTGATAAATTCGAACTTTTAAATGTTGTCATTAAGGTTCAAACCTTTTAACGTGAAATGCTTGTATAGTTTTGATTTTTGATTTTTCTTCAGTGTTGAAATATTTGAAACACTTATGTTTTTTACACTCAGGCATAGATGGTCTAAGCCAAATTTCTTTCAAGTTTTGTGTCAATGTTTTTTCCAAATTTTGATTTGATTTTGCATTCCATCTGTTTTGATTCGAGGGCCACTGACGCGGCGTACTAGAAATCGAGGGCCACTGACGTACTAGATTATGTGCCTTGTATCTTGGATGAGTTTTAGAAATTATTATAAAGAAATAGCAGTAATTGTTTTATAGTTTTCAATTTCATATCGTTAAAGCTGTCACCTGCTATAGTATTTAAACCCTGAACGTGTGCTTTTAAACCATCATCAATTTTTTTCTGATTATTTATGATTTGAAGGTTTTAATGCGATGGATTATATTATCTTAATATTTTTTAAAGTTGTTTAGTAAACGTTCCTCATAATATATTTTCACGAGGAAATATTGTCTTGGACTTTCATACAACTATAAATATTTTAATTTAAGATTAAACCTAGATGTAAATAACTAAACACAAATTAGGTCAAAATATCGAGGTTTTTTGTCATTTTATCTATTGTTCCTAATGATTTGGATATTTTGCTTATAAATTTTTATATTTTGATTATACAATAACAACACTTTTAGTTTGTTTTAATTCCTTGTGTCATTAAACCCAAATGTCAAGGTCAAATAGAACATTTAGTTTCTCGATGATGAGTTTCCTATTAATCGTTTCTTTACCAAAACAAACGGTTAAGACTAAATTTCTTTTCCCCAAGGCAACGCAATTTATATTTAATAAGGACAACATTAGTAATTGGGTTAAAAATCCTGACTAAAACATAATTACTTTTAAACGGTTTCAAGTAACAACCAGTTATATGAACGATAGAACATCAAACACATATCATATGAACGTTTATTAAAAGACGTAGAATCATACATATTTAGAAACGTGCAAAATCTTTGATAAATTAAATAAAAGTTCCGTAGAATGTAACTTTAACACACTAATAAGTGTTATAAAATATGTGTTATATTTTATACATAAATTCATGCAATATTTTGCTAAACAAGCTAGCTTCATCAGGCGTTGTGATGAAACGGATATGGTTATAAAATTTTGGCAGATTATTCTTTATAGTTTCAACATACAAACTGATCATATTTTACTTTGTAAGGTTTCATGACGCTCAAGATTTATTCCTTTAATATATGGTTTTAATCTCCTTTATTGAGTCCATCAGATACAAGAGTATACAGCTAGCAGCAAGTGCATTCAACATTTCTCTCATTCTCCATTAAATTTTCTTCCTTTGGTATCAATTGACTGATGATTATTTAATGAGGCGGTGACACACTTTTGGGATGTGGGATATAGGTGGGAAAAAGTGGGGATCTGGGGCATAGGGAAAAAGGGGATGTGTAATATAGGGGTAAAAATGCTATTTCCACGTACACATAAGAACATAAATACTTATTTTCCGCTTAACAGTTTGATGTGTCATAGATATCGTTAATTTGTTAATGAGCTAACTGTTTTCAGTGTTATATATAAGATTTCTAGCTTCACCACTTGAATAGCTTCTTGTTCAAGCTCATACTTCGTACATTTATCTCTGACGCATCTCCCAAAATCTTGGCATGGCGTTCAAAATAAAAGCTGTGGTGAGAACAGTTGTTACTGCTAAAATGGGGACATAGACTTTGCTGATTGATGAGTTTTGTCGTAAGACTACACTTTACGTATAATTGTAAGATTTGTAAGATCATTTAACATGCCACTTACTTCAGTGTTTAATAGGCTTTTATAGAGGAGAGGCAAAAGACGCCAAAGGGATATTCAAACTCATAGGTCGAGAAAAAACTGACAATGCCATCGAAAGAAAAGAAAAACGATCAAAAGACAAATACCGCATACAAAATACAACACAGAAAATGAAAAACTGAGCAACACGAAACCAATCCAAAACCGAGGGTAATCTAAGGTGCTACAGGATGGTAAGCAGATCCTTCTCCATATGTGGCACCCGTCGTGTTGATCAAGTAAGTATAAATCCGGTGATAAGTCTAATTCGGTAGGTCGAATTCAAGGAGAAAAGGATTGCGGTTACGAACATTGGAACACATCTGTGAAACCAGCGTTCCATAACGTTCAACCAACTCGTAATGGCGTCCGTAAATTTTTCGAAGGGATGATTTCAACTTCACCACTTGAAATTCTTTGGTTCAATAGCTTTCTTGTAAACAGAAACCCTTATAGCTTTTTAATATGTTAGTCATTGATTGTATTTTCTAAAGTTGTTTACGCTCTATCCTTCTATAGCCAGTGCTTCGGTACTGACATTATTGGTAACATACAATTTTTTAAATCTCTGTTGATAAATTTAGAAACTCCCTCAGTCAAAGTTAACTTGGATGGATTTGGCTATATTTTGTAAGACCCGTTTAAACATAAAGCTCTTCATGTATTCAAGTAATTATAAATCCTTGGGTGTCAAATTTGTGGGTTAAAGTGTCCTAAGTTTGAATATCTCTTTAGTATCTTTCGCCTCTCTTTCGGTGATGAAGGCAAATCCAGAAAAGCGCTTCGGAAACAAAAAGCTACGACAAAAAAGATAAACAAAGAGGCGAAAGTCAAAGTGATTTTATATGAATATACAATAGAAAATGGATTGTACTGTACCATTTTAATGAGAGAGAGAGAGCGAGAGACAGAGATAATCAAGAAAGAAGAATGATAATGTCTTTCCGATCTTATTCTGGTTAAATGTGTAACACACATGTATATCATTTCTTTAAGTATTCTATCGTAAATTTACAAAGATAAAAATTTTGGCTCTTGTCGAACGGAATTAGAAACTGGAAAATTACAATTATATGGGTGCTTGGATAAAACGTCAAGATGTATTGTAACATTATATGATGTTTGTGTAAGATAGGTGCATTTCATAGAATTGAGGAAATTGTGACAAATAGATGCATTCCCAAAACTACGGAAATGTTGTCATTCTATATACAATTCTTCAATTGAAGATTTAATTGATGTGTATTCTACTTACAGAAATGACCTCATATTATTCTATTCAGACAGTATTATGCTGATCATTTCAGTGCAATATTTTGTATATTGATTCTAAGGTTAAAAAATGTAAAAAATAATAAAATTAAATCAAAATAGAATAAATCAAATAATCATCAAAACAAAATCTAAACAAAACAAAACCCCCAAAAAACTACACAAAATGAGATAGTTATCAAACAAAGTCCAAATGACGTGAATTTAAACAATGAAAAATGCCCATACCGTTTAGTCAGCCTCTGTATAAACGGATCCAGGTCTAGGTGGCGGGTTGGACACCCGCTTACATGTTTAACCCCGCCACATTCGGCATGTGCCGGTCCCTAGTCAAGAACCTGTAATTCAGTGGTTGTCGTTTGTTGCTGTATATAATATTTGTTTATCGTTTATTGTTTTGTATGAGCTTTGCTCATTATTGAAGGCCGTGCGGTGACCTATAGTTGCTAACTTCTACGTCATTTGATAGCTTGTGGAGTGTTGACTCATTGGCAATCATACCACATCTTGTTATTTTTATACCAACATGACAAAACAATAAACGAAAAACAAATATAACGGCAACCAGCGAGTTACTGTTAATATTTCTTTTAGACATCATCTTCTGTTAAAAAAAAAAAAAATCTATGCAATGTCGTTCGTGTATATACTTTGGGCACTTGGAAATTCTTTTGTGATTAAGTAACAGTTCTCAGTGTCATTGTAAGAAATTTACCATACTTTTGCAAAACAAAAATCAACCCGGTATAGAATTACCAATATTCGTGACACTGATGACGCCAAATATAGCATTTTGACGTACACGTGTGTACTTTTCCTAGAAGGAAATTAAATCTGGGATACTGACAAAAACTCCCATTTTCAAATTTATCTAAATTTGAAATTGTTATTAAAATAAAAACTGTAAATCTCCATTTTGACGCTCCTTTAATGTGTACATGTTACCCACTCATAAATAGATTTAATCAACAAAATTATTTTCATTTACCTGTGTTTATAGTAATTGCAAATGGCTGATATTTTTGTTCGAGCATATTGTTTTTCTTAAATTGTTTAACATTTCATACCGATATAACATGTTACTTTTATTATTTTTCCCTTAGTTTATTTATTTTGTATTTACATTGTATCATAGGTCAAATTTATTTGTTCAGTGTATGTTCACTGGTGTTAATATGTCCTTTGATTGAGTTAAGCTATTTCAGTTGATATTTTATAGTGTGTCTTTCTATGTTTTTATGTTACACTATTGTTTCAGAAAAAGGGTGAAGGTTTGGTACCATTAAAACGTTTAAACCCGCTGCATTTGTTTGCACCTGTCCTAAGTCAGGAATCTGATGTTCAGTAGTTGTCGTTTGTTGATGTGATTGATAAGTGTTTCTCGTTTCTCGTTTTTATATAGATTAGACCGTTGGTTTTCCCGTTTGAATGGTTTTACACTAGTAATTTTTTGGGGCCCTTTATAGCTTACTGTTCGGTGTGAGCCAGGGCTCCGTGTTGAAGACCGTACTTTGACCTATAATGGTTTAAATTTTGACTTGGATGGAGAGTTGTCTCATTGGCACTCATACCACATCTTCTCATATCTAATTAATATCTTCATGCAAATCACGATTATTTATTATAATATCTAAAAACAACCGTTTACTTTTATCCATCGTAGTGATTTAAAAAAATCCGTTGTCATGTTTACTAATTGGGTCCTATTCCTGATTGTGACTGATGGAGATTTGCATGGCGGGTGATATATGCATACTAGTACACCCTGTCGACGCACCCGACCTTACAGTCATAAAGTATTCAGTACGATTTTCGTTCTCAGACTCAGAAATCAACCAATCAAAATACTGGATTTTTGTGTTTCGATGACAAATTATTTACTCCGAGTACTCAGCCTGAGAAAAGTTTGATCACCGTCATGCGATTCACACAGCTTTGTTGTTATTTTACGTTGATTTGCATTTTTTTAATGGATTTATGACATTTGAACATCGGTTAAAAACTGTTGCCTCTAATTACATGTATGGATAGGATCAAAGAGGGAAAGAGAAGATAACAATTGAGCAATCATAAACCATAAAAACATTTTCACGCTGTTCAACTTTATTCTGAATACGACATTCCAGTTTTTTTTTATTAGAGCACCACTTTGAAGTATTGGGTATACTTCAAATTCAAATTCTTTATTTACACTCAGACACAAAATATGTGTTACATGAGGACAAATTACAAATCAAATACAATAAATGACAGAATAGACAGGAAACTAATAACAAAAGTGTACTTTCTAAAGATCATAAAACTTGTAAGATACATGCATCTTACTAAATGAGAGTAGATAGTTTCTTGATAAATATAGCTAAATTATGCAATAACTGACAGTGACACAATGACAGCATCTTTTGCATTTTCAGTACAGATGGGTATGTTGTATAATATTTCGGTATATATTTCTTCCGAAGTTCAGTAATAGTAGTATTATTACATACATATAAATAATGATATTCATCACCAATACATTCATTACATAAGGTACATATACGATCGGTTCTAGCGATGTTGTACCATCTGCCAGTTTCCATAGGAATTTTAAGATTGCATGTTCTAAGTTTTGACATCCAGATTCTTTTATCCTCTGGAAGACGTAGTAAATAATTTTCAAGACCAAACTGAGTTTTAAATAACTTATAATATTCGCCACGAGACGAGTTATCAATATTACTAAACCACTTTTGAAGAAACTGATCTTGAAGAATCTGTTTTATAACAGGTTTGATAGTTAAATAATCGAAGTATTGGTTGAAAAACATATAACCTAATCCTGAGTTGTCAAATATAGATTTCACAAATGACACCCATTTAAATTGATTAAATATCATCACTATGTAATTTAAAAATAAGCTTATACATAGAACTACTAAGTTTGTTATCATTTTTAGCCATTCTACTCCAAAACGATAACATTCTTAATTTTACTTTTATTTCTAGGTGAAACCTTCCCAATTCTCCATATACCATAAAAGTTGGAATACTTGATCTCACATTTAAAATTCTCTTGCAAAATTATAGATGAACTTTTTCAATTATATCAATGTTTTCAAATCCCCATATTTCTGATCCATACAATAAAATAGGTTCTACAAGATAATCAAACAATTTTAGTTGTAAATTTCTAATCTTTGTATATACAGCAAAAAGTGCTTTTTGCGATTGTTCCACAAGTTTTTTCTTTGCACAAACAAATGACCCATTATAATTTAGAAAAGACCAAGGTATGTATAGCTATCTACAATTTCAAGAGATGTACCATTAAGTTTAAAATCAAAATCCATTCTTGTTTTTCTTTTGCTAAAAATCATCATTTTAGTTTTACCAATATTCACACTAAGTTTCCACATTTTACAATATCTTTCAAAAACTTTGAGAGCATTTTGCATTTCATCATAATTATCAGCAAAAATTACAGTGTCATCTGCATACAACAAAACCAAAATTTCTAAAAATACATGTAATTCATACAACATTTTTCTTTAATTAATTCTAGAGGTGCGCCTGGCGTGTTCAATTGTATATAAACTCATCAAAGATACCAAGCTTATAATTTTTGCACGCCAGACGCGCGTTTCGTCTACAAAAGACTCATCAGGGTTGCCCAAATAAAAAAAAAATTAAAGGTCAAATTAGGAAGTTAAAGAGCATTGAGGGCCATAAATTCCGAAGGTGCAAGCCAGGCATCTTTGATCTTAGATTGTAAATATAGTTTTTAGGTTGGGTATTACATAGTTAAATATTTAAAACCAAATGTTTGCTTTCCTGGTTTTACTGCTTAAATTGACTGAACCAGAGAAATGTATAAGAAAATTCATCTTAACAAAGAAATATATTTACAACCAGTTGCTGTAACTTCAAAATACACCTCGGAGTTTGTTATTATCATATCAAAAAGATTTTGTATTTTAATAAAGATAACATAATTTATTTTCCGCATTTCTTTAAAAATATGAGTATACGTTTAATAATAATCATTGAAGTTTACTAACTATGTCGTTTAAGATGAAGTCGGTTTTCGTGTTATGTAATTTATAAGATCAGTTTACAAACAAACCTGTAACACTTTCAACTCATAATAATACAAAGTCGTTTCAAATAACGATGGCGATCGTTATCATTTTACACTTTTTAGATGTATCGATAACAAAGTATAGTTCGTCAACAATGCGATAATATGATTTGTGTATTGTTACAGATATTTAAAAGGGAATACACAATGCTCTTTAATGTCAAATTTAAAGTTTTAAACATGATTTGATGTCAGTATATAGATTTTTTGCCATTTTTAAAATTTCATTTCAATTTTTTATGGAAATTAGCATAATAGAGATAAATAAAGATCATATAAACAAATCAAATAACTTGAAATACGCCATTTCTTTTAATAAATCTTACCAACCCGATCTATTACATATCTTATATATATGCATAAACTGGATCATAATTTTTGTTTAATTTCATAATCTTGACCAGATGAATTTATTAACATAATTTAAAATATCAATCTATGACTTAATTAATTAAATGCAAAAACCAATTGGCAACATAATTGTTCCTTTACCAGTTTATTCAATTCATAATGTCCATTCTTTTACACAATATCGTTTGTGGTCTTTTTAGAAAAAAGAACAGTGCAGGCAGTGTGTGTATATTATTAATGCTTTTGTAATGTTTTAATTGTAAATTCGCTGATTGGGATTAAATTTAATATTCAGGTGCCTGTGCTAGGCCACCAAATATATTGGACAGTAAAACAGGTCAGAATCTACCACAACCACCGGACGAACAACACATGATTTATAAAAACCCGAATTTGTACAAGGACAAAATATGTTAGGTTTAAAACTGTTTTACGTGCGCACCTCTACACCCCCCTTTTTTCTCCTTTTGACCATCTAGACAATATGTCGTAGAAGTCAGACACACAATAAAATACCAGCCCGTACTTTTAGAATGCATGACCTATCGAATATGATGTAGCTTAAATAAGTTATAATTTCGTGTAACTTCGTGACACAAATTAGTTTATGGACCGAACCGTTCTGTCAAAAACTAACACTTGGACTTAGTGCAACAATTCAGTAGGGCTAGCTGGTATTTTTTCCACCACTTTCTGATAGGAAGATGTTGTGGTCTGACACAAGAGTACATGATATCGAAATAAATACTAGGACTCTTTGAAAAGGTTTTTAAGTAGTTAAGTACGAACATAGTTGAATATATTATCAAAGGAGAGAAGTGGTCAAATAAGAATTTATTTTTATCTTTGTAACCGATTAAAAAAAAAATGTTTTGTTGAAAACATGTATCTTACGATCATGAAATAGAAAAGATTTCAAAAATTATATTGTGTACTGTGGATGAATAAAAACGACCTTGAATATAAGTTTCGACACAGATCTATTTTTTACGTTTTCTTTAAAATATACACAATATAAATGTCTAACAGCGACGTAAACATTGTAAAGGTCCACTGTTAAGATGAAATATAATAAAGTTATCTTGTATATAAATCTGTTGTACATTATTCTCATCAACATTCTGTATCATCTTCAGTAATATTAACTTTTGATGTAGCCGATTGGCCACAGATCTTTTATCTTTCTACGAAATCTAACATTTTCCAAAGCTTAATATTCAGCGGAATCAATCACTTAATGACCTGTCTTAGTGTTTATACAAACAAAAATAAATGTTATCCAACTATGAAAATCGGAAAGCACGACTCATTGTGTAAAAAAAATATAAATGGAACTTTTCATCATTTTTTTAAATTTTCATCTTTTGCGTTTAAAGTATTCGAAGAGTCGAAACATTATTGTTGTTCTTGACGGATGTTTTGCAGCTTTTTAAAAAGTATATTTACAACTTCCACAGGTCAAGAAGATTTAAAGATTGACACTAATTTATTTTTTATGCATGTTGATTTTTATTAAAATATGGTTGTTTAGTTGCTCTATATCCAACTGACATTGATATTATTCATATTTACATAATTTCATTTAAGATTTCTAATTTTTCATTAACCTTTTTAATGGTGAAGTATGCGTTTGTATGATTGAAAGTGATTGTTTACTTAAGTTGCAAAACATTGTTTTACTCCAGATATATGATATTGGTATTGTGGTGAACATAAGAGAGTTAGTTTTATGTATACCAACTTTTTCCTCCTCAAAATAGTCGACACAGCATTTCGCAGTTAAGTTTATTAGTGTATCAAACACAAAGATAACTAATTTCTTAATTTGATATCATGGGTAGATTTAAGTGTCATTTTTCCTGTCAATTTCTCGCCTTAGAGATAGATATATAAATCTCGGTACGCGCAAGGCTGTCTGCCGTTATATAGAAACGAGATAAAATCCTCTCTTACATCTTTGTCCGTACACTCCATCCTGTCTCCTTTGAGATACGAAAAGTACCCTGACACCCAAACGTCCACTTAAATAAAGAATTTTCATTATGTTAGAGATAAAATCATTCTTTAAATGCCCCTTCCTGATTTCTTATTGTTTACACTTATTTCTAAGATACTTATGTGGACTGCGCACTTGGCACATAAAACACTTCGATATCCTATTGATCCAAAAAATTTGGTGTTTTGTTCCACTCAATCTTGTTACTTCTGTGGTGATGGATATCATAAAAAGTTAATGTTCCCTAATTGATTATTATCCATTTAATATTCATCTTTGATTTGAGACTAAAACCCAACAACTCAAAAAAGAAATCTAGAAGTCAACATACATTCTACGATATATACATCTAGAAATTTAACACTATACAAGATCTTCCATCAACATGAAGTTCTATAAGATAACAAAACACATTTAGATAATGCCACCAACATGACAAAGATCATGACTCGAGAAAGGCACATAAATATGTCCAGGAGTAACTTTTTTTTAGATCTAAACCAGGTTGCAGTGTTGTACAAGCAGACAAATCAATATTCAATGAAAACAAACACCCTGCGATAGAAAAAAAAACCCTATTTAGACCATTAAACTTTAAGAATTCCGTATATTCTAGTAGGAAAAGATCGCACCACAACTTTCAAAAACCGTTTAAAAACCAAACAAATTTCCTAACGGTCATAAGCGCACTAGTCAGAAGAACAGAAGTTATCTCATTAGCTGTCATACAACATCTTCTTATCTTTTTAATGAAAATGTGTCTCCTTACCGTCCAACTATTTAGATATGTAGTTAGGTTTTGATATTGTATTTTAGAGGACATAAATGACCACATTATGGCCTTGTATTTCTTAGTCTCTTATTGCATATTTGCAATTCAAATACATCGACTGACCAAACTTATTGATAGATCCAATGAAGAGAACAAAACATCACTTTTTAATATAAATAAGAAGATGTGGTATGAGTGCCAATGAGACAACTGTCCATCCAAGTCACAATGTATAAAAAGTAAACAATTATAGGTCAAAGTACGGCATTCAACACGGAGCCTTCACGTTGGCTCACACCGAATAGCAAGCTATAAAGGGCCCCAAAATGACTGGTGTAAAACAATTCAAAAAGGAAAACCAACGGTCTAATCTATATAAAAAACGAGAAACGAGAAACACTTAAGAACCACATCAACAAACGACAACCACTGAACAACAGGCTCCTGACTTAGGACAGGTGCATTCAAATGCAGTGGGTTTAAACGTTTTAACAGGCGCCAACCTTCAGCCTAACCCGAAACAGTAGTGTAAGACCAAAATCACTTAATGGTTGTTTGGTAAAGTTGGGAAAAGAAGATAACATTTATTTTTAAAGCTAGTCTCTGTTAGTCGTTTTAAGGTAGATTACCTGTATACCGCCATCTTGGATTGTAAAATAGAAATACACAATCTAGTTCTTTGCTCATTTCTGCAAATATTCAGACAGATTGGCAATTAATGTGTAAGACTGTTCGTTTAAATAAAGGAAAAATAAGTAACTTATTGTAGTATTCAGACTGTTTTAACATATACTAAATATTCGTTTTTGTTCAATTCAATTTTTCAACTTAGCCATATAAGGAACTCATATAGTAAAAGTTTACACTGTAATAATAGGGAAATTTTCATTTTTTACTTGTAGCAAGAAAACAAGTTCGGTGACACCGTATTTTCTTTTTTATTTTCTTAAAGCATATTATAAAGCCTATCTTCTCATATTATATTTCAAAATTCAATTTCATAGATTTCTTTTTATTAAAAAAAAAGTGTTTTTCATGAATGATCTATACAAAATTTGGCAATTTTGGATGGCTTGTAGCTTGAAAAATAGCATGGTGACCCATACTATGATTATATTTTCTAAAAAAGCATGGCAAAATCTCCATTTTGACAAAGTATAAGAAAATTCTATCTGAGGAAATATAAAGTGATGATCTACCTTAAATTGATATATTATCAAATATTGCATCGCTAATCACGCGATGCACATCAAATTGAGCATACTTATTTCAATATATTTTGTGTATTGGATGGAAATACCTTTGGTTTTGTAGGAAGTCTTCCGGTTTAATTATGTTTTGTTATCTACATAGTTTAAATTGTCAGCTGATTAATCTTGACAAGTATTAGATTTAATGTTTATCAATTAAGTATGAAGTTAAAATATTGGACACATCTGAATGGCTGCCTTTGATATTTGTTTGATTTTTACTACCTTATTAATATTGTCGGAGTGGATAAATATATTTTTAAGGTATACGCCAATCAGACAGCAACCATACCATACACATAACCAAAAGACAACTAGAAGTCAACATTTCAGTGCATATAAGAAAATGTGGTTTTATTGCAAATGATACAGCTCTCCGCCAGAGACCTAAGGACGTAGAAGTTAGTACAGTAAAACCTGTATAAACCGGCCGGCTTAACTGTAACTGTAATAGGTCACCGTACTGTCTTCAACAATTAGCCTTATTGTTGAATAGCAAAACCTAATCCGCATAGCTAACTACATAAGTCCCAAAATGACGAATATTAAAAAAAAACAAAACTAAAAAACACTAACAGCTTGATTTATGTACGAAACAATAAACGAAAAAACAAATATGATATACAGCAACAAACGACAACTAATGAATTACAGGGTCCTGACTTGAGCCAGGCATATGCGTTTCACATTAATCGTTTTTGGATATATTATAGAATTTATTAAACTCCTGTTGAATTTGATACATAGGACAAATGTCACACGCGAAGCAGAATATGTTACTCCTCGATGAGTTAGTATCTTTGTAAGGGTTTCTTGCCATATGCAAGCGACGTACGTACCCCTTTACTTGTTCCGTACAAGTATTGTACTCTGTGGTATTCTCTAAAACTCACCTGACCAACGTGATCATACTCACGTGTATAATCAATCGATCAAGACTATTTCAGAAATAAATGTCTAGTGCACGGGATTTTCGTTTGCAGCATCTACTTTTTCATAAACATCCCTCTTTAAGCGAAGAAAGACTGGCGGAACAACACAATATATATATATATATATATATATACAATAGTTATTGGAATATTCCTGTGTATTTGCCCATTTATATCAAATCAACGAAGTTTTCTATAGATATAACACAAAAATACTACCATCGGTAAACAGGGATAATGATCGTTGGGTTTTTGTGGATTATAAAACTGAAAAATTTACACATTATGTAAACCGATGAAAATTTAAGCTTAATTGTTGTCAATATAATGGAATTTTATGCGACTGTCATACAAGTGAGAGGTTAAGCTAGCCGCTATAAAACCAGGTTTAATCCACCATTTTCTACATAAGAACATGCCTCTACCAAGTCAGGAATATGATAGTTGTTTTCCATTCGTTTGATGTGTTTGAGCTTTTGGTTTTGCCATTTGTTAAGGGACTTTCCGTTTTGAATTTTCCCCGGAGTTCGGTATTTTTGTTATTTCACTTTTGAACATTCGATAGTTCTTCGGTTAAACTAGTAATAGAGGTAAAACAGGGGGAGGTTGAGATTTTAATAGACTTGATTAACCCCTCTACATTTGCGTATCCCAAGTCAAGAGCCTCGTCAGTTGTTTCTGTTGAATGTATTCACAACTTTTATATACTCAGGATGATTTAGAGCCATAGACACTTGGTTGTAAACCTCTATATATACTCAGGATGATTTAGATTCATAGACACTGTGGTTGTAAACCTCTTTATATACTCAGGATGATTTAGAGCCATAGACACTTGGTTGTAAACCTCTATATGTACTCAGGATGATTTAGAGCCATATACACTGTGGTTGTAAACCTCTTTATATACTCAGGATGATTTAGAGCCATAGACACTTGGTTGTCAACCTCTTTATATACTCAGGATGATTTTGAGCCATAGACACTGTGGTTGTAAACCTCTATATGTACTCAGGATGATTTAGAGACATAGACACTTGGTTGTAAACCTCTATATATACTCAGAATGATTTAGAACTATAGACACTTGGTTGTGAACCTCTATATATACTCAGGATGATTTAGAGCTACATACATTTGGTTGAAAACCTCTTTATATACTCAGGATGATTTAGAGCCATAGACACTTGGTTGTAAACCTCTATATGTATGTTGGTTATTTTTTTCCTTGGGTTGCTGTTTCATTGAAGTATACCTCATATCTCCTTTCATTCATATATTTTCTAAGATGTCCTGTCTATTTTTTTCCCTTAACTTTCTTTTCAACATACTCACATAAGGAGATGCTGTGTGCTATAGACCAATAGGAAATACTTTCTTTTTAATCTAAATTTTAGTATTGCGAATTTTAAATTGCAATCCTTTTTAAGAACATCTCTGTTTTATGGAGTTTAAAAACTGATACTATAATTATGTCATTAATATATCGTGCAAGTACTAGCATTTGCAAGTAAAAACATCGTTAATTGAGCATAAATGATACTCTATTGTTATAGTACAGTTCAGTCATTCTAAAGAATTAAAATGGGTATCCCAATATCGCTCTTTTGAAGCGCAGATTAAGTAAAGCGTCACTTATTTAAATATTTAAATTTTTGTTGGAAACGTTATTTAATTTGATCCGAGCTAAACAGATTTTCCGAAATTATTTTTGGCTACGCTACAAGGTAATTTTAAAATACCCACAAGTCAAGTGCGTCGGGAACGCGTTATTTATCCAATATTGCACTTTATATCCCCTATCCAATTCATTTGCGATTAAATTTTGTTAACACTTTTAACATTTCAATGAGAGTTATTGTTTTGCAATGCTTGATTTATATTTCAATTGAACCAATTTCCTATACTGATCAAGGATCTCACTATACAAATCCTTGTACTGATAATTAGTTTATTAATTCACCGTTTAGTGTACCACTTATTATTTCGGTCAATCCATTTCAAAACCGTTGTGTATTAATTGTTGTAATATACATATATTAATGTAGAAAAGTTTGTTTATTACAAAAAAATGATTTAGTAAACACCACAGGCAAAATATATATGGGAACCACATTAAAAATCAAATTTCATATTTTGTTAGTTAATCAATAAGTTTTACAGATTAAGACATTCGAGGTCAATGATGCATGGTGTTCTAAAAATAACCTCTTTTGTAATGTCATTGAAGAAAAAGTAAAGTATATATTTATGAAAACAAGGTTTTGTAAGCGTAGTTACAGAGGAAATGCAGCGTTATATAACAGAAGGGAAACGAACGACCGACCAATAATACAAAGAGGACTTGAATATTCGACAAACGAAATGAATCATCTGCATCGAAAGATATTGATGTGTAGCTAACAACGTTTTTAAATCTTGTGAAAAAGCCATGTTTGTTAGCTGCAAAACTATTTTGTCAATAAACTGCAGATAATTGTGTTTGTTTATGTACAATGAGTTGACTTTCTCCGACGTGTTTAAAAAGCATGTTCATATACGATTCTCAAACAATTACTAATTATTCACAATATATAAGCAGTTGACGGTATATATATATAAAATTTTAAAAATTAAATAGATACAAAGAACCGCTAAAATAGACTTGAAGATGAATTGGTAAGAGTTCCATATGGCACCCCCACCATACTAAAAGAACACAATAATGTATTGCAGTTTATTCCGTGGGGGTGCCATATGGTACTCTTTCCGATGAATTACACAAATACCACAAAAATAGTTACGAAACTTGGAAATAAAACAGAAGAATGAGATCCGACGAAAACGAATTACCAATGTTCACTATAGGCGAGAATCAAGCTGGGTGAATTTAACTGTACACCAGATCTTATTTTCCTGGACTCGGTCTGTTTACTGATATATGACCGACTCTATTTGACTAACTAAGCCACTCCTATATCAATCCAGGAAATAAAATGTATACACGTGTCTTTAGCAAGAGAAATTGTTTACAAGTAAGTTATTGATAAGTGATGTCTGCTGTTGATATGGTTCATCTTTTTCACTGATTATGTGCTATTTCGAGTCCTTTTTGGGGTTTTTCCCAGTATATTTTCATGTATGTTTTCGACACATAAATTTTCATAGAATCGCAGCCGCTTTTGGAATTTTTGCTTTTTTGGTATCAAATTTACTTTTTTATAACACTTATTTCGTGCCACTGCTGCTATGTACAATTTTACAAATGATGGGGATCATTTACTATTTTGGAACAAGATATGTAGATTCAAATGAGGGAAAAAAATTACACTCCGTTAGCTATTTGACCAACGACAAACTAACCTTTTCATGTTTACATCATTCACGAAAGAGGAGTTAAACAAAATCACAAATCTATCCGTCTGTCCTCTGGTATTTACATACAACATATACAAAGGGCGTTGAAAATCTTCCTTTTTATATACCAAATACAAAAACAACTTCACCAAAAATCCTCATAAACAATGACATTATATCCGGTTCGTCAGCAGAAGCACATTATCTGCACTGTTACGTTTACATATCTGAACTGATTCTTTATGTGTGTGCATTTTCAAATTAAACGGACTTCATCAACAGGGTTAATTAGTTTCCCTGATGAAAATCCGCACCAGCATGGTTACGAGGATGAACTACTGAAATCAACACTAGGTTTTTACGGTCATCATTGCCGATCTGTCTGTGTCTTAACTCATATAAGACATGTTTCGCTCTCTTAAATTTATGAATACCAGAAATCTGTAAATTTGCCGATCATGTCATATTCCATGTTGTGACATCTAAACTTAGTTTTGAATGAATAGCGTATGACACATGCATAGCAAGAGACGCTCCGTTATTGATTTAATGCGATTTAAGCAATTATAGGTCACCGTACGGCCTTTAACAAAAATCAAAACCAATACCGTATAGTCAACTATAAAAGGACCCGACATGACAAATTGTGAAATAATTTGAACGAAAAAATCAACGGCCTGATTAATGAAAAACATTTAACGAAAAGCAAATATGAAGGAAAGCAACCATAGACAACGACTTAAGTGCGGGATCGTGACTTGGAATAGTCATATACAGAATGTGGCGGGGTTGAACATGTTTGTGAGGCCCAACCCTCCCTTTACCTGAGAGAGTGCACGTTGTGTAACAGCACAACATAACACAACACAACAAACTGTAAACTGGAAATGGTTTGACTCCTTTGAATGGCACGAAGCACAACCACACATCTAACATATACAAAAGACACTTAGCCCTCGCAGTTGCTGAAAGCTAGTTGGGAGACAAAAACAACTAATAAATAAATCATGATCTTCAAGCCTAAAGTGCCAATCAATGTTAAAACGTCATAAACAGTCTGAAAAAGCATCACATTGAGCAATGCAAAATAGCAGTACATTATATTAACAGGGTGAAGGACCATAAGTTTCCATAACTACATAGCAATACATGGCTAGTTATGTTTTAATTTATCAAAAACAAAATCAATTTTAGTACCGCAAAATATCTTATGTTGTATCTATGTATTAAAATTGAATAATCTAAAAACTTTGCATTATTTTAACATCAGGTCGTACTTTTGACTCTCATTTACCTAATTCTATAGCAAACAGCACATTCCATTGTAAGAATTTAATAGTATAGTTCAAAAATAACACTCACGTATTTGAAATTTTTAAACGGGTTATTTTTATATATGCTAATTCATAATTTCATCACTATTTCCCACTAGTCAAAGAGAGGCGATAGATACCAAAGGGATATTTAAACTCATACTAAAAGTAAGTCAAAACAAACTGACAATCCATTGCAAAAATCGAAAAGCGACGAAAAGACACAACAGTACAGAAAAAAACAACATAGAAAACTAAAGACTTAGCAAGAGGAATCCCACAAAAACCGGGGATGATCTCAGGTAGGGTGAGTAGACATAGTTCCCGTCGTGTTGCGTATGTAAATACAAACCCGGTGACATGTCTAATTCGGTAGGTCACATCAAGGATTGGGGTTACAATTGGAACATATCTGTCGTGATCTATGAAATAGATTTTACATAACGGTCAACCAAGAAGTGATGGCGTCCGTACAATTTTCGAAGAGATGAGTTCAACTTCACCACTTTGAACTCTTGGTTCAATAGCTTCCTTGTAAGCAGCAATCCCCTATCAAGGAAATCATGATAGGAAATGCAAGCTCTTGAATATCGTATCAGCTGGGAGATATAAAAATCGGAAGATGTGGTATAATTGTCAATGCGACAACTCTCCACCAGAGACCAAATGACATAGACGTTAACAACTATAGGTCACCGTACGGCCTTCAACAATGAGCAAAACCCATACCGCATAGTCAGCTATAAAAGGCCCCGAAATGATACATGTATACTGCATATGCAGGCGCTGCTGGAATAGTGCTACATAGAAATGGAAAGTGTACAATTGGGAAGCTGAAATCATTTCTTTTATCATAATTTTTTTCCCCTCAACTAACTCTCATTTTCAATCTCTAGAAGTAAGTCACGATATGAGGCAGACTTAACTGTATCTGTTGTATCCTTTATTTCAATTCGATATTGGATAGATGCGTTCAACATAGTTATTTGATGAGTGGGAGAAATCATTTATATAGCGGAACGTTAATTTATAGGATAATGCTAGCTTCATATCATTCTTCCTCCTGCATGAAGTTAGCCATATATGAATAATGGAACAAGTGATCTAAAAGAGAAGCACGGTTGGTTCCGATTAGAATGCCGATTGTTTGTTGAAAAAAATGCCCTCCAAACGGAACAAATATGTGATCAATCAAGAAATCAAGCATCTTGATAATGTCAGTTTCAAAGATTTTTTTGAACCAGAGTGATGTTTTTACAAAGTACGATTTGTCCCTCCCTAAGACAAGATACTTGTTTTACGTTGTCCATTCTTTTCATGAAACAAAGCAGGATCAATTCTTTCAATTTGTATTTTAGTTTGGAATGGGGAATACTCGTGTATTTCGCAAGGATACAATCTGCAAAACACAACATTAACTCTTGCAAAGAATCAACATTGTTCAGAAATTTCAGATGCTGATTGAAGATTAAAATGACCACTAAAGACTAAAATTGTGCACATTCGCTGTGTTCCAGGACTACATCATCAACATTAACGGTACCAATTTTTTGCACCAGATGTCAATCACAGTCTCTTCAGTGCTGCTCGAGGCCAAAATAATTGAAAATCCAAAACTTAAAAAAAATAAGATGTTTGAAATGAAATAGGAAATAAGTTACAAGATTTTGACGTGTTATTGTCTAGAATTTCTTTGTATTGTTTTATGATAAATATGTACTCTATTAAGGGCAAATCTAAAACAAGCAATTTGACTGAGTTTTGATATTTAAACTCAACAAATATGATTGTTTATAAAACTACACTTTGATACGTTTTTAATTTCATCAGACGCCATAGATAAATAAATAATGAAATCACATAATAATAATAATAATTATGATTATTATCATTTATTGCTTTTTCACAATATTTAAGACTTAAACATGTAATCCGAATATAAACAGTACATTAACACTAAATCGATAACTCATTTCCACAAAAGTACGCGTACTAAATTAACCCGAGGAAATAGTTCGTGATTTTGAATTTTTTCCACAAAATTCCGGTATCGATGGTAACATTTATTTTATAATATGAGTACAAAATTTTCGTGGAAAGTCCACTGGGATTTGTAATTTTGGGTGCTTAATATTTGATTTTTTTTTCTGTTATTTAATTCACGTCATGACTTATCATTAATTTTTTGATATAATCATTAATACATCTTATAACAAAGGTACAATATATGTGATATCTTAATTAAAAACAAAAATAGTAACGAAAGCGCCACACCCTTTAGAACATTTTAACTCAACTGACATTGTTTCTTTCACGAATATAAAAAATAAAAGGAATAGTCTTTCCTTATTCTTCAGACCAAGTTTAATTAAAAAAAGGGAATCACATTTTATTTAATAGACCTGGAATGTGACCTTTAAGGACCTAAAATATTAGATTAAAAAATCATTGCTATTATGCGACAGACTCCTCTATGTCTTTAGTACAAAACTTACTCTTACCCTGTCAAAGCACCCAGTCTCCATCCGTTTTGGAGATTATATGACGCCTTCCAAATATTTCGCGTGGTATGTATATTGAAAATTAGTTTTCTAATTTTGAATATAGGTAAATTACTGTTGATTCCGATTTATACCACCATTTAAAGTGGATATTTGAGAATGATTTTTGAATTTACACTTGAATGATAAGAGGAAGAACGAAACAATTATTAAGAAATTATGCAGAAAATTAAGCAACTGAAAATTCCCCGTATTATCTCATACAATGAGCAAAGGCTGCATGAACATTATATGAACATGAGCAATCTTACAAATATAACTGATATGAGTACAATCACACACAGTTTTGAAGAATGTAGATTCCAATAGGACAATCAAAACTCGGAAAATTTTATACGTCTGTTTTTGATCTTGCCATCCTATTCATGCATGCAAAGATCAGTAACAGACTGAAAATTAATGGTGATACCCATGAATAAAAGAGAATATTCGGTAAAACAAAAAAACGACAGTTGTGGGTTTACTAACGGTGGTCAACAGTATTTTTGTTTGATGAATAAATTCAAGTAAAAATCCACGTACTTGCAAAACACATAACGAATAAGCTTTAAATGCTGTTTTGTATTTCACAATCAAAGCAATGGCTCAACAAAGGGAGAAACAACCGTCACCGCAGTCTTGAAAGGTTAATAAATTCAGGTACATTAAAAAATTAGCCCTCTACACCTAATTCCATAAAAACAAAAAGTAATCAAGTGATGACAAAAAGATATTGAAAGTATTAAAAATAAATCCGAACTCCAAGGTAAATTCAAAAAGGGGGAAGTCCACAAACCTGACAAAATCATACGTTACACTATATCAACCAATGGATCGAATGGAAAACAACTGCTATGGGCCTGACTTGGTACAATCATTTTGGAATTATAGCTAACTTGTATGACAAAAGATAATCACTGATTATTTTCCTGATTAAGGACAGACAGCAGCTTTACGTCATACATTAATGAATAGTAGAGATAAAGCATTATACGAACATTTATTCCAATAGAAAACTTTCTAAAAACACTTTTTCTCACAACATTACTTATATCTCAGAATTATAGCCTGAAAGAAATCACTGAATATACTCTAAGTTTTCTTTTACAGTACATTTTATACCCCCACCCCTGTATAATTTTTTACAGAATTTGAAAACAAGACTTTAATTATTGCCAGCTTACCCTATGATCATGTTTTCTGACATGAAATGTCTAGAAACTGTTTGAAACTATTTTGATAACAAATTGAAAGCAATTCAGAACATTATAAATGTAATGTTTAGCAGCTAATCATTCCAACATTCAAGATTATATAAAGTGTCCAATCCTGCCTCTGTCTCCGGTCTACATCTTACTGTATTCCTATTTGTCAATGAAAGTTCACAATTACTGCCTCAAATGGTCAGTTAAGAAATCTTGTCACATCAGTATCATCTCTTACCATTTATCTAACATAATTTAGCTAATATATGAACTAGAAGTGTTTAAACAAAGCCATATTTGCAGAAGTTGTATGTATGAAGATAGCAGTTTGATGTATGAATTCACTAAAAGTTTTATAGAAATGACTGCTAACATCTGATTTTGCATTGCTTCCAAGTACAATTATTGGTTTCTATACAAAAGACCTTTAAAATAATAAAGTTATAGCATTTACAAGTTAAATTATTGGTTTCTATACAAAAGACCTTTAAAATAATAAAGTCATAGCATTTACAAGTTAAATTATTTGTTTTATGATCCAGGGGGTAGGCATTTTTCTCTGTTTTTTGCCCCTGGCGCCTCAAATTTCCTAAATTATTCTGCTGTTTCTAGCAATATGGAATATTTAGTGCATATTTAGGATAGAACACACTATTGTAAGTTTTATTGAGGTATTTTTGTATTTCTAGCTTGTATTTTTTTATGCCGTGATGACATTTACGTGCTACGGCTTACTTTTGGGTTATCGACAGGATAAAAACACCCCACTAATAATATTCAGGAAGGATCTATGAGTTTCAATGACTGCGAAGAGTAAATATAAGCACTTCTTAACAATTTAAATAACTAATATGCACATATAATGAATTTATTTTGCATTCAGGGCTTTAACTAAACTATGCATACTGTAAACTGTGAATTTATGCTGAGTCATCATAGTTAAGGCCCAGGATCTTCTCAATCTTCATGAAATATTTATAAAACTTCATATTTGAGTTAATTTCATTAAAATTTCTGAGATAAACCAGATTTGGTGAAATTCTGTATGTTCCCTTTTTTCACCCAATATAGGTTGCATTTCTGTAAATATCAACAATGCAATTTCCCATTGGAACTCCTTTCACGGCTAACACTCTACCACTTTTACTATGAAGTTTTGAAAAAAAATAGATCCTAGAATGGAAAGTTCATATGCACTACTATTTTTTTCAAAGGTCAAAATATAGGGCTGTGCGGCATATTTTCAACGTTTATATGCCCCGAACTTCTAAGAGTTTAAACACACATTAAATTTCTATACTACCCCAACCTTGACTTAAGGATTTCCACAGACTTCAACTTGATCACTATGAATATGTATATTTACTGGTAACATTCCCAAGTTATGTCTCTATGAGATGAAACATAGAGATCATATCCGGGAACCAGTACGTAAACAAAATTAATTGTCTATGAATACTATAAATCTCCCCAAAAGAGGCGTGGTTTGAAAAACAGCTGTATTTATAAAGTGCAACCTTAACTCTCGCTAAAGCTTGCTTAAATATTAATTCTAAATATACCCAGTGATTCTCAACTTAAATTCTTTTAAATCATATTGTTGTAAAGTTTAGGACCTGAATAACCTCAGTAATATAACTGATACATTTGACTCTTTTCCCAATATGAGTGTTTGCTGTTCAATAATTTTCCCACTTTGTGTGATAAAACAAAATTATATGAAGTTTTAGTCGATTTCTAGTTGATGTAAATTATTATACCAGTGTTGACGATTAGAGTTCTATCGAAGAAAATTTATTTGGAAATATAAAAAAAATTTAGATAATAGAAATATTGTAAATAATATGTTTTATAAAATATATTATTCATTTATTTAATCATAACGCTGGATATAGAAAGCAGGATTGGCAAAGTGTAATAACCTTTCACCTTCACATGTCACGCAATGTTGCAGATTTATAAAGTTTTAACAGGTGTTAGTTTCCATAATTATGATAATTACCTTTTTGGTTCTTAACTTTTCAATACTTTTTTTGTAAAAAATAAAGGATGAAATATATCGGTAGTTTTATAATTATAACTTTATTCAACTATCCATAAAACATATAAATGACAAATTTAAGTCATTAAAGAAACATGTAAATGTCCAGTGGAAATTCCGGTTTTGGCTGGTATTAGTTTCAAACGAAGACATTTGTATCACGTTTTATTGTAAATTCTAAAGTTTTGGATTTTTTTTAAAAATGAGATAGATTTCTTGTTTTCTTTGAAATCTTATTTCACGTTTCGAATATCCATACACAAACATCATCATCATCATCATCATCATCATCATCATCATCATCATCATCATCATCATCATCATCATCATCATCATCATCCTTTGTATGTTTATACAATCTGAAGTAGTTTTATTTCATATAATTTAAATGATTACAATATTATTAATATTATTGATATTGTAATAATCTGTATTGGAAGAAGACTGCATAAGTTTGTTTATCTTATGCCCTTTCTTTTTCCATTATAATGCAAAAATATGTAGGTAAACAATTCTACAGTTCGTCATAACGTAACAAGTATTATAATTTTTGTAACACAATTTTTTTTTACCAGCATATTATGAGAATAAACTATATGATTTTGAAATAAAAAAGTATAACCATTTTGAAATACGTGTAAAACGCAAAGCAAGATAAAAAGGAACAACAGGGCATTATCTACTCTTTCAATTTCATCCTTTTATGTAATTTAGATCGACGCTTAAATAATATTCTGTTGAATTTTATACAATTTATATATATATAGTACTTGAAATGATAACTTTGATATTTGAAATACAATTCTAATGTCAAATTTCAATTAGTTTATATTTGCACACATATAACTAGTAAGGATTGCTAAATTTGTGATTGTACTAAATATAAACAGTGTTATTCGCATCTTTAACCTTAGATTTAGGTCACAATAGTTTACCAATGTTCAAATATCATAAATCGATTAAAAAGAAACATATGAATGACAAAGTTAGGAAACGGACAAAAGCTAAGGAAATTGTATGAACTTCAAAATGAACAATCGCTATAAAATGATGACCTGTGTCTAGCGATCAACAATGATCAACGTTATATAAATGCAGAAAAATGAACTTTCCACTTTTAAATGATCTTTTACACAAGTATAAAAAAGGAGATGTATGCCAATGCGTGTTAATATGTGGTCATGTAAGTGTGGTATCTGTGTAATTTGAAATTACATATTTATTCAATAAGAATGTCGTGTCTACAATTGAAGAGAAATACATAAATTTAAAAACATTAAATAAGTCATATTCTCGACTTTAAATAGTCACTAAAAATGTAACAAATTCGATCAAAATTGCCAAATCTTCTGCAAGAAGGATACAATATCAGTATGCACATCGAATGTTTCCCCCTTATTAATTACTAATACACTATGCATTAGTAAATCAAACATTTTGCCCTTTCAACGACATTTAGAAATATTTAATAATTGGAATTGCGTGCGGTGTACAATCATTCCACTTTACAACACTTTACAGAACTGTAAGCTTTAATAACAGGGACAGGAATTAAACAGTAGATTTTAAGTTACATGTTACGTATCATTTTGCTTTTAAATGTCAAATTTTAGAAGAATGTAGGCAAAAACTTTTTCAGGAAGTAGAGAGTATTGTTCCAGATTTCACCAAAATGTCGGATGAGGAAAAATTTGCATTTATGTTTACATTTAATGAGTATGACGTAACTAAAATTATTGTCAAGGGAGTTAATGATTTATATGTTTTAAGAAATAGCCTAGCTGATAAGAAGAACTAGTCGATGTAACAAAGTTGTGACTTTTCTATATTTTTCTTATAGTATTTGTTATGATATATTTTATAACAATTGCATTATAATTTTTGTACTTGCACTTTCAAATTTGCAAAAGTATCACCTCCTCCAAAACATTTAGATATAGTCTTATAGAATATGAATGTTGTTTAAATTAAAATATTGTATGTTTGTAATGATTGTCATGTTTGTCTTGGTAACAATCCAATATTTGGATTTTACACCAATAAAATGATTTGATTGATTTGATTTGATTTATACAAGACTGTTACTAGTTGTAATAGATTATAGTACTAAATATTGAAATTAAACTACACACGTCTCCCTCTTTTACATACGTAAGCGGTTTAGTGGTATCTACTCCTATTTTTTCGACTAATGAATGGGCTTGTAATTATCTGCTTGGTATTGTCTTCCTCTTTAACATGAGTAATGTTTATATGTCTAAGTAAGTCGGTCACTTACAGAATGATAGATTATACATGGTCATCTACCCGTTGAACTAAGATTTAAATACATTTCTGTTCTTGAAAATCAACTGTCACTGAGAAATGAGTATGGAATGATATGAAAAGTGGTGTTTATATGCAACAGATTCAGATGCATTTCGTCTGACTTCGGACGCACCAAATGTATTAACATTTATGGAATCAATGATATGTCTTCGGGTGCCAACGGTGTATTTCTATAACTGTTTTTATCAAATTCAGTTGATACTTGTTTAGTATTTTTTATTTTGCATATCTCAATTTAAGTGAGAATTTAATATTTGAGTTAATATGCTTGTTAAATTATTATTTATATTACAAATACGTTGTATATATTTATGAACTTCTATTGACTGTTTCCATATATCTCCCCTTTTGACGTGGTTTTCTTTTTCACTTTCAAACCAAATGAGATAAGTTTGCTTGAAATCCTATAAAATAGATAAAGTGAGTGTAGGGTATAAGACGTATTAAACATTTTATGCATTAGACATAAATATAAAAGCTCTAGTTCACAAAAAATTACAGAGACACTTAAATATTAAATTATTGATGAACACATGTCATTAAGTCTCTTATGAAGAGTTGTCTCATTGGCAATCATACCACATCTTCTTATTTTTAAACATGATAAATAAACGATGAAAATAGTTACATAAATACTAAAACAAGGAATTATATAGGATCAAACATAAAACATAAATGTTTTCTTGTTTATGGAAAGTCTATACAATACACGTATGCTAGCTACTGATGCCAATGCGAATGATAAATGTTTTTAGTATATTAAAAGATCGACCAAAAGTATGCAAGGTCATATAGATGAACTTTTTGGAGCATCAAAAACGGAAGGATCCTTAACAAATTACAAACAAGTGTTTAGCGATGTTCAAATCTCATTACGACGAAACTAATCAAAGTAAAAAACTGAGGGAAACAGTCGAAAACTGCATAAATCAGGTCGCATTGACCTAGTAACTGTGTAAGGGTACATATGATATTTGAAACTGCTCCAATATGAATCGTTTCAATGTCTAAAAATGGAAATCCCAATTCGTGACATACGTTGACGCTTCGTAAAATAATTGTTATAGACATTATTGTGGAAATAATAGAAATGTCATAATATAAGAAATAAAATTGAAGATGTATAACTAATTTTACATTTTGAGACATTTTAATAATACTCTAAATTAAAAAAAAAAAAAAAAAACGATTTCCCTCTATCTTTTATATCATAATTTACAATATCATGTACCTTATAATTTTTATCTTAAAATTCGGATTAACTAACCTTTTCTAAGAAATAATACAGTGTTACATTAGTAGGAAGGAAAAAAACGTATCGGGATAAAAACAAATTGTACAGAACATTATGTTGATGTAAATAATTATCCAATCATTCTTTCTAGCGTTCAAAAAAGCTCTAATAAGCTTATCACTTGATCAATTACTGTAATATGAATTTCAGACTTTACACAATAGTGTGTGGCATTTCAGAAAATATAAATTACATGAAATGAAGTACTATCTTTGTGTTAATCTAAATGAAGTTAATAAGATGTCAAGTCAAGATAATATCACATGCAGTAACAATAATAAACCTTTGGGAATTTTGGGTCTTCAACTTTGTACTTTATTTTGCCCTTTATTTTTGATTCAAGCGTCACTGGTGAGTGTTGTATAGACGAAACGCGCGTCTGGCGTACAAAAATGTAACCTGTTCCAAGTCAGGAGCCTGTAATTCAGTTGTTGTCGTTTGTTGCTGTATATCATATTTGTTTTTCGTTTATTATTTTGTACATAAATCAGGCCGTTAGTTTTCTCGTTTGAATAGTTTTACATTTGTCATTTCGGGGCCTTATATAGATATAAGAAGATGTGGCATGCTTATATAGCTTATTATGCGGTATATGTTTTTGCTCATTGTTGAAGGCCGTACGGTGACCTACAGGTGTTAACTTCTACGTCGTTTTGTCTATGGTTGAGGGTTGTCTCATTGGCAATCATGCCATATCTTTTAAATTATATACATGTAGCATTTATTCATTCTAGGCTGTTATAATAAGCTGACAAGTATAAAATGCATTTATAAGATTGATAATTGTTAAAAATGAAAAGTTAACACTATTATCTATATAAGCAATTTAATTAAGAACAGAAAACACATTGTAATCTTTTGTGTATGCTTCTGCATTTTGAATCTAAATTTGTGTATAAACTGTATTTAATCGAAATAAACTAAAGCGACTGTCTTCAGTAATGATTGACCTTTGACAACTTTTGGTTGTTTTTGGTTACACCCTATGGTTTTATTTAACACTGCGTGATATGTCTTTTACATACAAAACAATTAGGGCCGAGCGCGTACCTGGTGAAAGTTATTCAGTTATATTTATATACGTGTCAGGGGCGGATCCAGCCATTTATAAAAGGGGGAGGGGGAGTCCTAACCCAGGATAAAGGGGGGTTCCAACTTATGTCCCCATTCAAATGCATTGATCGTCAAAAAAAGGGGGGTTCCAACCCCCGGAACTCCCCCCCCACCTCTGGATCGGCCACTGCGTGTCGTGAGCATTGAATTCTGTATCGTAGAATTAATTACAGAATTAAAAAACGTGCATGGGTTGAGCGCTCACAAGCATGATTAACATCAACACTTCCTTTATGTGCCTGTCTAAGGTTAAGAATCTGTCTGTAATTCTGTCGTTTTTACCCTCATGTGATTCCACTTTGATTTGTCTCTTTTTAATAGATTTACGAGATTTGAACATCGGTTAATTACTGTAGCCTTAATTTTTATCGTTGGTTGCTGTCTGTCACAGTTATTTTTAGTTTATTGTATTTAGCATACATAAATCAGTCCGTTTTATTTTCCCTTCCGAGTTGTTTCACATTTGAACACGCTGGGAATGTTTATAACGTACTGTACGGTATGGGTTTTGTTCATTGTTAAAATACATGCGGTTGTCTATGCATCAACGTCCTTGGTTTCTTCTATGTTCTTATATTACTCTTCATTTACTTGGTATTGTTCGTTTGGTATTTCGTAGCTGTTACTTTAATCTCTATATACAGATGTATTATGTAAGACCACGATCAGTAGTACAATCTTAAAGTCCTGAAGGGAGTGGTAGAATTTGTACTTGTAGCTCAGGACTTGGTAAACCGTCCATACAAATTTAATACCTACTTGCTACTAAAAAAATTCAAACAAGGAATATAAGTCGTTTAATGTATAGATACAGTACAACTGACCTATCAGATATATTGCAACAATTGATATTAATACAAACATACTCACCCTGCATTATCTTCAAAACTAACGATAGCATCCTACTTAAATATCAGTATCTTTATTAAAATATTTAGAACAACACAAACTAAGGATAAAGTGCCATATTCGAACTTCTCAAGTATTTTTTAATTCCAGATTCCAAATGTGTTAACAAAATTAAAAAAAAACACTTTTTACTATTTCTATTATTTATAATAAAAATCGTTTGGATTTATATTCAATGAGACAGCAAATCGATGACAGAAAAACACCAAAAGTCATCTACAGGCATCAGAATGATTTTCGCTAGGTTTTTTTAATGTTAAAATCAACTTTTACTCTTTTTTTTGGAACAAACAATCTTTAAAATATGTGTTCCATGAATTATTTCCTTATATTTTTAGAGTTTTCAATTTCTTGTCGGACAAATTGGTAATTAAAGTGATGTTTCAAAATTTGGACTTTTATATGCCGACGCAGAAGTCTCGCGAAGACTGACATACGTGATCATTTACTACTTTGTCAAAGTATGAAAAGATTCTGTCATGTTTTGTTTATAACCCAATACTTCCCTAAGCATCTGTTAAGATGTTAAAACGTAATGTAACATAAACGTTGAGATTAGCTACTTCAATACATTTTTTTGGATTTTCCAATATAAGGCACTTAAGTTTTTTCTTTAAGATAAAATACAATTTCAGCAGGTTTTTGTATATACAAATTTAAATATAAACCCAGGAAGTAAATAAGATAATCACATGATATGCAAATCAAACTTTAAAATCACGTGATATTCAAATGCGTATCAAGTGGAAAGTCCAGCCGATAAAAAAATATAAAAAAATCAAAATTGTCATTATGAAAAGACTATTTTACTTATTGTTTTTTTATTGTACATTGTCTATCTAAAAGTAGCGATACTCTAAAATGAAGCCTAATGCTAGTTGCTGGTCATGATAGGCTTACAATTGTGTACGCCAAATGCACGGTTCGTCTTCACAGAACTCATCTGTGGCTCTTGAATAAAAACAGCAGGAACTCGGAAGATCAAACCAATGAAGACGGCGAGGAGGATTTATAACCAAAAATTCAAAAAGTTGTACCAAATTTGGCCTAGGCCTTACATGCCTAGGGTAAAAAATATATGGGTTTCGATTGAAATCTTAAACTCTATTAACAATAATTTACAAAAAATGATCGTTTAAATGAATTTCATGTAATCATGATACCTATGATGCCCTTGGGATCGAAACTTTCTTCAGCAGTGGTATTGTTTTAGTGGTTGTTAAAAGTCCTCAAAGATACCAGGCTTATAGTTTAGTACATCAGATTAGCGTTTCGTGTAAACAAGACTCATCAATACAATATTTGAGACGTTCAATTGCATGTAAAAAAACAATTCCAATTACCAAACATATTTTTTCAAATCTTTTATATTTTCCATTCTATAGCATAAGTAGGAGTCATATTGGTGGTAAAAGCAATAATTATCATATTGTTTTGTGAGGTAATGGTTATTAAGGTGGCTGGGGCGTCTTCCTCCATCTTGCATTTTGAAGCAGCAGATAACAATTGGTCTACATCTTTAATGAAATGTGCAAAGTGCAAATTTTGAGAGTAGTTTGTAATTCATATGTAAGACTTTTTATGTTGATATAAAAAATTATGTGTTTTATCATATGTACAGCTGTATTTTCTAAAAAACACATTATTTTTGTTTGAGTCATTTTTTTCAACTTTGCCAGATAAGGGGAAATAACTCAGAAAGTAGGGGAGATAACTCAGATAAAGTGTTTTTATAATAGAAAGTGTTGCGAATTTACCTATTTCAATATGTAGCAAGAAAACAAGTCCGGTGACCTAATTTTTTTCTTTTTCTTATCTGAAAGCATGTTATAAAAGCTATCTTCTCACATTTTATCTTAACATTCTATGGTGTAGTTTTCTTTTTACCCCACAAAATTGGATTTTCTATGCATAATCTATACAAAATCTTACAATTTTGCACAACCTGTAGCGTGAAAAAAAGTCCGGTGACCCATTCTTTATATTATATTTTGGAAAAAAGCATGATAAAAACTACATTTTAACAAATTATTAAAAAATTCTATGGATTTTAATTAAGACTCCCCATCCACCTTAACAAATTTCAAATTCAAGACGATTTCAAAATTTGTTTAATACAAATAAATAAAATATTACCAGGACATTTAAAAAAGATATCATTCTACCCTATAATTTCCAAAATAGAGCAATTGTATTAATTTAATAAGTTTTGCATAAACACGTATTATAAATATAAGTGAAAGAATACATTTCAAATTAAGAGTAAAAATGAAACCCCGATGTATACTTTGAACAGTTTAACAGTGTTGTTGAATATAACATATAATTTCTGTCAGTTTGTACCAAATAACAGTTTCATGACTGATCGGTCATCCCCATGAAACTATCATAACATTAATGGTACCAATTTTACTGCATCAGATGAGCGTTCAACTAATTAAAGTCTTTTGCATTATGCTCTAGGCCAAAATATTTGAAAATCAAAAAATCTAATACATATTTTAAAGAGTTGATATACAGTGCAAATAAATACTTATAAGGACATGGAGAAGTTACAGATTATTAATGTTAAATTTTCATCGGAAATCGTATATTTATTTATAAATGAATAAACATATCTACACATTGTATTCGGCCTTCAATATTACGTATTATAAATTATTGAACAAGACATAAAAGGCTTTCATGAAACAAACGGAAACATCTAAAAATACAAAAACCGGCCTAATTTACAAAACAATAAGCGAATAAGAAGACAAAGAGTGACATAATTTAAGACTATATTTGGGTTTTATCAGACTCTGGGTATCATTAGCAATTACCGTGTTTGTAATCAGTGCTGAAAATGAAAATGATACTGAAAAACTAGTATTTTGTTACTTTACAAATTTGTATTTATTATTTCATTTTTTTTTAAATTAAAGTGATTTATATTGATCTAATAATATAGGTCCTAAAGCAGCTAGGTTTTCATGGTAATATTTTATAGCGTTTTCATCATGACAAAATGTTTAAAGGAAAACTCGCTTGAAGTTATTCTAATAGCAATTGCTTTTTATTTTCAATATTTACTAGTTTCAGTAAGCCTGTGATAACTTTAAAAGAGAGACAGAAGATACCAAAGAGATAGTCAAATTCATCAAACTCATAAGTCGAGGACAAACCTTCGACGCCGTGGAAAAAAGCTAAAAACCACCAAAGGACAAACAACATTTTACAAAACACAATATAGAAAACTAAAGACCGAAACCCAAGATATTTATTTGCCAATCACGGCTATCAAATTGAGCAAAACAATTACTATTCTTATTTTCAAACATAATGTAAAAAATAAAATAAAAATACACGAGACAAATAATAACATGATTAGTTTTGATTTAATTGATTAACTGAAACTAAAACTTTAAATAAAATTTACTTTCTATTTTATTTGCGTTATCTATAATGAATAAGTTTAACGTTTGAATGTTTAACAAACCGGCAATAGCTTTTCTAAATATGGAGTACAGTAATTGAGGATATACTATTTGAAGGACATTTTCAATATACAAATATAACAAATCAGATATAATCGAGGATATACTATTTTAAGGACATTTACAAAATAAATATATAGCAAATCAGTTTACGGAAAGCTTCCTCAAAATTGACACCTTATAGTGATTACCATTCAAATCATTTTGTCTCAGCCTTTATTCTTATTTAGTCTTCATTTTCTTTTCGTGTATAAATTCTTTTGGAAAAAAAGGTATACTTTCAATGCAATGGGGTGATCGAGCAAAAAAAATATTGTGCTTGTATATATATATTTTTTTAAAGAATCGAGTCGCTATTATATTTTTAAATATGTTTGTTTTACCACCGATTATCAGATAGTTGCACCTCACTACATGGTCATATGTCTGCCCTTAGTCCGTAACCTCGTCAAAGGTTGTCATATTTCATTTCTTAATTATTTGTTGTTTTTTTTTTTTAACTTTCAGAATTTGGTCTAGATAGCAAATCTTTGCTAGATTCTGTCTAATTTGTTCATAAAACTTGAAATTTTGTATAGACCCCTGTCTCTTGATGAAAACCGCTTATTAACCTCAAGATGTCTTTGATTAATGTTGTCATTGGGTTAATAGTAGAGTTATTAAGGACTGATAGAATTTACCTCTTTCCTCGTTAATTCATGTTTATAAGAGTCGGGTACATATATGAACTGAAAAAGCACAACATTATTGTTGATATAATTTACTAAGTCAAAATAAATTTGTTGACTACAAGGAATACATGATATATGCTTTACACAGTTAAAGCAAATTATGTCAGATGTAGGTTAAAAAAAGTTACCTAAGAACCAGGCTTATGAATTAGTACGCCAGGCTTTGTCTACTTCGAAAACAAGTTGTGCCAAATCTAAAACCATCTACATGTCTGCCAAAATAAGTTTGAGTCCCTTTTTCATGAATTTTAATAAAGAAACTTGCAATGTACTTATATTTTTCCTTTGTAGTATATATTCGATAATTAATTTTATTTAGAAGGAAATGTTTTATGTGTTAAAATTGTAAAACTCCATATTTGACAAAATGCTAATTATTTTATGTTAATGAAACCGAAAAGACGTCATGCGAAGTTTAATGGCACCTTATTAAAATGATGAGAAAATAGAATAACAATAATGTGAAAACAGTGAAAACCGAACATTCGTCTTCCTTATATACAATATTGATTATTGTTTCGTCTTTGTGTTGTATTAACAATGTATGCTATATAAAGCTTAACTGTAAAATTGTTTACAACTACGTACATATAAGTTATCAATTCTGATGATCTAGATTCTTATTTGGGACAAGACTGTCTGCTGACCGACATATACATCTGGAAATCCGAAACCTGAATCAAACGCTGAAGAACTTTATCAACAAAAGATTTAAAATAAAATGGCGTTGTAAACCCGAAAAGGAATTCAGATAGAGTCTGATAATCCTAAGACTTAATTTTCTGTTGCTGCCAATTAAAAAAGATATTTAATAATCAGGTTTTTGATAATTATATGTTAGATTACATGGCTACATGTTTTGCCATTGGAAATCTTACAAATTATAACAATGATGAATTAGTACAATTGTTCAGGAGACCAACCAAGAAGTATATACATATTTGTAACTGTGAGTAAAACAGAATCGGTATAAGTTGATGAGCCAGAACCCCAACGAAACACAAATAATAACAATGATGAATTAGTACAATTGTTCAGGAGACCAACCAAGAAATATATACATATTTGTAACTGTGAATGAAACAGAATCGGTATAAGTTAATGAGCCAGAACCCCAGCAAAACACAAATGATAAAACAATTGAGCTCAGCACAAGGCAATTATCAGAAATAGCTTATATACAATATGCCTTGCTCTAAATCTACTCTAACTTATAAAAATTGTAATTTTTCAGCGTGCCTACTAATGTACGTGTGGGTGCTTGGTGTAGATACATGTGTGAATGTTTATTTACACGGACACTGCACATCTGTCTAGTCTACAGTATTGTTTATTACATGTATATAAAAAAATATAACCACATTTTTTTTAATTTCATTTGATCTTACTGTTTTTAATAAAATTGTTATTTTAAGCTTATAGAATTAACATTTTAAAATGACTTTCCTAAGATGGTAGGAGATATGACATTTTGTGGTTAACTGAAGTGTAGGCCCTTGAGTCTGCGGATGATGTATAAACAAGATAAAAGAGACAACTTTCCGGATCCTTGTTGTCTCCACTTGCCTGGTACAAAAATCTTCATATTTAAAAATAAATAATAAACAGATTTCTTATTTTTCAATTTGTATTCATTTTGGTTGATATGACGACCAAATGAACTTATATATATATATTTAACTAACTACATTTTTCTTCAAACGATTTCACAACTTTGTGATAATCATGGATGATAATGTACATCCAGTTTTAAATTAAAGGATTGTTAGTACATTTCGAACTTTAGATTTACATATATATATATATATATAAAATGTATAATATATTAATTGAAAGCATACATTAAAGCTAGTCAAAATAATGTATCTCTGGTTGTTGTAGTATTATAAACTGTGTCTATGACATATCAATATATGTTAGATTTCTATATTCGTCTATTTTGTTCTAAATTTTAGTTTGACGTATATCTTCTCATTTTTATGAATGTACTGAATGTACTCATTTTATTAATCTGTCTTTTTTAATTTTGCAATTGTTCAAGTACTACGAATACGCTCCCTACATGTATACCTAACACGCACGTTTTTTTTTTTTTTTTTTTTTTTCTACATTGTTCTCATTTATTATTTTGTACATAAGTACATCCAATAGCAGTAATATGTGTGGGGGTAATTGGTTTGTTTGCAATAAAATTGCGTAGGTGAACACATTAGACAAAGTTTTTAAGTAGAAATGTGACGATTCCAAACAAATGATTTATTTTAAACTCATTTGTATTTTTTAAGGCATTTTCTCTTCTATTGTATTCTTTTTTTGTGAAGAAAATAAAATACATGTCTTTTAAAAGTGTTCATTCCGACTTCATGTCAGAGTTAAAATCGTTATTCTAGTACTTATATACCCTCAGTTCCCAAAGAATAAAGAATAAGGACTGATGACAGAAGCCACCAAATTTTTCTTGTTTCTACTTAAAGTTGCAAGTATTTTTCCCCGCTGCGTAAAGTCGAAATTTCGCATCATGCATAGACTTTATGACAATTTTTTTCAACTTTTTACAATGCAGGTTGTTTATTTGATTTTTTATGTGATCATTTTATTTTTTAATAATAAAAATTGTTTGTTCTCTAGGAAGAACATGTGATATCTATTGTAATTCATGTCAGGTTATCATTTGTCTATAAGACCATATCTGCCAAGGAAATGCTTTAAAAATCAGAAATTCTGTTAATTTCTTCCTTATACTGTTCAAAGTTCACTTTCCGACCTTGTGTTCAAGATCTAGTTCAGCAGATTTTTAGAAGCCCATATAAGGTATATTGGACTGGTGCCAGATTCAATTACGGAGAAATTAAAAATTTCGATTTGTGGCAGACTTTTGCAATGGGAATACACCATAAAAAAATTGTTTACAAACTAGTCTGCATATTGACAATGGCATAATGTATTTCGGCTAAATAAAAAAAAAAAAAAAAAAAAAAAAAAAAAAAAAATTAGGTTGTTACGGCTTAGTAACCTTGAATATACACTTTCTCGAACCTATTTGTATAACTGTATTTTGTGTGGTTTGTGTTCTCCAATCATAAGGCTTTCTGTTGAATGTATTTAAGACTGTTTTTAAGACTTTTTGTTTGCAGTCTTTTCGGTAACTGCATGTATACACTATCCTTTATCGAATAATGATTTTGAATCCCAATTTTATTTTTACGATTGATTTTCCTTGTACCATGAGATTTAGAAAAAGCACTGCTGCCAAAGGATGAAATTTAAAAAAAGAAGACCATACACGCAAAGAGAAACCCCAAATAAGAAATAGACCCCTTCTAAAAACCAGAAACAAAAACGAAGGCAAATAAACAGAAAGAGATAAATTAGAAAACATGCAAAATAGAAAATGAAATCTTGGAAAGAATGTTTACCACAATTTTTACAATAGAATGATTTTGTCTTTCAATTCGTTGAGTTCAAAGAAATTTTTGCAGAAATGGTCAGAGGAAAACATAGAAAATCAAAATTGGCCACCGAGAAAAATAGCAAAAACAATAAAACAATTAAGTCAACCTTGCCCCAAAAGAGTAGAACTGTAGTTGTTAAAAAAAATTATGTTTATGCACTCATCCAATGTCTTTGTACTAACGAAACCTTACAACCTCGTGATGTATTTGATTATTTCTGTTATTGGTTTGATAATAGATTTATTATAGACTAAATTTCTATTATCATTTATTAATAACGACTGTAATTTTCACTTTACACCACTTCCTAGTTCTATGGTGTCGGGGTCTTAAATTGGAAGGTCTCAGTTTCTCAACCCACTAGTGTCATTGTTACCAGTTGAGTCATTCCCTAGCTTTGACCTTTACTTTTGATAAGAATTCGGAATAGTTTATGACGTATGATGCATGCATAATATGAGATGCCCCCTTTGAAGGCATTTGGTTGCACTATCATTGCCATGATTGTTTTATACCTTAACTAATGAGATGTTCCCTAGACTTGTTATTCCTTCAACACCTATATATAACCATTATAATTATAAAGATTGAAACATCTGTCGTTGTTTAATTTATTTTAACATTTATTTATTAACATATAAACATATAAGTATAAAAGTCTCTACAAGTTGTTTTTCAAACAATTCAGTTTTATCTTTTATCATCTTTGTCATGTGCATGTACATGTGGCACATCAGTGTAATCAACAAACTTTGATCATTTAAAATGAGTGCACATACTTTTTGCCCCGTGAAATAAATAGCAAGCTTAAAGCAATCTCAATAAAAAAAGGAACAAACCTGAAAATCATCTCCAGTAATATGCTTCAAATGTGAATACTTATTTCAGGTACTCCCTAGTAACATTAAGGTATTTATAAGTTTTTGATAATGCTAGAGCACATAGTATCCAAAGAAAACTATTAATTAGCACTCATTAGATTCTACAACTATGGACATGGATGATAGAAAGTGCTAAAATACGGAAAGATTTCCATATATATATCTCTTAAATGATTTTTTGTTTCCTCACGGAACGGGGAAATTTTAGTGCCGTGTATATGTATAATATAAAAAAAATAACTTCAGTAGGAAATTATATCTACTTTACTTGTGCATTTGACTCTAGTTTATCAATTTCTTTACATAATCGCATATAACAAAGAGTTAATTTAAGGAAGATTTTAATACACTACAAAATGGAGCATCTCTGATTTAACAATGTTGGATAAGTTGAGTAAGATGCTGACCTTAAAAGTTTTTATAGAAAGCTTCAAAAGATGATATAGAAAATTCACATACAAAGTATCGTTTTGTTGGGCTTAAAATGATTGCGAAACACACAGTTTTATTTTCATACATATATTTGTCAAAGGCACCATAATGTATACGTGTAAGTAAAAGGATTTTAAGATAAAGCAATGGATGTCAATTGTGAAAGATGATTTCAGGAAAATAATTAAGCTGAAAATAACTTAAAATAAACAAATCTCTGCAGTTGTTTGTGAAAACTGAAGAAACAGCAATTAAAAATTCTTTCTGCTTTTATAATCTTCAAAAAATACCTATACAGTAGGGTTTGTTGGGGAAAATGTTGATCCATCATATTGCGCGTGTATGTGTTGAGGGAGATTATTGTTTTAGCTGGTGTTACGAAATACCCTCCCTGCGTACTTATATATTATTATCTTTGAATTTAAGCAGTTGTGTGAAGGTTAATCGTGAAATCTAGATCGATGCAAAAAAACAGTAAATTTTTCTTTGATTTTCGATTTCCTTATAAGGCTTTATCCAATTCTAAGAATACTTAAGTCACCACTTTCATTGAAAGCACTATTACATCTGTAACTTAAACTAAAGAGGTCATGTTACACGAGGGATTATTTATGCTAGGTCACGGTATTCTGTTCAGCAGTTTCTCCTACTCATTTTTCACCAGCATAAAATATAACTACATATGTATAGAATAGAGAATGGAAACGGGGAATGTGCCAAAGAGACAACAACCAGACCAAACAGCAGAAAACAACCCAAGGCCACCAATGGGTCTTCAACGTAGAGCAAAAATTACGAAACCTGAGGCGGGTTCCAGCTGGCCTCATTTATTTAAAAGATTTGGAATGATACATTAACTCTGAGAATATATTTAATGCAGCCTTTAACTTGATACAATTTGTAAGTACGTCCGTAGCCATAACAAAAAACAAAAATCGACAAAAAGACCAACAACAATACACAGAACACAACATAAAAAACTAAAGATTAAGCTACAGGAGCCCATCAAAAATCCGAGGTGATGTCAGGTACTCCGGAAGGGTAAGCAGATCTAGCTCCAAATATGGCGCCCGTAGTGTTGCTCGTAAGTGTGTAAAACAGATTTTAAAAATTTCGGTAAGAACTGGGCTCTTCTTAACTAATTCTCTAAATGTTATTGATCAAGTATTTATAGTTAGAGGATATTTAGCCGATTTAAAGCTAGTTTGTATGCAGGGACAATAAAAAACGACATCCTACCATCAATGCTTACAAATGACATCTTACATATAAAGGTTTTCCTTTTGGAATCCATGCATAAGGGCATAGTATAAAGATAGAAAAATACCTTTCATAGAATAATGATTATTCAAACTAATTACATGTACAACTTTTCTGAATTAAAGAAAGAATTATATGTCATTGGAAACACATTATGCAGTGTACTAATGAATTTCTATATAAACAGTATGAAATCAAATTCCAAATACATCTTCTCTGACGTAAGATTTTTGCTGGTTAAAAGTTAATTTGAACGTTATTTAAGCCATAATTTCTATCATATACATGTATATTTAGACGAGATTCTAACAATGTTTCATTTGTCTTGCGCAAAAACAGAACCGGGTTATGATTCACAGCATCTGTTACAATGTATCAATACTCGATTTTTAAAGAATGTCGTATCGCCGATGTTTTATTTTCAATGCTACCTATATAAAACTAAGAAATTGAAGTATGATTGCCAATGAGACAACTTAATACCAGAAAAAAGTAGAAGTTATCAACGCACAGCAAGCTATGAATGGCTCCGACAGGACAAATGTAAACCAATACAAACGAGAAAACTAACGGTCTGACTTATGTACAAAACAATCGTTTCTGATTATTAGTTTTTTTTCAATTTTGGACGGTGATGTTCCTTTGTCCCCTTCTAACGGTGTGTGTATTTCATAACTTGCTCGCTATGCCCGTGTCTGTAGTTGTGTTTTTAAATTTTAATGAGCGTAATTTATGCATCACTAGTAAATTATTAAGTCACGAATATTATAATTAAAAATTAATTAAAATCTTTACCTTCACCAAATTCTTTCATAGTTAGAAGGTTTGGCTGTAGAATTCTCATTAAAAACGGGATAGCACATCCTTATTTTTACGGTGATAATAATTGTTTATATAGCCCTTAAACTAGCCCATAACTAAATATATATTGTTATATATGTACAGTTATGAAAACTCATTATCCCACATCCTCCGTTTCTCAGACTGTTAATGACATTTTTACACTCAATCCGTTGGATGTGCACTGATTGATAGTTTAATCTGGAAGATCATGATTTATTTATCAGTTGTAGTTGTTTCTCGTTTCTCGTTTTTATATAGATTAGACCGTTGGTTTTCCCGTTTGAATGGTTTTACACTAGTAATTTTTGGGGCCCTTTATAGCTTACTGTTCGGTGTGAGCCTAGGCTCCGTGTTGAAGACCGTACTTTGACCTTTAATGGTTTACATTTATAAATTTTGACTTGGATGGAGAGTTGTCTCATTGGCACTCATACCACATCTTCTTATATCTATTTGAACTAGCTTTCGGTAACTGCTAGTTCTCTTATTTCGGTTCTTTGTGTCTATTGTATTTATATCAGTTGTTTGTGTGTGTCTCCTACTGATCTTTTCAGTTAAGCCAATTGCAACTGATGGTTACAAGTTGTTCTTATGTTGTGCTGTTACACCACTGTCCCTTGTTAGGGGAGGGTTGAGCGCTCAAAAACATGTTTAACCCCACATCATTCCTTACGCGCTTATCTCAAGTCAGGAGGCTTGTAGTACAGTGGTTTTCGTTGGTTCATACCATCTTTCCATTCGTTCCAACATTGCACATTTGATATATATTTGATTCGACTTATCATATTCATTATATTTTAACACACTTTAAATATTAATGGGAGACAGGTTGTCCGAAAATTCATTTTTTGAGTTATGGGACTTTAATAAGAGATAGATAAATCTACGAAAGGGCAGTAATTACTGTTTATATTTGATTTATTTTAAGAAGCTCCTTTGGTTAAATGTCGATAGAATATTTCGAGAATTCTTGATTATTTTAGGAATATATCATCCAGATAACAGGACGTGTTGTTGAATTTAACAACTAGATGGAATTTAGATGGATCTTAACTGAGTTTGGCCATATACTGTGATTCACAACAATACAGGAACAAGTTCACTTATAGGTGTGCAGTTGGTGCTCATCGGAATACTTAAAACCTGCCGATAAACTTTATTTCCGAAACATACATATAGATGTTAACCATCTCATCACAGTAAGTATGCCTAACATATTTATCTTTTTCATTACAACAGAAGACTTTATATGAGTTGCAGCAAATAAATTCCAACTCAGATTTGTCAAACATTTCATTAAATAGGAAACTCTGTTGTTTGATAACACTTTGTGAAAGTGTGATGTAGAGAGTCAAAAATTGTCAAAACTGTCATTCGAATTATAAGGCCCATCAAAAGCACGTTATTTAATCTATTCTTTTAAGATAAGTACAATATCGGTAAGAGTATTGTATCTATTGTAATCAAACTAAGTAAAACAAACTATTTCTCTATCTTTTGGGTTTTTGGGGGTCAATTGATTGTTTGTGTCCTTCAACTCATTTATAAAGACGCGGAAGGGTATATGTGATATACCACTGGAATGCTCAACAGACAACGAACTTTATATTATATCAATGTATTATTGACAGGTACATATTCACACCTTATTAAATTTATAGTATTAGGGATCTCTTCCTTACACCTCAGATAAAAAGACTTTTCACGGAAGTTGTTACCAATTACCGGCATACATTTTTATAAATTGGTTGCTCATTGCTACATTATATCTCATTTTCATCCCATCCGGTTTGAGTGTGGTTCGCGTTAGTCAATATTTAGTTCTCTTTGTATTATTTTTCAAATCGTTGTTTGTCTTTTTTGTCTTTTTTACAAGGTGTTATCTGTCATTCTTTCGAAGAAGGATTTTTATTTCTTTCTTTTAATTATCTTTCTTTCCAAACCAAATAAAGACTTTTAAACCCTGCCTAAGACCTAAAAATTTCAATTCCTTTACATCTGAGGTGATGCTGGTATTGCAGTGCAGACGCACATGGTTTCATTCCTTTCGGAGTAAATGTGATACTCCCGTGTGAGCCGTTTCTACAAGAACCTTGACTTATCGAAGCACCTGATCTTTTCTTGGTCCAGTCCAGTCGATAGGTTGATAAACGTGAGAGTACCTTAAGTTACCAGTATAACAGATCATCACGGTGATATCATCTGGGTACCAGTATAACAGATCATCACGGTGATATCATCTGAACTCTGAATATAGAAAGACGAGGTACGTCGATTGATTCATGTATAGACAAACATAGCAAAAATTAAATGGACTCGGGCGGGAGAAAGACAATGTGCGTCGATAAATCAAGGTATAAAGTGTATCAAATAGAATCTGAAGGGACCTAGACCAGGTGCGGCGATAAAGTCTGATTTAAATCCACACACACGGGATTATCGTATTAACTTTGAATGGAGCAAGACTTTTGAGTTCATGTCATACTCCCGCGCTTTTACATGGATAGATTTGTCAATGCACCTGGTCTTGCTCTATTTAGAGTTGATGGGATACTCCTGTGCTTGTCTGTTTATACATGGATCGACTTTTCAATGCACCTGGTCTTGCTCTATTTAGAGTTCACGGGATACTCCTGTGCTTTTCTGTTTATACATGGATCGACTTTTCAATGCACCTGGTCTTGCTCTATTTAGAGTTCATAGGATACTCCTGTGCTTGTCTGTTTATACATGGATCGACTTTTCAATGCACCTTGTCTTGCTCTCTTTACAGTTGATGGGATACTCCTGTGCTTGGCTGCTTATACATGGATCGACTTTTCAATGCAGCTGGTCTTGCTGTATTTAGAGTTCATTGGATACTCCTGTGCTTGGCTGCTTATACATGGATCGACTTTTCAATGCAGCTGGTCTTGCTGTATTTAGAGTTCATGGGATACTCCTGTGCTTGGCTGCTTATACATGGATCGACTTTTCAATGCAGCTGGTCTTGCTGTATTTAGAGTTCATGGGATACTCCTGTGCTTGGCTGCTTATACATGGATCGACTTTTCAATGCAGCTGGTCTTGCTGTATTTTGAGTTCATGGGATACTCTTGTGCTTGACTGTTTATACATGAATCGACTTTTCAATGCAGCTGGTCTTGCTGTATTTAGAGTTCATGGGATACTCCTGTGCTTGGCTGCTTATACATGGATCGACTTTTCATTGCAGCTGGTCTTGCTGTATTTTGAGTTCATGGGATACTCTTGTGCTTGACTGTTTATACATGAATCGACTTTTCAATGCAGCTGGTCTTGCTGTATTTAGAGTTCATGGATACTCCTGCGCTTGGCTGCTTATACATGAATCGACTTTTCAATGCAGCTGGTCTTGCTGTATTTTGAGTTCATGGGATACTCTTGTGCTTGACTGTTTATACATGAATCGACTTTTCAATGCAGCTGGTCTTGCTGTATTTAGAGTTCATGGGATACTCCTGTGCTTGGCTGCTTATACATGGATCGACTTTTCAATGCAGCTGGTCTTGCTGTATTTTGAGTTCATGGGATACTCTTGTGCTTGACTGTTTATACATGAATCGACTTTTCAATGCAGCTGGTCTTGCTGTATTTAGAGTTCATGGGATACTCCTGTGCTTGGCTGCTTATACATGAATCGACTTTTCAATGCAGCTGGTCTTGCTGTATTTAGAGTTCATGGGATACTCCTGTGCTTGGCTGCTTATACATGGATCGACTTTTCAATGCACCTGGTCTTGCTCTTTTTGGACAGAGTTGATGGGATACTCCTGTGCCTGTCTGTTTATACTCAATACACCTTTTCTTTTTTATTTAGATTTCAGTGGATACTCTTGTGCCTGTCTGGTTATACATAGATATGCTGTATACCATATTTGTTTTTCGTTTATTGTTTTGTACATAAATTAGGCTGTTAGTTTTCTCGTTCGAATTGTTTTACACTAGTCATTTCGGGGCCTTTTATAGCTGACTATGTGGTATGGGTTTTGGTCCTTGTTGAAGGCCCTACGATGACCTATAGTTGTTAACTTCTATGTCATTTGGTCACTGGTTGAGAGTTGTCTCTTTGGCAATTATATCGCGTCTTCTTATTTTATAGAGTTGATGGGATAATGTGCTTGTCTGATTGGTCTTGTAGGATCCTTTCTGACATCAGTTAAAAAAAAATCAAATGCGTTTTTATTAAACCATTTTCATGTTACCAAAACTTTCCTCTTCTCTACCTAAAGCATAATATATAACATTTTGTACATACACGAAAAAAAGCTTCCAGTAAAGTGATCTGAATAAGACTGTGATATACCAAAACTTCGCCCTTTTTTTTCTTATTTCCATTTTTTCCATTTGTGTGTACTGTCTCTTGGTATTTTCCTCCCTACTAAGTACATCTATATACATTGGCGTTCTAATTGATATATCAAGAAGCTATAGACTTTACAGAAAGTACATAGCTTAATCTTAAACATGTCTATAAATCTAGTTAAATAAGTTTGCCTGTGATATGAACTTCAGCTTATTAAAGTCTTACATTATCATATCTACAAGTCACATGAATTGGTACTTAGTTCGTCTCAATTGTTCTTCATTCTTGCACTCTAATTGTAAATAATTACAATAATCGTTTTAACCTTAGATAAATATGTCCTTCGACTTCGTCTTTGACGGAAAGAATGCAACAGATGTATGACTAGTTTTATCATATCTACAAGTGATATAGATTGACATTTTTAAACAACATATTTGTTACATTATTCATTGTATATGATAGAAGACGCATTTGTGGATACTCTGCGCTTGCAAGTGCCCCCGTTGTAGAGTGGTAGTTTCGTAATAAATAAATAAATATATATATACACTAATTTTTTGCAATAATATTGTATGTGTAACGTATTTTTTGTATGCATACTATTAGTTACATGGTGTGTTAGTGACCTAATACGATATATATGGGGTCAGTAAATTCCATATAGGGGGAGAGCGAAGCTCGAATTTTTTCGGACACCCTATATGAAATATATATATATAGACACCGTGTGTAGTCCTTTAACCAATCATATCCCCAGAAATCTATAGGAGGTAAGATAAATGTATGTATAGGGATAGAAAAGTCAGGTTCAGTTTTATCCGATAAATTTAGGATGTGCAATTCCGCCTGAAATAAGTTTTTTTTTTAGGTACAGCCAAACTTGCAAACCAAATCTTTGTATCTATGGAAGAATTTAGTAAATAACCTATTTTTTTTAGCACAAATAAGATAAAATTTTAATGATATGTATCTATGGAAGAATTTAGTAAATAACCTATTTTTGAGCATAAATAAGATAAAATATTATATCATTAAAATTTTATCTTATTTTGTATTTATCTTTGCACATCCTAAACTTATCGGTGATGTTGTTTACCGAGCCCGGAAATTTATATACGATCTGGTCTAAAATGTTACCAATTCAACACTGTAATGAGATCTTTGAATATTGTTTTTATTGGTATAAATATTGATTTTGTTATCAGTAAATTAAAATCCTACTAAATAGTTTTGTTAAACACATATGCACTTTAACGGTCTGTCGATACGTTTATTTTGGCATTGCACAAGGTCATGTTTTCCTCTGACTGTTAATGACGTCTTTAAACTAAATCCATTGGATATTGGATGTGTACTGATTGATATTTTAGTCATAGATACATGATTTTTTTATTAGTTGTTATTGGCTTTGAACTAGTTGTCAGTAACTGCGAGTACTCTCAGATCTGTACTTAGTGTCCTTTTCGTTGTAAGGGATGAGAGATGGATAAATACCCTGCCACGTTCGGTCTGTGTTTATGTTTGATGTTAGGGATGAGTGGTGGATAAATACCCTGCCACGTGCACGTTCGGTCTGTGTTTATGTTTCAAGTGATTTTTATAGTTTGTTCTTATTCTGTGCTGTTACACCACTGTCCCTCATTAGGGGTAGGGTTGAGTGCTCCAAACATGTTTAACCCCGCCACATTTTTTATGTGCCTGTCCCAAGTCAGGAGCCTGTAGTTCAGTGGTTGTCGTTTGTTCGTGTCTGTCATATTTGTTTTTCGTTAATTGATTTGTTATAAATTAGGCCGTTAGTTTTCTCAATTGAATTGTTTCATAATTTTATGTCGGGGCCTTTTATAGCCCACTATACGGTATGGGTTTTTCTCATTGTTGAAGGCTTACGGTTGCCTATAATTACTTACATCCACTTTATTTAACTTTGGTGGATAGTTGTCTCATTGGCAATCATACCTCATCTCCTTATTTTTATATGTCAGTTTTGCATTATCCCTTTGGAATACCTAAGTTGTCTTTCTTGTCTATTTTTGATACTTTTCTGCAATTGCATAAACTATGAGTTGTACATATGTAAGTTTAAATAAATCATTTCTCTTATGCGACGAAACACGCCGATATTATATTTTTGGTCAGTTTTGTACAAATGTGAGTAAATTACTGTGCCAAAATCGTCACTTTTCTTTTCGAAAAAAAACAAAACAAAACAAAACAAATATGACAGGCATGATGATGAACCAACGTGTCTGTGTAATTCAGTGGTTGTTGCTGGTTGCCGTTTACCATATTTTTGTTTATTGTTATTAGCATAAATAAGGTCGTTGGTTTTCTCTTTTGAATTATTTCATATGTCTTGGCCTTTTAAAGCTTACTATAAGGTTAAGGTTGTTCTCATTGTTTAATGCCGTACTATCACCTGTAGATGTTTACACCTTCGTCCTTTGTTCTCGGATGGATAGTTCTCTCTGATGCAATCATACCACAACTTCTTTGTTCTCGGGTGGATAGTTCTCTCTGATGCAATCATACTACAAACTCCTTTGTTCGCGGGTGGATAGTTCTCTCTGATGCAATCATACCACAACTCCTTTGTTCTCGGGTGGATAGTTCTCTCTGATGCAATCATACCACAACTCCTTTGTTCTCGGGTGGATAGTTCTCTCTGATGCAATCATACCACAACTTCTTTGTTCTCGGGTGGATAGTTCTCTGATGCAATCATACTACAAACTCCTTTGTTCGCGGGTGGATAGTTCTCTGATGCAATCATACCACAACTCCTTTGTTCTCGGGTGGATAGTTCTCTCTGATGCAATCATACCACAACTCCTTTGTTCTCGGGTGGATAGTTCTCTCTGATGCAATCATACCACAACTCCTTTGTTCTCGGGTGGATAGTTCTCTCTGATGCAATCATACCACAACTCCTTATCTTTGTATTATTTTATTAAGGATTAAAGATGACTATGAGGATGTTGTCGATTCTAAAATTTTAGTAAGTTTAATAGGGAAGTCAATATGTAGAAACGTCAAAGAGACAGCAAACAAACGATACAATTGATTAAAGGCTATATAGAGGTCAACATACAGTCTTCAACGATAGTAGGTGCTCCAGAAAAGTAAATACATCTAGTTTCCAATGAGACACCAGTTGTTTCCCTCAAGGATTAAGGTTGTTAATGAGTCAAAGTCGTTAAAAGTGTCAAAGTGAAAGGGCATCAAGCCTTTTGGGAAACAGGTTCACGATAATCTGTGATACACTTTTTTAATGGACATTTGGTCTCTAACTTACGACATTTGTTACTAACGACATTTGCGCCATAACTAAAGGCATTTGCGCTTTAACTGATGACATTTGCGTTTTTCTTATGACTTTCCACCTTCTTATTCCGGGCTTGGGACCGGCAGGTTACACCCGACGGAATTGTAGTAATTTTTGTAAAAGTTATCTTAATCATATTTGAGCTCATCCATTTCTGAAACATAAAAGTCTCATCACAGAAGTACTATAAAACACTGAGAGTAGTACAAAGTAAATTAAGGAATTACAAATCAGTTCTACTTTATACTAATACTTTAAAGTACTTTGGTTTAGTCTGGTTCAGATTGGGTTTTTTTTCAAACTCGTTTTACAAATAAGTCTTTTTTTTATCAATTCTAGACTGTATATGTACCTAGCTAAATATCGTAGTTCTCGTACATGCACACATTCCAACTTAAACTTGGCAACAGTTTCAACTCCTACCACATTTTATATAAATATACACTAATCATGTGTATGTATTATGTCTGTTGCATGTATACAACTCTTATTAGCATTATTGAACATTTTTAAAAAGTGTGGAGTTTTGTTAGTAAAAACCAATAAATACGGATGTTATTATACTAAGCGAGATAACTCAAATAAGAAACACACACTCGTTAAAGCAAATAGCAAAACAATTGCAACATCAAATCTTATATAAAATATATTATGCTTCTGTTCCAATGAAATTATGTATAAATAACAATTCTTTAAATCAAAGGTTAATTAAAACTAATGAAGTTTAACATTAACGCTCTCTTTTAATTGTTACAAAGAGGTAACTAAATTTACTGCACAAACTATAAGAAAATTAACATTAGGTGACGTATCCCTGGGGCTCTTTCATTTTGTTTTTTATAAATTGATAGTTTGCTTTATGTTAAGTTTGCATACACAACGATCGATTTTTAAGAGTTTAAGATGACATGGCTTCTTATCACCATATCATATCTAAAATAATACACATTAAGTCTAACATAAATCCCCCCAAAAATATTGGACTGAAAATACAACAAACCACACAGATCACCCACAACCGATTCATCCAAACAAATAGACGTTTCATCTTTCATTCAGTAACAGTGAGAATCGTTGGATGCAGAATCAATTAGTTTGATCTATTTGCACGTTTTGTTTATCTCTTATACTGATATTAAGTTTTATTTTAAACTGATATCTAATGTATTTTTTCTATGTGCCTTTTTTTTTTTTAATTCCACTGAATTAGAGAAAGAGGAAATGTCCGATAACGAGAGTAAAACGGTTCGATCTGCGAAAAAGAGGTAACCGATTCAATGTTGTATTCATTTTCCCCCTAATTTAAAAAAAACGAATATTTTTTTCACTTTTCTTCTGAAACAAAATTTGTTTTCTTCAAGAAACATAAATTTCGACTGAAGAAACAATCTATCACAAAATCAGAACTATCCCCCAAAAAAAAAAAAACCAACAAAACTTTAAGCTCAGTCAATTAAAATGTACATGCGGCGCTGGACGTTTGCGCTTTTTTATAGGACATTTGCGCTATTTTAAATGGACATTTGCGCCTTTTTTAATGGACATTTGCGCTTTTCAAAAAAAGGACATTTGCGCTTTTTCTACAAGACATTTGCGCTTTTTTACAGGACATTTGAGCTGTATAAAGATAACATTTCAGTTATCATGTATTAGATACAATACAAAGGTAACAAAGAAACAGGCCGGTAACAACCGTTGCCGGATAGTTTTTCTGCACGAGTAGTCAGGTGAAGGTCCGAGGCGATAGCCGAGGACCTGACCTGACTACGAGTGCAGAAAACTATTCGGCAGTTTGTTTCGGCCTGTTTTTGTTACCTTTGTTTTGTATCTGACTTGTACGACGTTTCAAGAAAGAAGTAGTACATTTTGCATGTAGAAGAGGTATCAAAATTTAACAGATTAGAAACTGAAATGGCCATATACCAGTTAATGTAAGTTACAGTAAGACAGTTTAAACAAACTTTTTTTCACTTCCTTCAGCCTATAGATTTTCTAAAGAAATTCAAGAATTTAATAATTTCATAAAAAGAACCATGTCAAGTAAAGATGAATGTCGTACACATTTTAGACTTTTAAAATGCATCTTCGCAAGTAAGTAATGTATGAAAAGATTTCAGAGGTAAGCAAGCTTACGTTTGATTTTTATTTGGGGCAAAACGGAAAAGGGGGGTTAAATAAATTTAAAATAAACAGGCTTGATCCTTTTTGTTGAAAACATGCAGGATGTGTCATTCCATTCCCCACTCCGCCTTAAAAATAATAAAATCGTACGTTTGCTCCCAAATATATAAATTCAATAACAATATAAAAGAATGAATTTCCTATTTCATTAGTGAATGAAATGGTATGAAAAATCAATTTTGTCTTGTTATTAGATATATATAGGCATATATTTTGGATATTTTTTTTTAATTTATGCTTATAGGTTTTATATATGTCTCTAATAGTGTTGGTCAGGATCAAACACGTGTCACAATATGATCCAATCGCAGCTACCGTCCAAAATTGGTGACATAAGTTGAATGATTTTCTTCAAGATTTGCTGCCTATTTGAACATGTATTACACGGACACTTTTATTTATAGGATCAATCGTGCATTGGTGAGTTGATAGGATTTAATCTTTTGATTAGATTTGATTTTTTTATATATATTTCCTGTCTTTTTTATTGAAATATAAACGTCGGTACCAGCATTTCTTTACTTTCAGCATTGTCCAGAATACTATTCATGTCCATATATTGAAAAAAAAATACATTTACGGACCGACCATTTAGCTTCAAAAGGGGGGTATGTTTTTTTTCTGAGTAAGAAAATGATTTAGTTTATCAACGCTATCACCCACATATTTTTTTTCGAAATTAGCACTATTATATACGGTAGTCGGAAAATCAGGAATCAGAACATTATTTTGTCATCTGATTGACCACAATATATTTTTGTCTAATAAAATTGGGGATCAGAATATTTTTTAGGAAAAAACATAACTCCCCTTTTGAAGTTAAATGGTCAATCCCTTAGTGTACTGATATGAATAGTAATATACTGGAATTGTTTGAAAAAAATATAGTTATTGATGCCAACGTAAATATTTTAATGAAAAAGACAAGAAATATGTCGGTGAAACAAAAAGTTCAAATCTAATTGAAATTTAAAGTGCCCATGAACTCACTGATCATGCACGAGTGATTCTATTCATAAAAAGTGTCCGTGTAACAACTAAAAAGTGTCCGTGTATCATCTAAAAAGTGTCCGTGTAACACCCGTTAATGTATTGTTTTTCTATAGCTCTGCTGGGGGCAAAGTCGTACAAGGTTAAAAGTTTAACATTATTTAATATCCAAAAATACAGTACATTCCTTTATTCATATACAGCTTAAAATTGTCGTTTTCTTTCTTTAGTTGTTGGGTTACTTTTCTACTGACCAATACCCAACAGGATTCTCCATTTTTTTGGGAAAAATTAATTTCAATAAGTCCATGAGAATTTTGAAAATTACATATTATTCAGTAATTTAAATAAAAGTAACATCTTTTATTTGAAACTCTAATTAGTTTGTTTTGTGAAATAAAAAATAATTTACTTTAAAAAATATAACCATCGCACTCTAAAAATTTTTGATGTCACTACTTGCCAAAAAAAGAGATACGCTTTTAGTAATCACAAAGACATATAATTTCTTCTTTTTATTAGAGATAGATGCTTATGAAATTTCAAATCCGACAACTAGAAAGTCCGAATTTCTAAATATTTCTCCTTTGCAATATCCCTTGACTTTGGTAAATCTGGTTAAGACTACAGGTAAACTTATGTAGGTAAAAAGCGCAAAAATGTCCGGTCAATTTGGTTCAGGTGTATCAAAGTTTAAAGCGCAAATGTCCATAGTGTTTAAGCGCAAGTGTCCTATTGTGTAACAAGTGAAAAAGTGCAAACGTCCTGCAGGAACAGCTGTAATTTGTATGATGAATTTTTCATATACATTTGCCTTGATTAGAGGTTTCTTGGTTACGTCCAATAGCAATTTTTTCGTGGATATTCAAGACTAGAACAAATTAAAAATTTTATATAATAGGTCTATAGGTTCTGCAATGTAAGTCGACCGAGATGAAGGGCGGGTAATTTGGAATACTCATAGATTCATAGATTTATGATGCAAACAAAAGCTTGTCCTCGTATTTTAAAGTCGCATTTGTAAGAATTTATCCTGCTACAAATCCTACTTCCATCTCTAAGTTGTAATACTTTATAAAAGGGGATAACAGGAATATGACCAAACCTTGGCACCGCACAGCCAAACAGTGGTGAGCATGCCAGTGGGTAAACGGTTTATTGTTTGCCAACGGAAGTGGTTAATACAAATAAATAATATTAAGATATTATATATTATTGTTTTAACTACGCGTATTTACATGTGTACCTGTATCATTTTCGCAATGGCATATTCTTTTTTTAGCGCTGATTCAGTCACATTGTTTTAGACTAGTAGCTATTTAAAGCTTAATATTTTGTTTGTACATTTGTCAATTGTTGAAGACTATATTTTATCCTCTACAAATCTTTTGGTTATTTGTATCGATGGGTTGCTGTCTCATTGACATATACCTAATACAATTAATAAATTGAACACCGTATTAGAATTGACACATAACTACACATCTATGTACTTTTAACATTGTCATGATTCATGAGTGAAATCAGAGTCATTTAGAATTTACCAGTTAAGCGATACACGCGCACAAGGCGTTGTAGATTGAAATAAACAATTAATTTCCCCATAGGCGACAATGATAGCCTTTTTCGAGATACAGACTTTAGAAAGTTGATTTTTTAACGAAACCTTGCTAGAATTAAAGAAAAGTTATTAGGACAGTATTTTTTGGTCCAAAAAATATAGGTTCGCGTTGCTTTTCTTAGCGTAATTTGTACTTATCTCCCATGCCTATCAATTTTGCACTTAAATATACGTGTCTCATCCTAGCGTTTAAAAGACATCTCAGTTCCGTTAGGGCTAAGGAAAATAATTTATTTGGCCTTTGGTATAATGCAGAATGCACGAAGTCTCTAATTACAAAAAATGACGGGCGCACATATCAACCAATTAGGATTAGCTATTCTCTTAATTCTGAATACCATGTTTTGCTCATAAAATGGCTGCGCCCATAAAATCTAATGGTTTATTGTAACCTATACGGTATTTAATACTTTGTAGAATCATGCAATTCATAGTTCGTTAGATGCAAAAGTATATATGTCACACAAAAATCATCTTCAAAACGTTCTGGCATTACTCTCTGAATTTTCACATTTTTTTTATCAAAGGTGACCCCAGTCAAAAAATGTGAAAAAAAATTTCTGATTTTTTGAGTAAATGCGGTACTGCTAAAAAGGGCCTGAAGATAATGTCCACTTTCTCCAATGATTCTTTATATGTCATAAAGTACTGATTATATTGATACCAAAACCGATCCAATATGTAACTACTACGGTGAATTTTGAACAACAGTTTTAAATGAAACCATTTTCGTATAAAAGTACATTTTTGAAACAGACTATAACATTTCAAAATATGAAAAATGTGTAAATATTTGTGTTTAAACATCGAAAACTATTCGTTAACTACAAAATTTCATGCCTATTCTAATTTTTATAGTCTGCCATTCGAGTGAGCATTTCAATGTTTGAAGGGGATCATTTCTGTACATTTTCACTGAATTTGGTAATTTCGATAACAGCACTTGGATCGAGATTGTCATGTTTAAAAATCGATTTGTACATCCAAACTCTAGACGTGTACGTGCTTTTTTCAAACAAATCAGCAGAAGTCCAGAAAATGACATATTCTCTCCACAGTACGTCAAAAGTCGAACCCACCCTTGTTTCTAAGGTAAAACGCAATACAAATATGAAACAGACTATAGCTTAAAAACTAGTTAGTCAATAATTCATTTGTCACCAAAAATACGGTTTCACATCAAATATCAAGTAAAATTACTGTTTTGACACTTTTGAGCACTATGATAAAGAAATGTCGACGCTGTATAGATTGAAATAAACAATTAATTTCCCATAGGCGACAATGATAGCCTTTTCGAGATACAGACTTTAGAAAGTTGATTTTTAACGAAACCTTGCTAGAATTAAAGAAAAGTTATTAGGACAGTATTTTTTGGTCCAAAAAATATAGGTTCGCGTTGCTTTTCTTAGCGTAATTTGTACTTATCTCCCATGCCTATCAATTTTGCACTTAAATATACATGTCTCATCCTAGCGTTTAAAAGACATCTCAGTTCCGTTAGAGCTAAGGAAAATAATTTATTTGGCCTTTGGTATAATGCAGAATGCACGAAGTCTCTAATTACAAAAAATGACGGGCGCACATATCAACCAATTAGGATTAGCTATTCTCTTAATTCTGAATACCATGTTTTGCTCATAAAATGGCTGCGCCCATAAAATCTAATGGTTTATTGTAACCTATACGGTATTTAATACTTTGTAGAATCATGCAATTCATAGTTCGTTAGATGCAAAAGTATATATGCCACACAAAAATCATCTTCAAAACGTTCTGGCATTACTCTCTGAATTTTCACATTTTTTTTTATCAGAGGTGACCCCAGTCAAAAATGTGAAAAAATTTCTGATTTTTGAGTAAATGCGGTACTGCTAAAAGGGCCTGAAGATAATGTCCACTTTCTCCAATGATTCTTTATATGTCATAAGTACTGATCATATTGATACCAAAACCGATCCAATATGTAACTACTACGGTGAATTTTGAACAACAGTTTTAAATGAAACCATTTTCGTATAAAAGTACATTTTGAAACAGACTATAACATTTCAAAATATGAAAATGTGTAAATATTTGTGTTTAAACATCGAAAACTATTCGTTAACTACAAAATTTCATGCCTATTCTAATTTTTATAGTCTGCCATTCGAGTGAACATTTCAATGTTTGAAGGGATCATTTCTGTACATTTTCACTGAATTTGGTAATTTCGATAACAGCACTTGGATCGAGATTGTCATGTTTAAAAATCGATTTGTACATCCAAACTCTAGACGTGTACGTGCTTTTTCAAACAAATCAGCAGAAGTCCAGAAATGACATATTCTCTCCACAGTACGTCAAAAGTCGAACCCACCCTTGTTTCTAAGGTAAAACGCAATACAAATATGAAACAGACTATAGCTTAAAAACTAGTTAGTCAATAATTCATTTGTCACCAAAAAATACTGTTTCACATCAAATATCAAGTAAAATTACTGTTTTTGACACTTTTTGAGCACTTTGATAAAGAAATGTCAACGCTGTATAGATTGAAATAAACAATTAATTTCCCCATAGGCGACAATGATAGCCTTTTTCGAGATACAGACTTTAGAAAGTTGATTTTTTTAACGAAACCTTGCTAGAATTAAAGAAAAGTTATTAGGACAGTATTTTTTGGTCCAAAAAATATAGGTTTGCGTTGCTTTTCTTAGCGTAATTTGTACTTATCTCCCATGCCTATCAATTTTGCACTTAAAATACGTGTCTAATCCTAGCGTTTAAAAGACATCTCAGTTCCGTTAGGGCTAAGGAAAATAATTTATTTGGCCTTTGGTATAATGCAGAATGCACGAAGTCTCTAATAACAAATAATAACGGGCGCACATATCAACCAATCAGGATTAGCTATACTCTTTATTCTGAATACCATGTTTTGCTCATAAAATGGCTGCGCCCATAAAATCTAATGGTTATGTAACCTACGCAATACAAATATGAAACAGACTATAGCTTAAAAACTAGTTAGTCAATAATTCATTTGTCACCAAAAATACGGTTTCACATCAAATATCAAGTAAAATTACTGTTTTGACACTTTTGAGCACTATGATAAAGAAATGTCGACGCTGTATAGATTGAAATAAACAATTAATTTCCCCATAGGCGACAATGATAGCCTTTTCGAGATACAGACTTTAGAAAGTTGATTTTTAACGAAACCTTGCTAGAATTAAAGAAAAGTTATTAGGACAGTATTTTTGGTCCAAAAATATAGGTTTGCGTTGCTTTTCTTAGCGTAATTTGTACTTATCTCCCATGCCTATCAATTTTGCACTTAAAAATACGTGTCTCATCCTAGCGTTTAAAAGACATCTCAGTTCCGTTAGGGCTAAGGAAAATAATTTATTTGGCCTTTGGTATAATGCAGAATGCACGAAGTCTCTAATAACGAAAAATAACGGGTGCACATATCAACCAATCATAAAATCTAATGGTTTATTGTAACCTATACGGTATATTTAATACTTTCTAGAATCATGCAATTCATAATTCGTTAGATGCACAAATATATATGCCACACAAAATCATCTTCAAAACGTTCTGGCATTACTCTGAATTTTCACATTTTTTTATCAGAGGTGACTCCAGTCAAAAATGTGAAAAAAAATTTCTGATTTTTGAGTAAATGCGGTACTGCTAAAAAGGGCCTGAAGATAATGTCCACTTTCTCCAATGATTCTTTATATGTCATCAAGTACTGATTATATTGATACCAAAACCGATCCAATATGTAACTACTACGGTGAATTTTGAACAACAGTTTTAAATGAAACCATTTTCGTATAAAAGTACATTTTGAAACAGACTATAGCATTTCAAAATATGAAAATGTGTAAATATTTGTGTTTAAACATCGAAAACTATTCGTTAACTACAAAATTTCATGCCTATTCTAATTTTTATAGTCTGCCATTCGAGTGAACATTTCAATGTTCGAAGGGGATCATTTCTGTACATTTTCACTGAATTTGGTAATTTCGATAACAGCACTTGGATCGAGATTGTCATGTTTAAAAATCGATTTGTACATCCAAACTCTAGACGTGTACGTGCTTTTTCAAACAAATCAGCAGAAGTCCAGAAATGACATATTCTCCACAGTAAGTCAAAAGTCGAACCCACCCTTGTTTCTAAGGTAAAACGCAATACAAATATGAAACAGACTATAGCTTAAAAACTAGTTAGTCAATAATTCATTTGTCACCAAAAATACGGTTTCACATCAAATATCAAGTAAAATTACTGTTTTGACACTTTTGAGCACTATGATAAAGAAATGTCGACGCTGTATAGATTGAAATAAACAATTAATTTCCCCATAGGCGACAATGATAGCCTTTTCGAGATACAGACTTTAGAAAGTTGATTTTTAACGAAACCTTGCTAGAATTAAAGAAAAGTTATTAGGACAGTATTTTTGGTCCAAAAATATAGGTTTGCGTTGCTTTTCTTAGCGTAATTTGTACTTATCTCCCATGCCTATCAATTTTGCACTTAAAAATACGTGTCTCATCCTAGCGTTTAAAAGACATCTCAGTTCCGTTAGGGCTAAGGAAAATAATTTATTTGGCCTTTGGTATAATGCAGAATGCACGAAGTCTCTAATAACGAAAAATAACGGTGCACATATCAACCAATCAGGATTAGCTATACTCTTAATTCTGAATACCATGTTTTGTTTCATAAAATGGCTGCGCCCATAAAATCTAATGGTTTATTGTAACCTATACGGTATTTAATACTTTCTAGAATCATGCAATTCATAATTCGTTAGATGCACAAATATATATGCCACACAAAATCATCTTCAAAACGTTCTGGCATTACTCTCTGAATTTTCATTTTTTTATCAGAGGTGACTCCAGTCAAAAATGAAAAAAAAATTCTGATTTTTGAGTAAATACGGTACTGCTAAAAAGGCCTGAAGATAATGTCCACTTTCTCCAATGATTCTTTATATGTCATCAAGTACTGATTATATTGATACCAAAACCGATCCAATATGTAACTACTACGGTGAATTTTGAACAACAGTTTTAAATGAAACCATTTTCGTATAAAAGTACATTTTGAAACAGACTATAGCATTTCAAAATATGAAAATGTGTAAATATTTGTGTTTAAACATCGAAAACTATTCGTTAACTACAAAATTTCATGCCTATTCTAATTTTTATAGTCTGCCATTCGAGTGAACATTTCAATGTTCGAAGGGGATCATTTCTGTACATTTTCACTGAATTTGGTAATTTCGATAACAGCACTTGGATCGAGATTGTCATGTTTAAAATCGATTTGTACATCCAAACTCTAGACGTGTACGTGCTTTTTCAAACAAATCAGCAGAAGTCCAGAAAATGACATATTCTCTCCACAGTAAGTCAAAAGTCGAACCCACCCTTGTTTCTAAGGTAAAACGCAATACAAATAAGAAACAGACTATAGCTTAAAAACTAGTTAGTCAATAATTCATTTGTCACCAAAACTACGGTTTCACATCAAATATCAAGTAAAATTACTGTTTTGACACTTTTGAGCACTATGATAAAGAAATGTCGACGCTGTATAGATTGAAATAAACAATTAATTTCCCCATAGGCGACAATGATAGCCTTTTTCGAGATACAGACTTTAGAAAGTTGATTTTTAACGAAACCTTGCTAGAATTAAAGAAAAGTTATTAGGACAGTATTTTTTGGTCCAAAAAATATAGGTTCGCGTTGCTTTTCTTAGCGTAATTTGTACTTATCTCCTATGCCTATCAATTTTGCACTTAAAATACGTGTCTCATCCTAGCGTTTAAAAGACATCTCAGTTCCGTTAGGGCTAAGGAAAATAATTTATTTGGCCTTTGGTATAATGCAGAATGCACGAAGTCTCTAATAACAAAAAATAACGGGTGCACATATCAACCAATCAGGATTAGCTATACTCTTAATTCTGAATACCATGTTTTGCTCATAAAATGGCTGCGCCCATAAAATCTAATGGTTTATTGTAACCTATACGGTATTTAATACTTTCTAGAATCATGCAATTCATAATTCGTTAGATGCACAAATATATATGCCACACAAAATCATCTTCAAAACGTTCTGGCATTACTCTGAATTTTCACATTTTTTTATCAGAGTGACTCCAGTCAAAAATGTGAAAACAAAATTTCTGATTTTTGAGTAAATGCGGTACTGCTAAAAAGGCCTGAAGATAATGTCCACTTTCTCCAATGATTCTTTATATGTCATCAAGTACTGATTATATTGATACCAAAACCGATCCAATATGTAACTACTACGGTGAATTTTGAACAACAGTTTTAAATGAAACCATTTTCGTATAAAAGTACATTTTGAAACAGACTATAGCATTTCAAAATATGAAAATGTAAATATTTGTGTTTAAACATCGAAAACTATTCGTTAACTACAAAATTTCATGCCTATTCTAATTTTTATAGTCTGCCATCGAGTGAACATTTCAATGTTCGAAGGGATCATTTCTGTACATTTTCACTGAATTTGGTAATTTCGATAACAGCACTTGGATCGAGATTGTCATGTTTAAAAATCGATTTGTACATCCAAACTCTAGACGTGTACGTGCTTTTTCAAACAAATCAGCAGAAGTCCAGAAAATGACATATTCTCTCCACAGTAAGTCAAAAGTCGAACCCACCCTTGTTTCTAAGGTAAAACGCAATACAAATATGAAACAGACTATAGCTTAAAAACTAGTTAGTCAATAATTCATTTGTCACCAAAAATACGGTTTCACATCAAATATCAAGTAAAATTACTGTTTTTGACACTTTTGAGCACTATGATGAAGAAATGTCGACGCTGTATAGATTGAAATAAACAATTAATTTCCCATTGGGGACAATGATAGCCTTTTTCGAGATACAGACTTTAGAAAGTTGATTTTTAACGAAACCTTGCTAGAATTAAAGAAAAGTTATTAGGACAGTATTTTTGGTCCAAAAATATAGGTTCGCGTTGCTTTTCTTAGCGTAATTTGTACTTATCTCCCATGCCTATCAATTTTGCACTTAAAAATACGTGTCTCATCCTAGCGTTTAAAAGACATCTCAGTTCCGTTAGGGCTAAGGAAAATAATTTATTTGGCCTTTGGTATAATGCAGAATGCACGAAGTCTCTAATAACGAAAAATAACGGTGCACATATCAACCAATCAGGATTAGCTATACTCTTAATTCTGAATACCATGTTTTGCTCATAAAATGGCTGCGCCCATAAAATCTAATGGTTTATTGTAACCTATACGGTATATTTAATACTTTCTAGAATCATGCAATTCATAATTCGTTAGATGCACAAATATATATGCCACACAAAATCATCTTCAAAACGTTCTGGCATTACTCTCTGAATTTTCACATTTTTTTTATCAGAGGTGACTCCAGTCAAAAATGTGAAAAAATTTCTGATTTTTGAGTAAATGCGGTACTGCTAAAAAGGCCTGAAGATAATGTCCACTTTCTCCAATGATTCTTTATATGTCATCAAGTACTGATTATATTGATACCAAAACCGATCCAATATGTAACTACTACGGTGAATTTTGAACAACAGTTTTAAATGAAACCATTTTCGTATAAAAGTACATTTTGAAACAGACTATAGCATTTCAAAATATGAAAATGTGTAAATATTTGTGTTTAAACATCGAAAACTATTCGTTAACTACAAAATTTCATGCCTATTCTAATTTTTATAGTCTGCCATTCGAGTGAACATTTCAATGTTCGAAGGGGATCATTTCTGTACATTTTCACTGAATTTGGTAATTTCGATAACAGCACTTGGATCGAGATTGTCATGTTTAAAAATCGATTTGTACATCCAAACTCTAGACGTGTACGTGCTTTTTCAAACAAATCAGCAGAAGTCCAGAAAATGACATATTCTCTCCACAGTAAGTCAAAAGTCGAACCCACCCTTGTTTCTAAGGTAAAACGCAATACAAATATGAAACAGACTATAGCTTAAAAACTAGTTAGTCAATAATTCATTTGTCACCAAAAATACGGTTTCACATCAAATATCAAGTAAAATTACTGTTTTGACACTTTTGAGCACTATGATAAAGAAATGTCGACGCTGTATAGATTGAAATAAACAATTAATTTCCATAGGCGACAATGATAGCCTTTTTCGAGATACAGACTTTAGAAAGTTGATTTTTAACGAAACCTTGCTAGAATTAAAGAAAAGTTATTAGGACAGTATTTTTGGTCCAAAAAATATAGGTTTGCGTTGCTTTTCTTAGCGTAATTTGTACTTATCTCCCATGCCTATCAATTTTGCACTTAAAAATACGTGTCTCATCCTAGCGTTTAAAAGACATCTCAGTTCCGTTAGGGCTAAGGAAAATAATTTATTTGGCCTTTGGTATAATGCAGAATGCACGAAGTCTCTAATAACGAAAAATAACGGGTGCACATATCAACCAATCAGGATTAGCTATACTCTTAATTCTGAATACCATGTTTTGTTTCATAAAATGGCTGCGCCCATAAAATCTAATGGTTTATTGTAACCTATACGGTATTTAATACTTTCTAGAATCATGCAATTCATAATTCGTTAGATGCACAAATATATATGCCACACAAAAATCATCTTCAAAACGTTCTGGCATTACTCTCTGAATTTTCACATTTTTTTATCAGAGGTGACTCCAGTCAAAAATGTGAAAAAAAATTCTGATTTTTGAGTAAATGCGGTACTGCTAAAAAGGCCTGAAGATAATGTCCACTTTCTCCAATGATTCTTTATATGTCATCAAGTACTGATTATATTGATACCAAAACCGATCCAATATGTAACTACTACGGTGAATTTTGAACAACAGTTTTAAATGAAACCATTTTCGTATAAAAGTACATTTTGAAACAGACTATAGCATTTCAAAATATGAAAATGTGTAAATATTTGTGTTTAAACATCGAAAACTATTCGTTAACTACAAAATTTCATGCCTATTCTAATTTTTATAGTCTGCCATTCGAGTGAACATTTCAATGTTCGAAGGGATCATTTCTGTACATTTTCACTGAATTTGGTAATTTCGATAACAGCACTTGGATCGAGATTGTCATGTTTAAAAATCGATTTGTACATCCAAACTCTAGACGTGTACGTGCTTTTTCAAACAAATCAGCAGAAGTCCAGAAAATGACATATTCTCTCCACAGTAAGTCAAAAGTCGAACCCACCCTTGTTTCTAAGGTAAAACGCAATACAAATATGAAACAGACTATAGCTTAAAAACTAGTTAGTCAATAATTCATTTGTCACCAAAAATACGGTTTCACATCAAATATCAAGTAAAATTACTGTTTTTGACACTTTTGAGCACTATGATGAAGAAATGTCGACGCTGTATAGATTGAAATAAACAATTAATTTCCCATTGGGGACAATGATAGCCTTTTTCGAGATACAGACTTTAGAAAGTTGATTTTTAACGAAACCTTGCTAGAATTAAAGAAAAGTTATTAGGACAGTATTTTTGGTCCAAAAATATAGGTTCGCGTTGCTTTTCTTAGCGTAATTTGTACTTATCTCCCATGCCTATCAATTTTGCACTTAAAAATACGTGTCTCATCCTAGCGTTTAAAAGACATCTCAGTTCCGTTAGGGCTAAGGAAAATAATTTATTTGGCCTTTGGTATAATGCAGAATGCACGAAGTCTCTAATAACGAAAAATAACGGGTGCACATATCAACCAATCAGGATTAGCTATACTCTTAATTCTGAATACCATGTTTTGCTCATAAATGGCTGCGCCCATAAAATCTAATGGTTTATTGTAACCTATACGGTATATTTAATACTTTCTAGAATCATGCAATTCATAATTCGTTAGATGCACAAATATATATGCCACACAAAAATCATCTTCAAAACGTTCTGGCATTACTCTCTGAATTTTCACATTTTTTTATCAGAGGTGACTCAGTCAAAAATGTGAAAAAAATTTCTGATTTTTGAGTAAATGCGGTACTGCTAAAAAGGCCTGAAGATAATGTCCACTTTCTCCAATGATTCTTTATATGTCATCAAGTACTGATTATATTGATACCAAAACCGATCCAATATGTAACTACTACGGTGAATTTTGAACAACAGTTTTAAATGAAACCATTTTCGTATAAAAGTACATTTTGAAACAGACTATAGCATTTCAAAATATGAAAATGTGTAAATATTTGTGTTTAAACATCGAAAACTATTCGTTAACTACAAAATTTCATGCCTATTCTAATTTTTATAGTCTGCCATTCGAGTGAACATTTCAATGTTCGAAGGGATCATTTCTGTACATTTTCACTGAATTTGGTAATTTCGATAACAGCACTTGGATCGAGATTGTCATGTTTAAAAATCGATTTGTACATCCAAACTCTAGACGTGTACGTGCTTTTTCAAACAAATCAGCAGAAGTCCAGAAAATGACATATTCTCTCCACAGTAAGTCAAAAGTCGAACCCACCCTTGTTTCTAAGGTAAAACGCAATACAAATATGAAACAGACTATAGCTTAAAAACTAGTTAGTCAATAATTCATTTGTCACCAAAAATACGGTTTCACATCAAATATCAAGTAAAATTACTGTTTTGACACTTTTGAGCACTATGATAAAGAAATGTCGACGCTGTATAGATTGAAATAAACAATTAATTTCCCATAGGCGACAATGATAGCCTTTTCGAGATACAGACTTTAGAAAGTTGATTTTTAACGAAACCTTGCTAGAATTAAAGAAAAGTTATTAGGACAGTATTTTTGGTCCAAAAATATAGGTTTGCGTTGCTTTTCTTAGCGTAATTTGTACTTATCTCCCATGCCTATCAATTTTGCACTTAAAAATACGTGTCTCATCCTAGCGTTTAAAAGACATCTCAGTTCCGTTAGGGCTAAGGAAAATAATTTATTTGGCCTTTGGTATAATGCAGAATGCACGAAGTCTCTAATAACAAAAAATAACGGGAGCACATATCAACCAATCAGGATTAGCTATACTCTTAATTCTGAATACCATGTTATGCTCATAAAATGGCTGCGCCCATAAAATCTAATGGTGTATTGTAACCTATACGGTATTTAATACTTTCTAGAATCATGCAATTCATAATTCGTTAGATGCACAAATATATATGCCACACAAAAATCATCTTCAAAACGTTCTGGCATTACTCTCTGAATTTTCACATTTTTTTATCAGAGGTGACTCCAGTCAAAAATGTGAAAACAAAATTTCTGATTTTTGAGTAAATGCGGTACTGCTAAAAAGGCCTGAAGATAATGTCCACTTTCTCCAATGATTCTTTATATGTCATCAAGTACTGATTATATTGATACCAAAACCGATCCAATATGTAACTACTACGGTGAATTTTGAACAACAGTTTTAAATGAAACCATTTTCGTATAAAAGTACATTTTGAAACAGACTATAGCATTTCAAAATATGAAAATGTGTAAATATTTGTGTTTAAACATCGAAAACTATTCGTTAACTACAAAATTTCATGCCTATTCTAATTTTTATAGTCTGCCATTCGAGTGAACATTTCAATGTTCGAAGGGATCATTTCTGTACATTTTCACTGAATTTGGTAATTTCGATAACAGCACTTGGATCGAGATTGTCATGTTTAAAAATCGATTTGTACATCCAAACTCTAGACGTGTACGTGCTTTTTCAAACAAATCAGCAGAAGTCCAGAAAATGACATATTCTCTCCACAGTAAGTCAAAAGTCGAACCCACCCTTGTTTCTAAGGTAAAACGCAATACAAATATGAAACAGACTATAGCTTAAAACTAGTTAGTCAATAATTCATTTGTCACCAAAAATACGGTTTCACATCAAATATCAAGTAAAATTACTGTTTTGACACTTTTGAGCACTATGATGAAGAAATGTCGACGCTGTATAGATTGAAATAAACAATTAATTTCCCATTGGGGACAATGATAGCCTTTTCGAGATACAGACTTTAGAAAGTTGATTTTTAACGAAACCTTGCTAGAATTAAAGAAAAGTTATTAGGACAGTATTTTTGGTCCAAAAATATAGGTTCGCGTTGCTTTTCTTAGCGTAATTTGTACTTATCTCCCATGCCTATCAATTTTGCACTTAAAAATACGTGTCTCATCCTAGCGTTTAAAAGACATCTCAGTTCCGTTAGGGCTAAGGAAAATAATTTATTTGGCCTTTGGTATAATGCAGAATGCACGAAGTCTCTAATAACGAAAAATAACGGGTGCACATATCAACCAATCAGGATTAGCTATACTCTTAATTCTGAATACCATGTTTTGCTCATAAAATGGCTGCGCCCATAAAATCTAATGGTTTATTGTAACCTATACGGTATATTTAATACTTTCTAGAATCATGCAATTCATAATTCGTTAGATGCACAAATATATATGCCACACAAAAATCATCTTCAAAACGTTCTGGCATTACTCTCTGAATTTTCACATTTTTTTATCAGAGGTGACTCCAGTCAAAAATGTGAAAAAATTTCTGATTTTTGAGTAAATGCGGTACTGCTAAAAAGGCCTGAAGATAATGTCCACTTTCTCCAATGATTCTTTATATGTCATCAAGTACTGATTATATTGATACCAAAACCGATCCAATATGTAACTACTACGGTGAATTTTGAACAACAGTTTTAAATGAAACCATTTTCGTATAAAAGTACATTTTGAAACAGACTATAGCATTTCAAAATATGAAAATGTGTAAATATTTGTGTTTAAACATCGAAAACTATTCGTTAACTACAAAATTTCATGCCTATTCTAATTTTTATAGTCTGCCATTCGAGTGAACATTTCAATGTTCGAAGGGGATCATTTCTGTACATTTTCACTGAATTTGGTAATTTCGATAACAGCACTTGGATCGAGATTGTCATGTTTAAAAATCGATTTGTACATCCAAACTCTAGACGTGTACGTGCTTTTTCAAACAAATCAGCAGAAGTCCAGAAAATGACATATTCTCTCCACAGTAAGTCAAAAGTCGAACCCACCCTTGTTTCTAAGGTAAAACGCAATACAAATATGAAACAGACTATAGCTTAAAAATTTCACATCAAATATCAAGTAAAATTACTGTTTTGACACTTTTGAGCACTATGATGAAGAAATGTCGACGCTGTATAGATTGAAATAAACAATTAATTTCCCCATTGGGGACAATGATAGCCTTTTCGAGATACAGACTTTAGAAAGTTGATTTTTTCGAAACCTTGCTAGAATTAAAGAAAAGTTATTAGGACAGTATTTTTGGTCCAAAAATATAGGTTCGCGTTGCTTTTCTTAGCGTAATTTGTACTTATCTCCCATGCCTATCAATTTTTACTAAAAATACGTGTCTCATCCTAGCGTTTAAAGACATCTCAGTTCCGTTAGAGCTAAGGAAAATAATTTATTTGGCCTTTGGTATGCAGAATGCAAAGTCTCTAATAACGAAAATAACGGGTGCACATATCAACCAATCAGGATTAGCTATACTCTTAATTCTGAATACCATGTTTTGCTCATAAAATGGCTGCGCATAAAATCTAATGGTTTATTGTAACCTATACGGTATATTTAATACTTTCTAGAATCATGCAATTCATAATTCGTTAGATGCACAAATATATATGCCACAAAAATCATCTTCAAAACGTTCTGGCATTACTCTCTAATTTTCACATTTTTTATCAGGGTGACTCCAGTCAAAATGTGAAAAAATTTCTGATTTTGAGTAAATGCGGAATTGCTAAAAAGGCCTGAAGATAATGTCCACTTTCTCCAATGATTCTTTATATGTCATCAAGTACTGATTATATTGATACCAAAACCGATCCAATATGTAACTACTACGGTGAATTTGAACAACAGTTTTAAATGAATTTTTCGTATAAAAGTACATTTTGAAACAGACTATAGCATTTCAAAATATGAAAAATGTGTAAATATTTGTGTTTAAACATCGAAAACTATTCGTTAACTACAAAATTTCATGCCTATTCTAATTTTTATAGTCTATCTTCGGTGAACATTTCAATGTTCGAAGGGGATCATTTCTGTACATTTCACTGAATTTGTAATTTCGATAACAGCACTTGGATCGAGATTGTCATGTTTAAAATCGATTTGTACATCCAAACTCTAGACGTGTACGTGCTTTTCAAACAAATCAGCAGAAGTCCAGAAACTAGTTAGTCAATAATTCATTTGTCACCAAAAATACGGTTTCACATCAAATATCAAGTAAAATTACTGTTTTGACACTTTTGAGCACTATGATAAAGAAATGTCGACGCTGTATAGATTGAAATAAACAATTAATTTCCATAGGCGACAATGATAGCCTTTTCGAGATACAGACTTTAGAAAGTTGATTTTTAACGAAACCTTGCTAGAATTAAAGAAAGTTATTAGGACAGTATTTTTGGTCCAAAAATATAGGTTTGCGTTGCTTTTCTTAGCGTAATTTGTACTTATCTCCCATGCCTATCAATTTTGCACTTAAAAATACGTGTCTCATCCTAGCGTTTAAAAGACATCTCAGTTCCGTTAGGGCTAAGGAAAATAATTTATTTGGCCTTTGGTATAATGCAGAATGCACGAAGTCTCTAATAACGAAAAATAACGGGTGCACATATCAACCAATCAGGATTAGCTATACTCTTAATTCTGAATACCATGTTTTGCTCATAAAATGGCTGCGCCCATAAAATCTAATGGTTTATTGTAACCTATACGGTATTTAATACTTTCTAGAATCATGCAATTCATAATTCGTTAGATGCACAAATATATATGCCACACAAAAATCATCTTCAAAACGTTCTGGCATTACTCTCTGAATTTTCACATTTTTTATCAGAGGTGACTCCAGTCAAAAATGTGAAAAAAATTTCTGATTTTTGAGTAAATACGGTACTGCTAAAAAGGCCTGAAGATAATGTCCACTTTCTCCAATGATTCTTTATATGTCATCAAGTACTGATTATATTGATACCAAAACCGATCCAATATGTAACTACTACGGTGAATTTTGAACAACAGTTTTAAATGAAACCATTTTCGTATAAAAGTACATTTTGAAACAGACTATAGCATTTCAAAATATGAAAATGTGTAAATATTTGTGTTTAAACATCGAAAACTATTCGTTAACTACAAAATTTCATGCCTATTCTAATTTTTATAGTCTGCCATTCGAGTGAACATTTCAATGTTCGAAGGGGATCATTTCTGTACATTTTCACTGAATTTGGTAATTTCGATAACAGCACTTGGATCGAGATTGTCATGTTTAAAAATCGATTTGTACATCCAAACTCTAGACGTGTACGTGCTTTTTCAAACAAATCAGCAGAAGTCCAGAAAATGACATATTCTCTCCACAGTAAGTCAAAAGTCGAACCCACCCTTGTTTCTAAGGTAAAACGCAATACAAATAAGAAACAGACTATAGCTTAAAACTAGTTAGTCAATAATTCATTTGTCACCAAAAATACGGTTTCACATCAAATATCAAGTAAAATTACTGTTTTGACACTTTTGAGCACTATGATAAAGAAATGTCGACGCTGTATAGATTGAAATAAACAATTAATTTCCCATAGGCGACAATGATAGCCTTTTCGAGATACAGACTTTAGAAAGTTGATTTTTAACGAAACCTTGCTAGAATTAAAGAAAAGTTATTAGGACAGTATTTTTGGTCCAAAAATATAGGTTCGCGTTGCTTTTCTTAGCGTAATTTGTACTTAGCTCCCATGCCTATCAATTTTGCACTTAAAAATACGTGTCTCATCCTAGCGTTTAAAAGACATCTCAGTTCCGTTAGGGCTAAGGAAAATAATTTATTTGGCCTTTGGTATAATGCAGAATGCACGAAGTCTCTAATAACGAAAAATAACGGGTGCACATATCAACCAATCAGGATTAGCTATACTCTTAATTCTGAATACCATGTTTTGCTCATAAAATGGCTGCGCCCATAAAATCTAATGGTTTATTGTAACCTATACGGTATTTAATACTTTCTAGAATCATGCAATTCATAATTCGTTAGATGCACAAATATATATGCCACACAAAATCATCTTCAAAACGTTCTGGCATTACTCTCTGAATTTTCACATTTTTTATCAGAGGTGACTCCAGTCAAAAATGTGAAAAAAATTTCTGATTTTTGAGTAAATGCGGTACTGCTGAAAAAGGCCTGAAGATAATGTCCACTTTCTCCAATGATTCTTTATATGTCATCAAGAACTGATTATATTGATACCAAAACCGATCCAATATGTAACTACTACGGTGAATTTTGAACAACAGTTTTAAATGAAACCATTTTCGTATAAAAGTACATTTTGAAACAGACTATAGCATTTCAAAATATGAAAATGTGTAAATATTTGTGTTTAAACATCGAAAACTATTCGTTAACTACAAAATTTCATGCCTATTCTAATTTTTATAGTCTGCCATTCGAGTGAACATTTCAATGTTCGAAGGGATCATTTCTGTACATTTTCACTGAATTTGGTAATTTGATAACAGCACTTGGATCGAGATTGTCATGTTTAAAAATCGATTTGTACATCCAAACTCCAGACGTGTACGTGCTTTTTCAAACAAATCAGCAGAAGTCCAGAAAATGACATATTCTCTCCACAGTAAGTCAAAAGTCGAACCCACCCTTGTTTCTAAGGTAAAACGCAATACAAATATGAAACAGACTATAGCTTAAAACTAGTTAGTCAATAATTCATTTGTCACCAAAAATACGATTTCACATCAAATATCAAGTAAAATTACTGTTTTGACACTTTTGAGCACTATGATAAAGAAATGTCGACGCTGTATAGATTGAAATAAACAATTAATTTCCCATAGGCGACAATGATAGCCTTTTCGAGATACAGACTTTAGAAAGTTGATTTTTAACGAAACCTTGCTAGAATTAAAGAAAAGTTATTAGGACAGTATTTTTGGTCCAAAAATATAGGTTCGCGTTGCTTTTCTTAGCGTAATTTGTACTTAGCTCCCATGCCTATCAATTTTGCACTTAAAATAAGTGTCTCATCCTAGCGTTTAAAAGACATCTCAGTTCCGTTAGGGCTAAGGAAAATAATTTATTTGGCCTTTGGTATAATGCAGAATGCACGAAGTCTCTAATAACGAAAAATAACGGGCGCACATATCAACCAATCAGGATTAGCTATACTCTTAATTCTGAATACCATGTTTTGTTTCATAAATGGCTGCGCCCATAAAATCTAATGGTTTATTGTAACCTATACGGTATTTAATACTTTCTAGAATCATGCAATTCATAGTTCGTTAGATGCACAAATATATATGCCAAACAAAAATCATCTTCAAAACGTTCTGGCATTACTCTGAATTTTCACATTTTTTTATCAGAGGTGACCCCAAACACTGGACACTTTTAATTTGCAAAACACTCATTTGCAAATCCACCGCCGCCTCAAATAAGAGCTACAATGTCATTTATATAACCAAAATGTGCGGAATTACATGGGATTCAATAATTTCATTTGTTTTCTACTGTTACTATTATATTTATTTTGTTATTTGATTTATAAAACGGGATTATCAATATCCCATGGGACAGGGCAAAATCCCATGGGATCGACCATTATCCAATGGGATTTTGGTTAAATCCAATGGGATTTTTTGGTCCCATGGGATATTTGTTGTCCCATGGGACAAAAAATCCCATGGGACTATGATTATTCCATGGGATTTTAATATCCCATGGGACACATTAAAATCCAATGGGATTCAAATTATAATTATATAGATATAAATATACAGTAATGTGTATGTTACAATATGTATTCTATTTGGTAGTAAATTGTTATAAGATGAATCTTTTAATTGAATATCTTTTTTCTTTGGAAATGTTAATTCAACATATTGTTCTATAACTGTTCAAAACTAAACTTTTAAACAACAAAGCAGATAATGTAAGTATCAATATATGTTTATTTATGAATTATAGAATACTTTCTTGAAACACAATTATTTACCAGTTGAAATCAATGAAAACTCTATTATTAGGCTTAACATACTAGTAGCTATTTAAGTAAACCTATTTTTCTTCACAATATCCCTCCACACAAAACATTAATAGTTTCTTATCATCCAGCATTGTGTGATCGTATAGTCCACTTTTTGGTCATTCAGCACAGAACATTGACATTATTGTGGTTTCAATATCTTTTGGTTTTTAAAAGAACTTCAAATCATTGACTGAGTGATGAAAATAATAACTGATCCAACTTTTGTCTTTGAATTTATTCTGGTCTTGTTTCTATGTTTTCTCCATTTATTTTAGGTGATGAATTCCAATCCTTCTGAAAAGAACCAATAAAATCTGAAGTTATGTATTATACAAAATTGTTTGCATACATGTAGCAATAATATGATTTTCAATAAAAATAGCTATGCGGTATGGATTTTACTGATTTTTAAAGGTTGTCCAGTGTCATCAGTTGCTAACCTCCTACATCCTTTGGTCTCTGATGGAGATTTGTCAAATTAGTAATATACCACATCTTCCTATTCTAATACTATATAACAATCAATTAATTTATTCTTCTTTATAACATTTGGGTATTTTCCCAAGTTATATATATAATATATATATAAAGATCAATGTTAAAACTTTAGGCAATTATAATAACATTCCATTATTCACAAGAATTTGCAATATATTATACAAAACGCAGACAACAGAAACAATATTTCCTTAAGCTTTTGAAGTTCTGACAAAGTTCAATTTGTGTTTTATTTCAATGAAAAATACCTTGAACTCTTTGGACATATTGGAAATTATAACATTGATACAAAAAGTTATATTGTTTTATTCTTATTTTTGTGTTGTTGGCTTGCTGTCTCATTTTATATACAGTTATACATACATCAATAATCTTCTTCTTTATTAAAAGTAAAATGGAATATTTTTTATATTGATATCCCAAAACATTATAGTTCTATCGAATAACTTATTACCAAGTTCACAAACACCAATGTGTTTTATATTAATTTTAAGACATGTATAAATGTTCCAGACCATATCAGTATTTGGACGCTACGTTAACATATAAGTATACTCTTATAGTCCGACCATTTGAGTATACTTGTACTGTCTAGTACCAGCTCGACCAAACATGTGTTTTTATTTCAACTGCAATTAAACTTTTTGTATTAATCTATTAAAGATTTCAGTTATGTTGATCTGTAATGTACATTTGTTTCTAATAAACTTGACCAACTTCTTAAAATTGGGCAGACTGTACGCGTACAGACCAAATACTCATATGTTCTGGAACATAAACATGATTAACAAGCATTTGACAGGATGTTATGCTAAAATCCCATTAATATTAGTACTAAACTTTGAGTATATACATGTAAATCCACAAAATGCTTACTGAAATTCATGGCGAACACTCACCAAAACTTAAAGAGGATACAATTTAGAGGAAGGACTGGACAGATGAATGCACAAACACTATTAAAACAGAGCATAAAACTTACCGAAAACAAGATGTTTTACATTTATCCTTCAGATGCAGGAAAATTGAATAGTTTTTTTTTTTTTCTGCTGTCACATGGCCGTCCATGATATAAACTTTAAATTTATTCATGCAAAATATGAAAATCTGCAAAGATAGGACCTTGAACCTCAGCTTATCCACATTTTGATTTTTGAACTGCATATTTGTTCTTTTCATCTTGCTGACAACCTAAACATAAAAATGATAAAACATAATTTAGATTAACTTTGTGTTTTATTTTTGTTGGTACAAATAATTTTTCCCAACTTAAAACGAAAACATCATCACGAAAAAGGAGGTCATACTAACCTCCAAATTTTAAACCAACCAAAATTATTACTTGATTAAGATCTTGTCATAAATTAATAGCATCGATACTCTTATTTTTGAAGACCATATATGTCTATTGCATACTTATATTCCTTTGTACAAGAGTATGCATATTAAGATTGATTCCGGGGACTTTAATGTTAAATTAGCATGATTAATTTTACAGTTTCTCAGCTCCATGTGTACATTTTGAGAGAATCTTGCAATACTGTATATTCTGATATTCAGAACTTATTGTGAGGTTTTTATTAATGCAACTGAGAGCTGTATCTCGTTCTCATTTCTGATACATATTTTTGAGCTGAAGACCAGTGCCGAAATTTTTCAGTGCATTGAAGACCTATAGGTGACCTTCGGCCGTTGTCTATTTTGGTTGGGTTGTTGTCTCTTTGACAAATTCCCGGTTTCCACTTCCCATTTCATAACATGTATGCAGATTTTTCTTAAATTACAATAATCAATCACGCAATTTCATCCATTATTGAAAATAAGCAAAATAAATGCACACAAAATTTAACATTGCTATTAAAGGTTTTTAAAAATTCAAAACAGTTGCCTACACCGTTAATTTCCTTGTTTGATTTATTTCATATTTTTAAAGCCTTTATAGCTAGCTAGATGGTATGCCGGGGCGGATCCAGCCATTTTAAAAAGGGGGTTCCAAACCCAAGACAAAGGGGGTGTTCCAACTATATGTTCCCATTCAAATGCATTTGAAAAAAAAGGGGGGTTCCAAGTTGAACTTCCAACCCCTGGAATCCTCCCCTGGATCCGCCACTGGTATGGCTTTTGCTCATAGTTGCATTCATATCGTTACCTATACCTTACTTGTGCATCATTTGGTCTCTGATAGGGATAGGCCTCAGGATGATTCCACTATATAGTTTAGGGCCGCTTAGCGGCCCTAAAATCGGCCAGCGGCCCCCAAAAAATGTTTGTGAATATAAATTCCCAATTCAGGAAAATAAAATAAAAATCGATATTTCCGGAAAAGTTTCCGTCACCGATTTCGGCAACTATAATTTTTCATAGTTTGTCGTCAAAACGTTTTAAAATCCGGATAAGAATGCTGACTACGATCGTATTTTATTAACAACGATTTAATTATGTCAACATGTGGTAAACAATTTTAGCAGCCGGATTCAATTGATTAAAATGTTATGGGAGTATTTGATCTCGTAAAAGCAGATCGCCCAGCAGGTTGATCAAAAACATGCTTTTTGTCAAAATGGGTGTCAAAGCAGACCTCGGCAGAGAGCAAATTCAAATTTTGATATAACATTGATGAATAAATTTTAATGGGCGCCGATCTCGTAAAAGCAGATCGCCCAGCAGAGCCGGTTATATGATTTGATGAAAATTTGTTTTGTAAAAGAAATTATTTTATATTTTGCTCTATTTCCTCACACATGATGCCAAAAGACAAAAGTTTGAGAGTTTTTGAAAATAATGTTGATGCCTAAAACAATTGGCCAGTTCAAACACAGTTTAACAGTGACGGCAAAGACTTTGAATAATTTTAAGTCGGCGTTAAATGGCGAGAATTGGAACCCGTATAAATTTATATGTTCATGTTAATTGTTAAGCTGCGCACACCTAAATAAGTTCTATTTTATAAGTATCTATACTACTAAATCTAAAGATTGTTTTAGCTCACCTGGCCCCAAGGGCCAAGTGAGCTTTTCTCATCACTTGGCGTCCGTCGTCCGTCGTCGTTAGCTTTTACAAAAATCTTTTGCTCTGAAACCACTGAGCAATTTAATCAAACTTGGCCACAATCATCATTAGGGTATCTTGTTTAACAAATGTGTCCGATGACCCCGCCAACCAACCAAGATGGCCACCATGGCTAAAAATAGAACATAGGGGAAAATGTAGATTTTGGCTTATATATCTGAAACCAAAGCATTTAGAGTAAATCTGACATGGGTAAAACTGATTATCAGGTCAAGATCTATCTGTCCTGAAATTTTCAGACAAATCTGACAACCTGTTGTTGGGTTGTTGCCCTGAATTGGTAATTTTAAGGAAATTTTGCAGTTTTGGTTATTATCTTGAATATTATTATAGATTGAGATAAACTGTAAACAGCAATAATGTTCAGCAAAGTAAGATCTACAAATAAGTCTTTATGACCAAAATTATCAGTCGACCTCTTTAGGAGTTATTGCCCTTTATAGTCAATTTTTACAATTTTCGTTAATTTTGTAATCTTTACAAAATCTTCTCTTAAACTACTGAGACAAATTTAACCATACTTGGCCATAATCATAATTAGGGTATCTAGTTTAAAAATTTGTCCGACGACCCCGCCTTCCAACCATCATGGCCGACTTGGTTAAAATAGAACATAGGGTAAAATGCAGTTTTGGTTTATATCTCTGAAGCTAAAGCATTTAGAGCAAATCTGACAGTTGGCAAAATGTTCATCAGACTTAGATTTATCTGCCCTGAAATTTTCAGACGAATCCGACAACCCGTTGTTGGGTTGCTGCCCTGAGTTAGTAATTTTACAGAAATTTTGCAGTTTTTGTTATTATCTTAGATATCATTATAATATCTAATATCTAATACTATTAATTATGATTTTAACCTTATTTTACATGATTTCCAAAGCATCAGTAAATACAGGTGAGCGACACAGGCTCTTGAGAGCCTCTAGTTTGTTCACCAAATAAACGTATAACCGAAGAAAGCTACAAGTCAAACTTCATATAAGGGTATATATACTTGATAGGGTATACTGAAAATTTTACCCTTTACATCGATTACTGTTTCAACCAATAAGCAATTAGACAAATTAATAAATTCTGGAACAATCCGATGCGATTTCCTTTTAGTCATGTCATTATATGTCACATGTTACCTATTACCTTATTTGTACGTTCCGCATCTGTCAGGCGCACCACCAAACGGTGTATTTGGGATTTGCTATATACACGGGTCATAAGCACAGGGTTGACACTACTAAATTCAATCATTGTCACATTGTTTCCTATTGTAGTATTTTAATCGGCATGACTTTATAAGATGACAATACGAATACTAAAAATCTAGACTCAAAATAAGGCGTAGGTACTGTTTCCAATTTGTTAGCCGACATGACGTAAAATGGCGAATCAAAGAATTCAACTTTATTTGTAACTTATATAGTACAATGCTGCTGATTTGGAGATTACTCCATTCCAGGCCCTTTTGTTTTCTAAATAAATAATATTACCAATAATTGATAAGTTCGAGGTCGACAGGTTCAAACAGAAAGATTTTGAAAGCAGAGAAAACTGTGCATCTTATAATCAGCATGACTTTATCAGATGACTATTACCAATACTAAAAATCCAGGCTAAAATAAGGCTTACACATTATTAGATACTTTAATTCAGTCACGGACCCGCGATATCGCGGGTATGTTCTAGTAATATATATAAATATATTATTATGCGATTATTATGAGAGGAGAAATTGCATTACGACAATCCAAGATGAGGGGTCAGTAAAAGTCTTTGGCTTATTTAACGACCCGAAGATAAAGGTATAAAGGTATAATATGAAATCCATTTGAATCAAGGTAAATTTATAAAGATGATCTGTTGAAAAATACCCAATGGATATTTTTTTTTCAGTGGTTTACATGTATGTTAGCTGGTATATATGTTTTTGTAATAGGCCTAGGTTGCCATAGCTAAGACGATAGTGCATCATGTGCAATGTTATTCATGTATTACAACTTCCCTGGTCTCAATATACAATAACTGTCAAGTGATCTGGTAATCATATCTCTGAGAATCATATATATCATAACCAGTAGCCCATCCAGAATTATTCAAAATGTTACAACTTCTTAAATCAGTGTACAGGTGAAACTTAATATACATTTTCCGTTTTTACAGGAAAATAATATTATTTCGTCTTAGATTTTATGCATAAAAATTCCCAATTGGGATAAAAAATTCCCAATTTGATGTTCAAGGGACCCATTTGAAAACACCTGGAATCATCCCTGGGCCTACTGAAGAAGGTTCAACTTGCAATTTGCCGGATTATGGGTCTATTTATCATGTTTATCCAAAATGTAGAAGAAAGACATGCATAATAAAACCAAAATTATGTTCAAACAAGAAGTAATTATAACAGGATGCTGTTACGAAGTCTCCCAAACAAAGCTCACATAACTCGCCATTCCTATTGTCCCATATTCATTTGATTTGTTTTGATTGTCTCATTCAAGAATATATATGGTTTAGGGTGGGGATCAAGGATCCCGAAATTTTTCACCTAACCACTGGGGATCTCAACCATTTAAAAGTTTTTCAAACATGTGGGGTGGGGTGACCCCAAAGACTCTCCTATATTTTATTTGATGTGTTTTATTGTTCCATACAAGAATATATATGGTTTAGGAGTGGGGATCTTGACCGTTTACAAGTTTTCAAACAAGAGGGGTGGGTGACCCCTAGGGACTTCCTTTATTTCATTTCATTTATTTTATTGTCCCCTACAACATGTACAAGAATATATATGGTTTAGGGTGGGATCTGGATCGTTCACAAGATAATAGCACATTCTCAAATTGAACGGGATGGGTTGACCCCAGGGACTTCCCTTTAACTTCATTTGATTAGTTTTATTGTTCCATACAAGAATATATATGGTATAGGGTGGAGATCTGGACTGTTTACAAGATAATAGCATATTCTCAAATTGTAGAGGGTGGGATTACCCCAGGACTCACCCTATATATCACGTGATTTGTTTTATTGTCCTATCATCATTTCTGAAGACTGCGTGTGTCTATCACTTACAGTTTACAAGTTATATTCATTTGAAAATTGTAGAAAATAAAATCCCATAGGGTTCTATAGTAAACCCTACCTTCTTTCTTCCCCAAAATACCCCTTAATAGACCCCTATGCACAGCTAATTTACATTATTTTCCTTGATTTACACTTTAGAATACAGGTATAAAGTTTTCAAGATAATACAACTGAAGCCCACAGTGGTGGATCCAGAAATTTTCATACGTGGGGCCACTGACTGCCCAAGAGGGGCCTGCTCCTGTCATGCTTCAGTAATTCCTATATAATCAATCAATTTTTTCCAAAAAGGGGCGCTGAACTCCTGATCAGCCCCCTTTCCTCATTTTAATCACCCTGATATAAATTTAGTTTTATCACTTACAATAGGAATGGTTTAAATTCCAATAATTTAGTCGGTCAAATATATGAATAAATTGATTTAACCTTTATATCATTAATATCAACATATTTCATTTTCATAAAAGAAGGCAAAAGTTTTCTATGGGTAGAAATGGATAGTTACTAATTTGGGAACCTTTCAAATTCACAACATGCCGGTGGCTGTGTTCAAATTTAAATGCTGGGTTTTCATCACCCTCGTTGTTTGCGGACTAACGATTTAGGCCTGTGGTGGATAATAGTGTGCGCATTAATTTTCTGTACCTTCTTAATCAATATTTTCAAATACTGACGACAAGTGTTGTAATGTATCAATGATCATCAATGTCTTATTTGAGGCCAACGTGCTATTTACATGTGCGATCGAGAATGCAGGGAAGGAAACTTGTCAATTATGTTTATTTTAAGCCAAAATAAAATGAGCCGCCGTAAAATTAACCTTGGGTAATCCTCAAATTGATGCAAGAGTGCTACGTGCTGACTACTAATACATGTCTTTGTCTCAAAATAACTCGGCAGCGTCAAATAACAGTTGAAGTAAGGATCGTCTGGGGTCTTTTTTATAGCTATAATTTTAATAACTTACACTTTTTTCCATTATTCTCTTTCTTTCACTATTCTTTATTCCTTTTTTCTTTGCCCGTTATTCTCTATTCTGTTAATTCACATGCATACCCTCTTATGTGGACTTTCGGTGGGGTTTTTTCAGTTCTGGTATTATGCGATAAGTCAATTTTTCATGCAGTTTCATGAAATAATGGTTTTATGCATATCAGCAAGGAATTGTATTTAAATATACGATTCCTTGATATCAGCCAAGATTGTGCGTGAAATTTTAATAAACAATTCAACACTACACGTTATGTGAATTTGATCAAAATCGATGAACATGAATTTGACAGCTAGTGCCCTTTAACAGGTAAAATTCAATTAACAAATTCTGATCTACTGGCATTCAACACCAAATTACTTACTTGCTGTATATTGATAAACGTGATTGTATATTGTCAACACCACAACATCGTGAATACGCCATGTCAGGTGTTAGCTATGTTATGGGGTCACCGGTGGCGGCTTCGAAACAGAGAAAAAATCCAGGTAAAAAGTGTAGAATTTTGTTGTTGAAAATTTAAGTTGTAAATTCCAAAAAGTTCTTAATTCCGTTCAACTGCTAACATGTTAGTTCGATACGAAAATAGGATAAAAGCATCCGGAAAATTTGTGATCAGTAATTATCATTCGAATATATGAAGAGCAATGGGTATAAAAAACTGAACAAGAAAAGTATTAGTAAACAGACAGAAAGTCGTTGAATTAATTATTTTACAATTGTTTAAATATATGAGAGAATGTTTTAGGCGAATTGTCTTTATTTACAGATAAATGTATTTTAGTTCGGGAAATGATTTATTCTTCTGGCGGCTTCAAATATTTTTTTATCAATAACTTATACACAAGGAGACATTTTTGACTTTTGACAGCATGAACCCCAGTTAATTAGCAAACACAAATTAAGAAACAAAATCGTTTACAGTTAAATTTTATAGAAGGAAAAGGGAGGGGGGGTAAATAAACAATTTTACTATACGCTCACATACTTCTAAAAGATTTGCATATGTTAGCTGTCTATAGATAATGTTAAATTATTTCAGGAGTTTTGAAAAAGAATATATACAGTTTAATTTTCGACGTCTACTGCTACAAAAAATAATGATTATTTTTATAGATTTGGTACTTCGATCAGTTTCGACTCAAAATTTCTTTTGGAATTGTTAGATGGAAAACTATTTAGGAGAAGATTGTATCTGTACTTTATGTAATTATGGTGATATTGGCGGCGAGATTCATTATATGATAGCAAGGGCTTGTACAAATCATTGATTATAGAATGTTCGGCAATATAAATAGACGAAAGTAGACAAACCCTAATTAAACGGGGTTTTGATCTCTAAGCGGGCCACATTGTACATCGAATAAGATCTATATTTCTAAACGTTTTAAATGAAATAACTTGAATTGAAAATTTCCCAACTATGTGAAGATTTTTATATTTCTAAACGTCTTCAATTATTACATACGAAAGAAAAATTATTTAGCATATTCATATATTTTTCCAAGGAAACTTTTTTTGCAAAGTTTACTTCTATGTGTTTATAACCATCACCAGAGACATATTCTCTGCCATCACCAATCAGTCCTAATCATTAAAGATCAATTAACCAAATTCAAATGATGATTGGTATTGAATATGATCATCGGCCATCCGTGACGTATTCCAAATAACGGCACATGCCGATAGATAGATAGAATGATAGATAAAGATGGTTTGATTTTATCAGAGACATATAATACATGTATTATATGTCTCAATACATGTATTATATGTCTCTGATTTTATCAAAACAAAATTACAAAATTATAAAATAAATTATCAATCGAATGTATACCTCAACGCTCACTAAAACATATATACATGTCCCAAGTGACTTTTTATGTCCTGCGTGCACCCAGGAGATCCTGAACGGTTTTAGACGTACCATTATTTTATATGCATATATTTGAAGCTGTTCTTAATTTTGTACATAATTGGTATATATATGTGTGTATCAGACCAAATGACTTCCCAATTAGCAGAGGCGGATTTAGGTTTTTCTTTGTTCTCTAGAAAACTATACGTTATACACACCTGAGGGTACACGCACTGTCGTAATGGAAAATTACTGTATGTTATAATTACCTGTAATCAGCTTTGCAACAAATCAGTTGACTGACCATGTCATTACAGTTCAAAAAGATTTTCCTCAAATCAAAATGGAATATTCATTTTATCTTTAAAATTTAAAACTTTAAAAAGTACACTTTGACAAAATTATGAAATAAAAAGAATTGAACAATTTAAAATCGTAAATTAACAAAGATTAAGATATAATTTTACAACGATCCTAAGAAAATATCCAAACAAACGTTGAATCAAACCTACGCAGTTTTATATTATAAGACTGACACACACCAGTTTGCTAACTCAGTGTGCTGGGTGAGGTGCTGGAACTTGATATACATGTATCATTAAGTTACAGTTCTGTTAGGATTTGACTGCCTTTTTACAGGGACTTTCTATTCTTACTGTTAACAGTTAGTAATAGACTGTTCCTGGCTTAGAATGATTCTCTGCTCAGCAACTGGTGCGTAATTAGCATTTGATTCAAATATCTTGTAGCAGTAAAAAACACAAATTAATGTATTTAACAGCTTTATTCAGGAGCATACTCTGCTAATCGTAAATAACTTCGAGATTTATGTGCAAGTTTACTCTGCTGCTCGAGCTCTGCTAATCGATGTTCCAGTATTTCAGATTTATATTTATTCGTGAGGCCCTCGTCATTATTTATATTCACTCAAAGCACAGTCGCCTGGAGATTTAATAATTATAGCGAAAAAATAGCGACAAATGGGGAAATAAAATACTTTTAGTAGCATTATTATAAATCTTCAGGCGACTGTGCTCAATTAAGAGGTTCTCCGTTACTTGGAAAATCTTATCTGATTCAGGATCAATTCATCGGTTACACTCCCTATCATCAGTGATTCTTTGTTTTAGCTGACATTCTGAAAAGGTATTGTGTAAGTGCAGGCCTACCTAACTTCCGGATACACGCCATTTTGGAAAAAACCGGTCATACTCAGAGAGGTAAGTGGTGAATTTGAAAGTCTGAATTTAGAAAATCGAGCAACCCAATTTTATATTTGATTAGTGTTTATGGTACTCTGAGTTGAAAATTTTGATGTTATCATATTTTGATAATTGAAATTTCTCAGGTTTTTGAGAAATACTGCGATGTTTCTAAAAATGATGCGAAAACACATGTCTGGTAAAACCAAGTCTTGGTTTTATGAATTTTTGACAATTGTTCCTTTTTGGATAAGATATTTCTTAAAACTTAAGGTCCGATAAAAGTTTAATAGGTTTTCGAATGTTTATATGATAACATCATTGCAGATCGGATGCAAATTATGCATTTTGACGCACATGTTAATATGCCTCTTCATTGTTATTCAAATGAGCGACCATAACCAGTTGTTTGTGTACTTCAACACATGATGTATCATTGAAACATGTAAGCATTGTATGGTATGAATATTTCAATATATCTGTTTTAATAACTACATTATATAAGAAGAATTTACATGATTTTACATGTAAATAATAAACTACATACATCTTGTATCAAGGGTATGTTTGTCTTTAAATTTTATTTATATAGTAGACTCTAAAGTGATATTGTTTAAATACATGTAAATTATATTAACTTATTAATATATTGAAAACAATAAAGTAGAAAAAGAAACAGAAGACACCAAAAGGACATGTAAAACCTTTAAGTCAAACAAAATCTACAACATGAGACAAAAAGACAAATAAATGATGTAAAGACAAACAAATTTTGAAACACTACATAGCATCATAGTTATCATTATCTGCAGAACTGTAGCTCTTAAAGTCCTTTATATGATATTTTTAATTGTTTGTGGACCATAGAGTCTGGTGCACAAATAGTAAAAGATATAATACAGTATCTATAATATAATAGCCATTTGATTTCTAAATTATATCTATAATATAATGTAATAGCCATATCCATGTCCATATTATATCTATAATTTAATAGCCATATCTATATTATCATGATTATATCTTTAATATAATAGCCATAACTACATGTATATTACATCTATATCTATATTGTACATGTATCTATGATATAAAAGTCATATCTATATTATATCTAGAATATAATAGCCATATCCATATTATATCCATAATATAATAGCCATATCTATATTATATCTATAATATAATAGCCATATTCATATTTATATCTTTGATAGAACCATTTAGATAAACTGTATGAGTTTGATATCTGGAAGAGTTAGCATATATCTTGTTCACCATCATGTAAAATATGTGGAATTAACATTTCTAATTGAAAGTAAAAAAGTCTCACTAGGGTATAAACTAGTTGATGAATAGTGTTGGTTTTTTTATATCTGTATTTGCATATAAAATCATGATTTACCATTGCAAAACAATATCCATCATTCATGAAATTATACTACTCTAGATATGTGTCCTTAGCTAGCGTACAATATTTATTTTGCTTTGAATGATCCAGTACTAGTCATGTTCATATTGATATTATGTCTTCATATAATTTCAGTCAATGGAAATACAAGGAATCCAACATCCTAGCTGATTTTGCAATTTTTCATACAGACTATGAAAACACTACTATAGTGTTCTTTAATTCTTTAAAACGTTGCACATGTTGTAGTGTTGTAACACATTACTTTTCATCAACTATATGTACAAAATGAATGAAAGAAGGTAAGATATTAAAGTAATAAGTTATATTTATATAGTTATTTTACTTGTGAGAAAAGTTGCATGTACATGTAATATTTCATGGAAAATATTCTTTCTTCTTCCTGTATGTATATTGACTTACAAATGTAACTCTGTCTCAAATGAATTGGAAGTTCAAAGATTTAAGAATACAAACAAGTGCACATGTACATAAACAAACATTAAAATATTATTGTCTATAATTAAAATTGCCAAGTTCTCAAAATATTTTTATAGTCTACAGCTATTGCTATTGATCAGTTCTAGTGATATTCAGTCATGTATTTGCAGATTTTTCATACTTTCGTACATGTACATGTAGGTGTAATTTATATTGAGCAAAACTGCATGGAAAATGTGCTTGAACAGTTTACATTTAAAATATTGATGTACTTTGTAATCAGCAGCATAGGCAGATCCTTTGGGGCTTGGTCCCTTTTGTGGGAAAAATTTGGTTGATTATATAAGGAATTACTGAAGCATGACTCGAGCGGCCCCATTTGGTCAGTCAGCCGGCCCCTACAAAAGTTTTGGATCTGCCACTGAGCAGCTACATGTATACCAATATAAAAATACCAGACAATCTAAAATAAGAGAATAAAACAACCACAAACTTTTAATAGTTTGCAATCAGGACTACATTGACCTTCTTGATTTTTGGGTTCCAGACTGACAGGGCTGCCACTTTTAAGAACACACAATCATTGATTATTTCAATTCAAATTTTAGGTTGAAATGTTTTGTAAAATTTACACATTTAATATATGATAATTTGATAAAGCATTGAAAATGTAAGGGTTTTTTTTAAACTTTTTATATATGCAATAAAATGAGATGTGTTATTGTCATTAGACATTAATATATAATTCACATTTACATTGTACTTTTAAATTGCATATTGTATTTTTTCTTATATTGGATTTGTTTTTCACTACATGTATTACATTATAATTTCAGGTTAGAATGGAAAACTGGTGAAGACGAAGGTTATAATTGTGATCTACATATTGATTAATATGAAGCAGATTTTGTTCTAAAGAGGGAAATAAATAAACAGTGTGTTTTATAAAGATGTTCAATTATTAACACAACAACAAAAATAGATAAATGGATATCAGTGTAAATAAAGACACTTTATTTTCTTTTTCTATTCACACTTTTCAGTAAGCAGCTATAAATAGCTACATTACCAAGCTCCAATTAGACTAATATTTGTTTAACCCTTTTCCAAATTATTTGCAATCTTTTATTATCTTGTTCAATTTGGTGGTCCTGAGATATTGGGTTTATAATGTATCTAGTGCTGGCAGTTTTTGTTGTTGTTTGTTTTACTTTTAAGATACATGGTCCTAGGATAAGCAAAGAATACCGTTTGTATGCAGATAAAACTGGATTATCCCAGTCGCATTGTACATTTTTGTGTTTTTATAAGTAGTGTAGTTTGTTGGTGTAAAATCAGGATCCTCATACATTTATAAATGCAAGTGTCAAACAAATAAAAGTTGATATGACCAAAAGCAACCAACAACAACCACAGAGTTTCCCACTACTTACTTAGCAGGGCGGATCCAGCCATTTTAAAAGGGGTTCCCAACCCAGGATAAAGGGGTTCCAACTATATGTCCCCATTCAAATGCATTGATCGTCCAAATAAAAGGGGGGGTTCCAACCCCCGGAACCCCCCCTTTGGATCCGCCACTGCTTAGAACAAGGTCATACAGAATGAGAATGTGGTGGGCTTACACATACTGTAAGTGCTAAATTATCCTGTTATCTGTGACAGTGTAACAGCTTAACATTTAAGAACAAACAGTTGACACACAGAAATGTCACTCTTATAATAAATAAAATATGTGGTATGATTGCCAATCATGAAAAAGACAACTCTCCACCAGAGACCAAATGAATCTACTGAAAATAACTCATTCATGTCCCTGCATGCAAAAGCTCTTAAAGTCAATAAACCCTGACCATGGGCTGGGCTAAAATCTCCATGGAAATAAGATTTGCTTCAGTTAATACAACCAGATGCAGATCCAGGATTTTGAAAAGGGTCTTGGAGGAGTCCCCAACCTAGACAAAGTTTGGAGTGGAACCGGCAAAATCTGGATTAACCCTAAATGAAGCTTCATAAGGTGGGGGGGGCACCCTGACTGCCAACTTTTATTCAGCCTCTGACAACTGCATCCCAAATATTATCGACATATGACTTATGGTTCCCTTTAAAATACATTGCTGACTCTGCAGCTGGAAACAACAAATAAGAAAAGAATAAGAAAGATAAGTACGCATGTTAAAAGGGATGATGTCAGCTTCTTATATTTCTTGTAACATGCTCAAAGAAGCTTCTGTGTGAAATCTGCCTCATATAAAGTTAAGGGAACGTGTTTGTCCAGAAAAGGCACAGTTTGTTAAAGAAAATTCAGTGTCTGCATCCAGTTTGGTTGAAATACAAAACTAAACGTTAAACACGCCTATGAGTTTTAAGATATCCTCTTTCTTGAATGCATGGACGAGGGAGAGAATTTTGGTATCCAAGTGAATTGAAACTCCTAATTCCTGTATCCGTATTGTTTAACAATTATTCACGATATTGAAAGGTGTTTCGTCGGCAGCGAACGATAACATTTTTTGGAGTAACACCAGCGTCTATATAGATACTTACTTTCATGGTTTGTAAACAACAAATGAATAGAGCTCTGTTCTTGATGAGTAAATACGGGTATATATATTTTAAAACTCCCAAAAGGCATAGAATCTAAATCTAGAGGTATTAAAGAAAATATTTTATAAACGGTGCCTACCTGATTTTTTTTATGTCAAGCTTCAAATCGTCATAATTTAAAAACGTTACTTTTTCATCAAAGATCTGCAATCCAGATTTTATAAATATACAAATTATTCAACCAGAGACACATATATATATATATACATGTATATGTCTCTGATATAAAAAATGATTCAACCCTTTTCCAGATTTGTTTCATTGACGGAATATTGGATACTTCCTAAAGAAAATGTGGCATCCTTGCCAAATATTTATATTTTCCTGAAAGTTTGTGCATTACAATTAGCCATTCCAGTGGCAGATCCCGAAGTTTTTATTGGGGGGTCCGTTACAGTCATGGATCAGTGATTTCCCTATATAATTAACCTTTTTGTCCCTCTAAAGGGGCCTAGATCCGCCTATGCTGATTCAGTGAACAATGCGGAAGATAAAGTAGCCAACTTGCATGAACGCTATATATATATATGAGAGGTTCTTCCTTAAAAAAACATTGGACAGGTTTTAAGGGCAGGATAATTATATTAAATACGAAATTTCGATTATATCCAACCACTGTATACTTGCATTAGTTATATACATTCTGGAATCGTCTACTTGTTAAATTGTCAATATAGTGAATTAAAAGAACAGAGAATAAATACGGAAAGATGTGACTGAATAATATGATAACAAAAAGAAGTTTTGACATGATAATATTGTAGCTAGTGCTAGCTATTATCTGAGGCTATAATTTAGTTTTGACGTGATAATATTGTAGCTAGTGCTAGCTATTATCTGAGGCTATAATTTAATGAGACTCTCAGAGCCTTCAATGATTATATTATAATACCACTACACGGAGTCCCTTTTTAATATCCAACATATGTGGGCGACTTACACCAAATCACATTTTTAGTCATTGTTTTTGTGGAGACAGAGGATCATTTTCAAGTTTTAAGGGTTTTTCAATGCAGTATTTTTATATCTATAGTTAAAAACAAGACATTGACATTTTGTCATTTAAAATCTTCAAAATTGTAAAATTTTAATCAAATTAATGCTTACACGAGGAAGCAGTGTTACCTTGTACCCGAAATCAAAATTATGTTAATTATGTAAAAGCACCGACACTTTTTATCCTCAGGTGAAAATTAATTTAATTAAAAGAAAAACAAACATTTTATGTAAATTTCTTGCTGAATATTAATTCATCCGCGTTGAAGAAGATTTTACGATTGTAAAGACATTTAGAATCAAACATTTAATTCCCTCCCCGCCCCTGTTTTTAGATATCGTCAGTGGACGAAAAGACATTAATTCAAGAAATATTAAGAACAAACAAACAATCTGCCTTTTTATTCTTGGCTTAGATCATGTAATTTGATGCTCTGAAACATTTTATCATGTAATTTGATGCTCTGAAACATTTTATCATGTAATTTGACGCTCTGAAACATTTTCAATTATACTCTCCCATTTTTATATTTTATAATACACGTAGAAAACACTTTAATGGAGTGCATTCGTGTGTTTTGACTAACACGAGCACGTGACAATAATTTGTTATCCTATTTTGGGAGTGTAGAAGAAGACCCCAAATAACCGGTCAAGGGTTCATACACTTATCGAAATAAAACACTAAAAACTTTAAGCCAATCGAATTAGAAGGATTATTTATCGGTATGTTCGGACTTTATGTCTATTTATTATGTAAAATCTAGATATTTCGAAATAAATCCGCCATTGTCTGATTATCATCTGAAGCGACTTAGGCTCCCTCTCTATGATTTCCCTGGTAAGTGTTGGCTCTCAATTTGCATGATTAATAACAGATATTGACTCGCTACCCGAACTACTGCAAAAACAATTATTCAGTTCACTAATTTAGATGGAAGGTAAAGGACAGAAAGTCACAGGACAAAAGTCACAGGACATAAAGTCACAAATTTGATAGGACAAAAGTCACAGGACAAAAGTCACAAACAATTTGTTGACAATTGTTTGAATATATATGAAAAGATCTTGAAATATTTTCTTTTATTACATATATTCATTTTAATTTAAGGAAATTGTTCATACATGTCATAAACCTTGATAAATGAAAATGTATTAGTTTTTAATCATGCAAAGGATATATTTATTGGCAAATTGAAGCCATTTAAGTACCAAGCCACTATGACATTTTGTTTTCATAACAATTATTTGATCATTATTGATATTTATTGAATACATTTCAATTACAAAGTTGCTTCATGTATAAAACTTCAAGAAAATACAAAAAAAGTGTTTTCTTGTTCAACATGTTCAAAGAAAAATAATCTCAAAACTTAATTGTGACTTTTTGTCCTGTGTCTTTTGTCTGTGACTTTTGACCATGACTTTTGTCCTGTGACTTTCTGTCCTACATTCAGATTGAATAGGGGTTTGGTTGACCCTGTCTGCCTCTATCTGAGACTACCATCTCAGTGATGAGCTTTATGTTTTATGTATTGTGCTTGTCATATATGTATGTCGGATAAAAGCTCTACAGAGCTTATGTTGTATTGTTATAATGTATAACCGACTTTAAATAAATCTTTTTGCTAGCCCCTAACAACTAACAAGTAAGAATAAGGTTACTTCTTTTTGTAATTCAAACAATTATGACGTCTTGCAAGGTTATTTTTTTACCATGACAGCATCCCATAAAAAGTTGAAATAGCCATGCAAGACGTCATTATCATTTGGACTAATATTATGGCACATATTGTCTTACCACAGGGATTTGTGTAAATTTTTCTGGTTTTCTATCCTCACGAACCCCAAAATACTAGTGATAAAGTGTTAACTTACTTAATTAAAGCCTAATATTAAGAAGGCAGAAGACCTGGACCATTCATACTTTGTATATACATGCCTTATGTTATGCAGGGATGATTCCAGGTGTTTTCAAATGGGTCCCTTGAACATCAAATTGGGAATTTTTTATCCCAATTGGGAATTTTTATGCATAAAATCTAAGACGAAATAATTTTATTTTCCTGTAAAAACGGAAAATGTTTATTAAGTTTCACCTGTACACTGATTTAAGAAGTTGTAACATTTTGAATAATTCTGGATGGGCTACTGATTATGATATATATGATTCTCAGAGATATGATTACCAGATCACTTGACAGTTATTGTATATTGAGACCAGGAAGTTGTAATACATGAATATCATTGCACATGATGCACAACCGTCTTAGCTATGGTAACCTAGGCCTATTACAAAACATATATACCAGCTAACATACATGTAAACCACTGAAAAAAATCCATTGGGTATTTTCAACAGATCATCTTTATAAATTTACCTTGATTCAAATGGATTTCATATTATACCTTTATACCTTTATCTTCGGGTCGTTAAATAAGCCAAAGACTTTTACTGACCCTCATCTTGGATTGTCGTAATGCAATTTCTCCTCTCATAATAATCGCATAATAATATATTTATATATATTACTAGAACATACCCGCGATATCGCGGGTCCGTGACTGAATTAAAGTATCTAATAATGTGTAAGCCTTATTTTAGCCTGGATTTTAGTATTGGTAATAATCATCTGATAAAGTCATGCTGATTATAAGATGCACAGTTTTCTATGCTTTCAAAATCTTTCTGTTTGAACCTGTCGACCTCGAACTTATCAATTATTGGTAATATTAATTATTTAGAAAACAAAAGGGCCTGGAATGGAGTAATCTCCAAATCAGCAGCATTGTACTATATAAGTTACAAATAAAGTTGAATTCTTTGATTCGCCGTTTTTACGTCATGTCGGCTAACAAATTGGAAACAGTACCTACGCCTTATTTTGAGTCTAGATTTTTAGTATTCGTATTGTCATCTTGTAAAGTCATGCCGATTAAAATACTACAATAGGAAACAATGTGACAATGATTGAATTTAGTAGTGTCAACCCTGTGCTTATGACCCGTGTATATAGCAAATCCCAAATACACCGTTTGGTGGTGCACCTGACAGATGCGGAACGTACAAATAAGGTAATAGGTAACATGTGACATATAATGACATGACTAAAAGGAAATCGCATCGGATTGTTCCAGAATTTATTAATTTGTCTAATTGCTTATTGGTTGAAACAGTAATCGATGTAAAGGGTAAAATTTTCAGTATACCCTATCAAGTATATATACCCTTATATGAAGTTTGACTTGTAGCTTTCTTCGGTTATACGTTTATTTGGTGAACAAACTAGAGGCTCTCAAGAGCCTGTGTCGCTCACCTGTATTTACTGATGCTTTGGAAATCATGTAAAATAAGGTTAAAATCATAATTAATAGTATTAGATATTATAATGATATCTAAGATAATAACAAAAAACTGCAAAATTTCTGTAAAATTACTAACTCAGGGGCAGCAACCCAACAACGGGTTGTCGGATTCGTCTGAAAATTTCAGGGCAGATAAATCTAAGTCTGATGAACATTTTTGCCACCTGTCAGATTTGCTCTAAATGCTTTAGTTTCAGAGATATAAACCAAAAACTGCATTTTACCCCTATGTTCTATTTTAACCAAGTCGGCCATGATGGTTGGAAGGTGGGGTCGTCGGACAAATTTTTTAAACTAGATACCCTAATTATCATTATGGCCAAGTATGGTTAAATTTGTCTCAGTAGTTTAAGAGAAGATTTTTGTAAAAGATTACAAAAATTAACGAAAAATTGTAAAAAATTGACTATAAAGGGCAATAACTCCTAAAGGGGTCGACTGATCATTTTGGTCATAATGACTTATTTGTAGATCTTACTTTGCTGAACATTATTGCTGTTTACAGTTTATCTCTATCTATAATAATATTCAAGATAATAACCAAAACTGCAAAATTTCCTTAGAATTACCAATTCAGGGCAACAACCCAACAACAGGTTGTCAGATTTGTCTGAAAATTTCAGGACAGATAGATCTTGACCTGATAATCAGTTTTACCCATGTCAGATTTACTCTAAATGCTTTGGTTTCAGATATATAAGCCAAAATCTACATTTTTCCCTTTGTTCTATTTTTAGCCATGGTGGCCATCTTGGTTGGTTGGCGGGGTCATCGGACACATTTGTTAAACTAGATACCCTAATGATGATTGTGGCCAAGTTTGATTAAATTGCTCAGTGGTTTCAGAGGAGAAGATTTTGTAAAAGCTAACGACGGCGGACGACGGACGCCAAGTGATGAGAAAGCTCACTTGGCCCTTCGGGCCAGGTGAGCTAAAACGGTCTTTAGATTTAGTAGTATAGATACTTATAAAATAGAACTTATTTAGGTGTGCGCAGCTTAACAATTAACATGAACATATAAATTTATACGGGTTCCAATTCTCGCCATTTAACACCGACTTAAAATTATTCAAAGTCTTTGCCGTCACTGTTAAACTGTGTTTGAACTGGCCAATTGTTTTAGGCATCAACATTATTTTCAAAAACGCTCAAACTTTTGTCTTTTGACATCATGTTTGAGGAAATAGAGCAAAATATAAAATAATTTCTTTTACAAAACAAGTTTTCATCAAATTATATAACCGGCTCTGCTGGGCGATCTGCTTTTACGAGATCGGCGCCCATTAAAATTTATTCATCAATGTTATATCAAAATTTGAATTTGCTCTCTGCCGAGGTCTGCTTTGACACCCTTTTTGACAAAAAGCTGGGCGATCTCCTTTACAAGATCAAATACTCCCATAACATTTCAGTCAATTAAATCAGGCTGTGAAAATCTTTAACCACAAGTTGACATAATTAAATCGTTGTTAATAAAATGCGATCGTAGTCAGCATTCTTATCCGGATTTTAAAACGTTTTGACGACAAACTATGAAAAATTATAGTTGCCGAAATCGGTGACGGAAACTTTTCCGGAAATATCGATTTTATTTTATTTTCCTGAATTGGGAATTTATATTCACAAACATTTTTTGGGGCCGCTGGCCGATTTTAGGGCCGCTCAGCGGCCCTAAACTATATAGTGGAATCATCCCTGTTATGAAGTTTTCGTCTGTCATATGTTCATTGACCTTGAGTGACCTGATTTCATGGCTAAGTGACTGCATTGAAAAAGTTAAGGTTTTTAGTATCCTTAATTTCTATTATCATGATTATAATGAGTAATAGGATTCCTATTACTCATTATAAGAGAAATCAAGAATACTAAAAATTTAAGGATAACTATATTTGATATGTGCATACCTTGCAAAGTCTTCATGTTTGCCAGACAGTTTACACTTGGTTTGACCTTATTTCATAGATCAGTGAACAAGTTAAGCTTTTGTGGTCACGTCCATATCTCAGTTACCATAACAATGTGTCTACTATATTTACTTTTAATTATTGTATGGAATGATTGTAAGGTATGCATGTCCAACTGGCAAGTTTCATCTGACCTTGACCTCATTTTCATGGTTCAGTGGTTATTGTTAAGTTTTTGTGTTTTGGTCGGGTTTTCTAATATTGTATGCAACATGTCAAGTATATTCGTTGTATGAAAATTTTAGGGATGTACATGTTAGTCTGACATGTTTTATTCAATCTTGACCTCATTTTTATGGTTCATTGCTTGATGTTACCTTTTTTTTTTTTGCCAGTTTTTCTATTTTCTTATTTTCAAATTAGCAAAAGGTCAACTAGGTGCATATGTCTGACTGAGAAGTTTCATCTTACTTTATTTTCATAGTACATTGGACAATATAAAAAGAAGATGGGATATGATTGGACAACTCTCCACAAGAGACCAAATGAAACAGAAATTAACAACTCAAGGTCACTGTAAAGCCTTCAACAATGAACAAAGCCCATGCTGCATAGTCAGCTATAAAAGGTCCAGAAATGACAATGTAAAACGAAAAAAACCGACCTAATTTATGTACAAAAAATGGAAAAACAGATATGTTACACATAAACAAACGACAATCACTGAATTATAGGCTCCTGACTTGGAACAGGCACATACATAACGAATGTGGCAGGGTATAAGGAACTATGAAAATGTTTAGTTTTGTGGTTTGGTCTATTTTCCGGATACTGTAAGCAATAAGGCCCTTTATTTAGTGAATGGAATGATTGTAAGATGCACATGTCTGTCTGCCATATTTTATGTGACCTTGACCTCATTTTCATGGTTCATTGGTCAATGAAACACTGCATTGTTTTGTCAGTTTATCATATGCTTAAAGTTACAGGTAGATTATATTTGGTGGATATGTAACAATTGTAAGGTGTGCATGTCTGTCTGGCAGATTCATATAACCATGACCGCATTTTATGGTTCTTTGGTCAATTCTAAGTTTTCTTGGTTTTGTCATTTTATTAGATATTATAAGCATAGGTCTACCTCCTTTTGTACGGAATGACTGCAAGGTGTCATATAAAAATAAGAAGATGTCTGTCTGCCAAGGTTAATTTTACTGTGACCTCATTTTCATAGAATAATGATAATATTAAACAGCAAGAATGATGAGCAAGTCGACGTTATATACAAATGAGGCAACATTTTCAGTTGCTTACTAATTATGTAATAGTAGTTATTTTGTCATTAAATGATAATGTTTACCCTTTTATGTGTAGGACAAGAACATTAAAGATAAAGGAAACTATAAACAGAAGAAATTATCAACAAAATAGATTTACAGAGGTCAATAAAGCCTAAATGTTAAGTCCATTGTTATAAAAGTTTTGCCCTTGAATAATGATTAAATATTTATTAAAATAAGATGTGGTATGATAAATGAGAAAACTATCCATCAGAGTTCAATTAAGTGGATGTAAGCATTGTAATTACTTATTAGAGGCCAATGATGACCTGTAAGTAATGAGAAAACCCATACCCTATACATGATATAGTAATATATAAAAGACAACACTAACAACATTTGAAACAAAACATCAATTCAAACTTCAAATATACCAGACTAATTTATAAAAATCATTGAAAAGCTCCAAATTATCTCCCTTTGGTGCAAAATGCCATTTTTGGCATTAGAATTGTAATATTTTTTCAACTCATCGGTGACCTATATTTTTATTATCATTTTCAAATAAGCTGTACTTAAACTAAACTATTGTAAAATTTAAGCGATTTCTGTAATTTAGTTCTTTTTATTTCGATATTACCTCTATTTCTCCTATTAGTTCAACAGAAAAAAGTACCTTTACAAAATGTATGCTTCTTTCGAAGGCGGATTGTGAGCGTAAATGAACGGTGACCCTTTTTTTAATTTTATTTTTGTATTAAGTATAAGATAAAGTTCATTTATAGAAAATATAGCGAAATCCTATATTAAGAAAAAATTGATTTAGACCTGCGAGCCCCTTAATTTAACAAAATAGTTCACTGTACAGCCTTTGACAATGAGCAAATCCTATACCCGACAGTGGTTTTAATAACAGCACAACATTTGAACAAATTGTAAACATTTGTTGCAATGGGCTTAACTCAAAAGACTGCAACAAGGAACCAAACAACAACCGGTTATATGTAAATCATAGACACAAAGCACTGAAATAAGAGTACTAACAATGAATATTCAAATGAAAGTTTATCAAAATGTTCATAAACATGATAAAATAGCCATTTTATTGCTGTATTTCTCTTCACTGATAATTTTTGAGTTTTGTGTATTTGTAGGTCAGACATCTCGGTTTTCATGGTCATCATTCAACTGATCAATACTGAACAGAAAACTTAAAGTTGATATTTTTCTCCATAGTGCGACTTTTTATTAATTTGAATTGGAACGTGTTTTTCCTACATTTATTAGAAAGAGGAAATTTCAACATAATGATTTTAAACAAAAGGAGTCACATCATCCCGATCATAGATGCACAAGAACTTGATCATGTAAATGCAACAATGTAATTATCAATTGAAAGAAGGAACGAATGAAAAAATATTGGAATGTTGTTGTCCAAATAAACTTGCTTTGTCTTCTCATTTGAATCGCTCCAACCAATAAAGATGTACGGAGGAAGATCTTTGAAGAACAGATTGAAAAATGTGTTGTCTAAGAATTGCAGGAATATTCTAGTGGATGAAATAATTTATTGACTTGACTCTTATATAGCGGACTGAATAATTGTACATAGCAAGCAGTGAAAAAGAAAACTAAAACTTTAACAGAAAAGTGTTTATATTATAAATTTGCAAATATAAGCATAATATTATGTACACCACAAAGGTATCAATTCAAATTGTTTGCATATTCATGTATTGCAATGAAACTATAACAAAGAAAACCTTACCTCATGAAAAGAGTAAACTTTTCAGTCAGAATATGAAATTTTTTTTTCAGTTCTATTTTCATAATAAAATAAACAAGACAAAGATTTCAAAACAATATTTTTCATTTATTTAGACATGTCATCATTTTGTTTCAGTGAAAGGACTTTACACTTTGACCATAAATATTTTATGCATTCCAAAATAAGAATAATCTTTATTGTCATATAAACAAATAAAAAACATGTTTGTGACAAAATGAAAAAATAAATATATATATATATAAAAATATAAAAAACTCGTATACATTTAAAACTTTTACTACCAAACAGCATTCATTGTAACATACACATTACTGTATATTTATATCTATATATTTATAATTTGAGTCCCATAGGATTTTATTTTGTCCCATGGGATATTAAAATCCCATGGGACTATAATTATCCCATGGGATTTTTTGTCCCATGGGACAAAAAATCCCATGGATTTAACCAAAATCCCATGGGATAATGGTCAATCCCATGGGATTTTGCCCTGTCCCATGGGATATTGAAAATCCCATGTTTTTATAAATCAAATAGCAAAATAAATATAATAGTAACAGTAGAAAACCAATGAAATTATTGAATCGCATGTAATTCCGCACATTTTGATTATATTCATGACACTGTAGCTCTTATTTGAGGCGGCTGCGGATTTGCAAATGAGTGTTTTGCAAATTAAAAGTGTCCAGTGTTCAACCAGTCAAAAATGTAAAAAAAATTTCTGATTTTTGAGTAAATGAGGTACTGCTAAAAAGGCCTGAAGATAATGTCCACTTTCTCCAATGATTCTTTATATGTCATCAGGGGCCTCGGTAGCCGAGTGGTCTAAGTAGTTACTACTGTGATCACTAGCCAGTCAACACTGAGGTTGTGAGTTCGAACCCCGCTCGTGCGGGTGCACACGACTCAATCTTAATTGACTAGGATTGTCAGTTTTCCTATCGAAGGTCGGTGGTTTCTCCGGGCACTCCGGCTTCCTCCACCAATAAAACTGGCCGCCACGAAATAGCCCAAAGGCGGTGCTTAAAAGTGGCGTTAAAACACCAAAAATCAAAAATCAAATTATATGTCATCAAGTACTGATTATATTGATACCAAAACCGATCCAATATGTAACTTCTACGGTGAATTTTAAACAACAGTTTTAAATGAAACCATTTTCGTATAAAAGTACATTTTGAAACAGACTATAGCATTTCAAAATATGAAAAATGTGTAAATATTTGTGTTTAAACATCGAAAACTATTCGTTAACTACAAAATTTCATGCCTATTCTAATTTTTATAGTCTGCCATTCGAGTGAACATTTCAATGTTCGAAGGGATCATTCTGTACATTTTCACTGAATTTGGTAATTTCGGTAACAGCACTTGGATCGAGATTGTCATGTTTAAAATCGATTTGTATATCCAAACTCTAGACGTGTACGTGCTTTTTCAAACAAATCAGCAGAAGTCCAGAAATGACATATTCTCTCCACAGTAAGTCAAAAGTCGAACCCACCCTTGTTTCTAAGGTAAAACGCAATACAAATATGAAACAGACTATAGCTTAAAAACTAGTTAGTCAATAATTCATTTGTCACCAAAAATACGGTTTCACATCAAATATCAAGTAAAATTACTGTTTTGACACTTTTGAGCACTATGATAAAGAAATGTCGACGCTGTATAGATTGAAATAAACAATTAATTTCCCCATAGGCGACAATGATAGCCTTTTTCGAGATACAGACTTTAGAAAGTTGATTTTTTAACGAAACCTTGCTAGAATTAAAGAAAAGTTATTAGGACAGTATTTTTGGTCCAAAAAATATAGGTTCGCGTTGCTTTTCTTAGCGTAATTTGTACTTAACTCCCATGCCTATCAATTTTGCACTTAAAAATACGTGTCTCATGCTAGCGTTTAAAAGACATCTCAGTTCCGTTAGGGCTAAGGAAAATAATTTATTTGGCCTTTGGTATAATGCAGAATGCACGAAGTCTCTAATAACAAAAGTAACGGGCGCACATATCAACCAATCAGGATTAGCTATACTCTTAATTCTGAATACCATGTTTTGCTCATAAAATGGCTGCGCCCATAAAATCTAATGGTTATGTAACCTGTAAGTCTCAAGACAAAGACAAACCTCTGGCTCATGAGTGATAAACTAAAAGAATTTGACGATGTACTCAGTAAAGTAAATATTGATTGTTGTTCTCACGCGAAGTCAATTAGTGATTTGCGAAAGCGTATACGTATCATAAACACCGAAAAAGAAGTCAAGGTCCTTGACAAATCTACAAAATCTTACGTAGACATCCTCAAATCTAAATCTGAACAAGTTATAGCTTCAGCTGAAACATTTGATTATAGCAATGTGACCACATCTTTTTGTAAATCTAGGTCAACCAGCATCAATGGAAAAAATTGATAATTTTAGTCATTCCACATAGCCGATTCATAGGAATTCCTTTAATGAACACTCCCATATCCAGTTGTCAGACACTCCAGTGGACTCACAAACAAAACACGTCAGATAATCTGATGTTACGAATTCGTCCGTTTTAGTTAAAGACATACCTATACAGAGTGATATTGTTAATCCAGCTCCCTCTACTTCAATTAATGAATGGCTATTATTTATTTTGAATTTATTGAACCATAAAATTAATTTTGGCTCTTCACATTGAATAATCCGCGAAGCGGATTATGTAAATGTGAAGAGTCAAAATTAATTTTATGGTTCAATAAATTCAAAATAAATTATTGCCATTCATTATAAATAAATTTCTATCAAAAATAAGGCTCAAAGAACTTTTTATATTATTTATATTAACAATAACAACGTACACACATGTTGGCGTATGAATATATAACGTCAGAGTGGGCATGCGCCATAAAACTTGACAACATTGAAAATAAAGGTAATACTTTTAACCAATCAGAAGACAGTAAATACACCAAATTTATTTATTAGAAAATAATACCATGAGCAACAACAACAATATAAGTGGGAATGAACACAACACAAATATACAAGTGCATAAATTAATATTAATTTCCTGGAATACCATTCTATACGTCATATGATACCAAAAGCCTGGAAAGATCTAATCACTACTTCAGAGAAAATTATGCGCATATCTAATGATAAATTTGAATTTATTAAAAACAATAAAAAAATCGTGTCAATTCTTTTATAAAAAATTCTTGTCAATGTATACAGAACGTCCTACAAAACAAGAAGACAAAATGTGTAAAGAACTAAGCACTCATATAGAAAATTGTGATTTCATTTATTATTTACCCTTTTGTTGCACTAAAAACAACAAATTTAGTATGTTCCCGTTTAAGATTTTACATAGAGCTCTCGCTACAAATGCATTATTGCAGAAATATGGGTTAAAAGAAACTAACTTATGTAGTTTCTGTAATGAAACTAAAGAAACTATAAGTCACCTTTTCTGGGAATGTACCCAAGTTAGAAATTTATGGTTAGAAATTGCAGCACTTTTTTGAAGTTAAAAATAATCTAACTTTAATATTTAATGCGGAAAATACTGTTCTTGGGTCAGAATCTTGGGATGTTTCCCTAAACTTTTCCAGTATTCTGATTCAGTATTACATTTATACATGTCGCTTTAACACTTCATTACCGACTCTTACAGGGGCGATAGCTATGATTAAAAATTCCTACCAAATAGAAAAAATATCTACCTCCTTTTACAGATCCCGTAAAGCAAGAGAGAAATTTGATAGTAAATGGGAATTGATTAAAAACTTAGTTTACATGTGAGGAGAGATCTTTCTATTTTGTACTCACTTAAGGCTTTTTAATAATTCATGTAGACTGGACAGTGATTTGTGTGCGTCATAAAAGTGCTATCTATGATGTTTATTGATATTGTTACAAGTTTGCAAGTTTATATATATATACATTGTTAATTTCCATTGTGTAATGCAATGTAGGCGTACATATAATAATAATTTTGCAGCTGATATAATAGTTTTAGGTAAATAAATTGAAGAAAAACTACGGTTTCTTATTGGTGCATTCTGAATAAAATTCGGATCTATCATAACTTTCATTTGTATACACCTCTATGTCTTGCATTGTTGTGGACATAATATTCAATTTCATGTATGATAATATAGTATCAACATATGCTTATCTTACTTCAAGCATATGGATTCATTTCATCTCTATGGGTATCAGATTCTGCTGAACAAATTTTATTGGTTTTAAAAAATATGGGATGCATTCAATATTTATCAATCATCTAATAAAATCGGTTACATGAACTAGAGCTTTCTAACTTTCTTTTATCATTTATTACTTATCTGAAATCAGCTGGAATCGGAAATGATCATAATGATCTGGTGCTGTTTGGATGTTTTGTCGCCAAAATTCAACCTGTCCAATAACTATAAAGTGTTACGATACATAATACACAACACATGAATAGTAACCGGAAAGGTACAGCCACTGCTTAAAAAACACTGAAACGAGAAATGAAAATCCAGTATAGTTTTTAATACAGATAAATATTCTGACCAATATAAATGTTTAAAGAAATTGCTTAAAATGAGTTTCCTGTTGCTTACGTCTTTCATCCACGACAATTTTGGCTCATATTTGTCTTTGAGGCAATTATACCACATCTCCTTAGTTTTACATTCACAGTAAAATATAAACTGGCCTCAAGCAATCAATGAGTCTATATTCTTCATATAAAATCTTGCAAGTATATGAAAGATTGTCAACAATAAGTTTTCGTTGTAACATGACAATACTTTTAAGCCTTGGATTTTCAAATAGTTTGGCCTCGAGCATCACTGAAGAGACATTGATTGTCGAAATGCGCATCTGGTGCAGAAAAATTGGTACCGTTTATGTTATTAAAGTAGATATTCATGTAGAATATAGTGTTAAAATATATTGCTTTCCTCCCAACGTTCAAAATGACCACTCGTGGTTGCAAAAAAAAACTACTTACTCCCTCCCATCCTTTTCCACCCCCAAGAAAATGCATGATTATTTGAAGAAAACCTCCATTTAAACTTCACTTTACCAAAGTTTTCCATACCAAGCCTGGTGCTTCTGCGTAGTCAGAGATAAATCTATTAAAAAAAACATCTGAACCACTAATTAAATCGAATTATAATTATGGAACAACACTCAGATCTATACACTATCAAATAAACAGCTGCGTCATGAGCGCATGATACGCCCGTCGCTTTTTAAAAGAATAAAATTCAATAACTACTCAATGTCATATCAGATATTTATGAAAAACTAAAGGGAGGTTATCTTAATAGATATAAACCAGTCACCAAAGTTTCACGAAAACTCCTCAAAGCACTTTAAAGATATTGTCTGAAAACTGGAAAATCACCCCTTTTTTTATGAATAAAATCCCATAACTCGGAAACGTAAAATCTAAAATTTATAATAATCGAAATGGAGCTTACGTCCATAGATATAAACAATTCAATAAAGTTTCTTACAAATTGGTGAAAGTGTTTTTGAGTTTTTTTCCGAAAACTGGAAAATCCCCCTTTTTAATGAATAAAACCCCATAACTTGGAAAGTTAATATCTAAAATTTATAACAAACGAAAGGGAGCTCACGTTAACAGATATAAACAATTAACCAAAGTTTCATGCAAATTGGTTAAAGCGTTTTTGAGTTATTGTCGGACATGTTGACGACGGACGGACAGACTATAATACGTCCCGTAAACGGGCGTATAAAAAGGGTGCAATTTCATCAATGTCATTCGTTTTGGAGAAATATACCCTATTTTGAGATATTTCATGAAATTGCAATCCCATGGGTAGATTCATTTTACATCTTAATTTATGTTCCGTTTTTTGCTTGACCCTAGTCCTAACACATATTTACATTTTCCTTAATTTTTTCGGATTTTCTTTTTCATTCATTTTGCTATTTGCTATTTTCAACTTTTATAATCAAGCTGTCACGAGCTTCAAAATTAAAAAAAAAGCAAGAAATGAAAATATCAGCTTTAAAGGGGCATGAGCTACGAGATATGGAAAAAATACTTTTCTAATTTGCTCAATCGTTAATGAAAGTGAAATAATGAAATGATAATTCGCTTTTAGCAGCCAGTTTGGTTCAATTTTGTCAAAATAAGCTAAGAAACATCGCTGATTAATTATTCACTTGCAAGTGAATAATTCGACCTCATTAAATCCATTTTTATGTGACCTTCAATAAAACCCCTTAGCTAGAGATTGATTAGGCATAAACTAGGCATGTTCGGCTAATAAAAGGAAAAGAATGTCAACATTGAAACTCAAAAAGGGAAACAAAAGTAAACCATTTGGTTGACTGATTCGATCAACAAAAACTCATTCTTATACAGGAAAAAACGATGATTAACATATTTTTTTAACCTACAATATGAAATCAAACAGACCAAGAAAAATCCAATTACGCGTGTTTGCTATCTATTTATATCTGTATTTATGTTCATATCAGGTTACATGTCGGTCGGCAGTCTTGAAGGTCACCTCGATGGTTAATGAGAGGCGTCTAGACTAAACTACTAACGAAATTCTGATACATATTGTTTATTTAAGACTTTTTTTAAATAGGGATATACGTTTTAGTATGTTATAAATCAAATATGAGAATTTGAGTCATATCAGTGAACATGAATTTGACAGTTAATGCCCCTTTAAAAACACTAAATAATGAAAAGATGATTCAAAGGCATTATATATATATAGGACTAGCTTGACCCATAAAAACATGTAGCAAATTAATTTCTTCAAGTACCCGGTATACGTATTAGAGTAAATTTTATTTTAAGTCGATAAATCTATATGTGCTCCTTTCTTAAACATCATTTATATTGTATTCAGACATTCACCCTTTAATATTCATACATGACAATGCAGTAAGGGTTTTGCTCATTGCTGAAGACCGTACGGTACCCTATAGTTGTTAACTTCAATGACATGGTCTCAGGCTGGTGGATAGTTGTCTCATTGGCAATCATACCACATCTTCTTACTATTATTTATACTGTAGCTCTGTTTCCTTAACTGATTTGGGTCCTTTTCAACATTTGTATTAGCTGTGGAATCGCAGTGGCGGATCCAGGGTGGGGGGATGTTCCGGGGGTCCGGATCAATGCATTTGAATAGGGACATATAGTTGGAACCCCCCCCCCCTTTATCCTGGGTTGGGAACCCCCCTTTAATCCTTTGATCCTTGTGATATGATTCGACCCTCAGTTTTAATGATATGAACTATTAAATCAACCAACTTGCTAGATGAGCACAGTATTATCAGACTTTAAGGTAAGCCTCTATAGTAACAGGTGAAAATGAATGTTATGTCAAATAAATCCCCTCCTCCCCCACAAAGAATTTCAAATACTTGTTTCCTTCAGACCCGTGCAATTAAGATGCGAACAACACATTCAACTTTCTGGTAATCTGGATAGACCTTATCGCTATATATTTGTCTGTCATTTCTGGACATCACAAAGGTTCCCGTAAAATTTTGACTTCACAATACAAAATGTCTCCGCCACGAAGGAAAAGTGATTGTTGTATGACGTCAATACTTCAAGTGTAGCAGATTATCAGGTCAAGTGTTCTGATATTCAATTAGCGATATGGTCTATTGTCTCCTGGTACGAGGAAAATTCTCCCTTACAAACCTGAAAATCAGTAATTCATGGAAATTTCTTTTGGTTTATATGGCTTTGTCAGGCCTCTACAATAACTTTTTTTTTCAACTTGCCCAATAGGACAAGTACATACCAAAACTTACTTGTCCGAATGGAATTGTAACTTGTTCAAAAAAAAAACAACTTTATATTAACCTTTTTTGCATTTAAGGTTGATTCAACGAACAAAATGAATTAAAACAATGGAACAGAATTTGATTTATATTTCTTGATATCCTTTTCAAAAATATGAGTCGAGAACAACTGAATCTAGTCATGTCTAATCACAGGACTTAGGTTCTAGTTTTCATCAATGCCAAAGACTCATCAGACTCTGCACATCAGGCACAGTCTGGTAGGCCTGTTAGTCTACACTCATTTGATTTGTATCCTTGTCTTTTATGTTGATAAAATATTGATTATTATGATTTATGCCTTACAACATTCAGCTTTCTTTTAATATACCAAAATATTTATTCAGACACAATCGAATAATTATTGTCTAAATATGATCAAATATGATTTTCTGAATTCTATGGTCAATAATTTCTTCGTTTTTATAATATTTAAAATATTTTGTTAAATGAAAGTTATCATGTATTTATTATAACTGTCTTGTTACTTTATATACAAAGCAGCACCACTGATTTTTGAGAAAAGTATGCCTTTTATCTGTTATAAAGTGTCTGACAAAGAACTATTTTTAAATTATCGATCGCAAGTAAACATGACAAATTAATATTTGTTTTTATCTTCTTTTTGGGGTTTTTTTCTTTATTACTTTGATCATCAAAGTTGGATTTAATTTATTTTCTACAGAAAAATTTTACTTGTCCCGTCGGACAAGCTTGATATGGTTTAACTTGTCCGACTTTTTTTTCCTCTGGTACCGGACAATCGGACAAGCGTTATTGTCGAGCCCTGTTTGTGAGTCATTTTTTTCAGGGCAAATTCAGTCTTTGAAAAGCTTCTTGACTTTCTAGACCGAAAATCAATCTTAAATCAAATTTCTTTTACTTTACATTGCCTGTATAAAAATTGAAAGGCCTCTTACCAGTAATGAAATTTACTGGTGTAGGTCATATGGCTAGTGGTGAACAAATTAATTTAGCTGACCGATTTTTATATTGGCCATGGCAGTAGGGCTTGTGGTTAATCGTAATTAGAGACATAGTCTTGGTGGGGTGTCATGTGTTTCAGATTTTTGTCAAATCTATTTATTTCTCTGCGGAACAGCTTAATCCCGCATTACATGATAGGATACATATTTTCAAAATATATGAAAAGGGAGATGGATGTCTCAGATGCTCACCGCTACTACAAAAGAATCGAAGTGCTATATGCACATATCGTTGGCCAAATGAACGACATGTCCTAATCAGTGTTTTTAAAACTTCTCAGGAAAATATTGACAGAAATGAGGAATGAGTAGTAAAAAATGAATGAAAACGGAACGACTCCGATTCTACAAACGGATGTTAGATATACTGTATAATTATTTGGGTTGATATAGATGCATACGATGTTATATTTTTGTCCAGTTTCCCATGTTAAATAATTAAAATGAGAAGGTATTTACCTTACAGCTTCATTTTCCCGCGATGCTGGAATGTATAAATGATATAAAACAAGGTAAGCGTCTTGGACCTACTTTATCTCTTTATTCGGATACTTGCGGATATCTTCTCAAAGTTCAACGGGAATATTAGAAAAGAACCCGGCTAGAACCAATAAGTTTGGTTTCTATAACCAAACAACGCGGATGTTGAACCAGTTACAATGTCCTAATTTGGTGTAGATAAAACTTCTAGAAAAATATAGACGGAAATAAGGGATGAGTGGTAAAAAATAAATGAAACTGACAGTTTCTTTCCGACTGATTTAAAAAGAAAAGGATGTGCGATATACTGTATATCTAGGTCTAGGTTGATGGAAATATCACAAGATTCTATATTTTTGTCCAGTTTCCAATATCAAAATAATTTAAATGAGAAGATATTTACCTCAAAGCTTCATTTTCCGGTGATGCTGAAATGTTTAATGTTATAAAACTAACACTTCGTTCATATAAGATGCAAATACATGAAAGCTGAACCGATAATCTGTCCTGCTTGAACTACTGATGTCATGCAACAATCATTTTTCAATTGTGGCATCAGATATTTTGTATTGTGACGTCAAAATTTTACAGGAAACTGGGTGATGTCCAGTAATGGCAGACAAATAGCAATAAGGTGTATAGGAAAACATGACCTAACATCTCGTTCATATAAGATGCAAATACATGGAAGCTGAATGGTTGAATGTGTTCAATATGAAAATAGTTAAAATGTCAAAATCACAAAACAGCCGTTGGACTAAGAGTATGACTTTTGAACAAATTTGGAGGGAAATGGGGCGTAGAGGGGGTCAAATAGTGTTCAAGGGAAGCAAATGCTCTTTAAATTATGCGTGTTTCAAAAATTGAGGAAAAATTACAGGGAAAGTTGGGTCATCTTTTCAGACTTAAGTTAAATAATGACTAATGTACTTACCTTCTAATTCTATATAAAAAAAATCACAACTCAGAACAGGAACAATAACACTATGTCTATTTTACTTTGACTACTGATCTGCAAACCTACAAACAGACACAAAAATATCATAAAATAGTGAAATATAAGATTGATTGCACTTTGTATGGATAATTCCCACACGTGTTACATGGGGAGCCCGTTTGTTTACAAATAATAATGTCACGTGATCGCGCACTGACGTCACAAATTTGCATCGCCCTTACAATATACACTACACAATTCACACATACATAACCCATTTATCATGCAAACATGCAAAGTGAATGTAATCGGTTGTCAAATAATACAAAAATATTGCATGTACAGTTAATGAAGAAATTAGTTCATCAAATAGATAAGATTTCACTCATGACACAAATCGACTGGGTTGACATTTCTGTCATCGGGGATGATTTATAAATGGGATTAAACTGATCGCCAAGAAGGTCTAGAGAACCACCTCTGGCGAACCTTAACATTAATAAGTAATACTTACCAAAATTACTCTTTATTATTAGTCGCTATTTAAATGAAGTGTCAGAAAGATTACGATATAATACTGATGCAGGCGGGGATGCAGGTTATTTTGGCGCGAAAAAAATATTCTTACTCCTATTGCTTGACGTAATAAAATTTGTATAGAATCAAATTTAACTAAAGTTAAGCGTAAACAAAAGTGAATATGCAGAAGCATGACAATATAAAAGACAATATATGTAAAAGAAGTTGCCAGTATACTTCACTAAGAATTACATTTGAGCGTAAGGAGATCTCTATTTGTGAATTGGTTTATTAACCCCGGTTGAACCCGGGGTCGAAGTTCAACATGTTAACATATTAACGGAAATTTACCTAATTGCATTCGGAATTCTCATGACTTTTTATACTTTCAACGTATGTTGCATTCAGAATTCTCATGACTTTTTATACCTTCAACGTATTTTCCAAATCATTTATTTATTTAGTATATTTATATATAATATATAATATATATATTGATATACTTGTTTGTGCTTGATTGTATTTGACTTATCTCCCCTTGACTTAGGTTGTCATTTACTGTTGTTATTTATTCTGTGATTCTGTCCAACATGTCCTGTCTGACCCTTATCTGTTAATGATCTCTGGTGGCCTCTCCTGGTACCTCTCATGTTCAACATCATAGTATTGACAGTAATGCATGTGACAAGAGGAGAAGGCTGATGCCATCATTAACCTCATCAACATATTCATGTACTCTAATCCAGAGTGATAAATGATGAGTATGATCTAGTAGATAATTATCATATAGATAATATAAAATTAGCATTTCTAACTTTTTAACTTTAGACTGTTATCGAAAAATTTAATATTAATACATGTATTATAAATTATCTATGTATTTATGTATCACAATGCTTGGTGTTTTTTCAGATAAAATAAAAATAAATTACAAAAAAAATATATACAAATGCATTTTCCGACTTTCATGTGCAATCCCACAACCGTTAAGAACTTTCGTGGATTTGTTAAAAAACAAGACAACGGGTATCCAGATTTTACGTAGGCGGTTCCGACAAACACAATTCATGTGAAGAATCTATGCGACAATATCTCGCTGCAAGAGGTGTTAATGTAACACATTTAAGATATTTTGACAAACCAAATCGACGAACAGCTTCTGCGCAACTTAATATCGACGCTCACTGTGAAACCTTAATACGGGATCTGTCTTTTTGGCCCGAAGGCATTTATCCGAAAGAATAGCTTCCATGGTCAGTTTTTCTATCTACAAAGACCGATTATTCATAAATGACTTTAAACATAGCATGTTGGAACTGTCGCGGAATAATGTACCATATCTACTGGAATTCTTAAATGATAATAAGATTGATGTAATTTGTTTATCAGAGCACTAGGTCAGAAAATCACAATCCACTTCCTTTATACAATCGATAAACAGACCTATTTAGCATTTGTAAAATGCGCCGATTAACACTGCCAAGAAAAATACAATTATAGCGCCCATGGAGGTGTTGCAATCTTGGTCTCAAAAACTTTATCTCCGTATGTCGCAGAATTAGTAATCGATAGCAATATGATATGTGGTATCGAACTGAAACTTACTAATTTACCCAGTATATTTTTCCTGTCTATATACCTGCCAGCATTTACACAATATAAGGAAGCATTCGTAGACGAACTTGAATATTTAATGGACACATAAATCACATTCGAACCATGGGACGCTGTATATTCTCGGCGATTACAAGATTACAAGATTGGTGGACCACGATATTCGTTTAATCAGGATCGTCGTAGTCAACTTCTTGAAAGTCTGATTATTGACAATTACAGTATATCATTACACGTTCAGGGCTTTGCCAAAGGTCCTGTATGTACATTTCAATCTTATGAAGATGGTCCTAAAACAGGGATAGATCATATAGTTACAAATAACGAAAATACACGAGATATTTACAATGTGTTTGTCCCATACGAAAGCATATTCAACGTTTCTGATCACAAACTTATCGCGTGTACTATACTCATTGAACAATTTCATGCTGATAGTGACAACTTAGACAAAAGTGTTATGTCTTACAAAGTGGCGTGGACCAAAGCGTTAGAAACGAATTCAGTTAATGACTATTCATTTGCAGTTTCACAAGTTTTATGGTCTGTTCAAATGCCTTCACTACCAGCGACCAAAGAAGATATCGAGTTCTACTATAAGACTATTATAGATGCTGTTCAAAAAGCAGACAAGGGAACACTCCCACATAAGCAATTTGTGAAACATATAAAGCCGTATTAGACGAAGGTTGTAGATTTAACACACAAAACAATGTTCAATAAGCGCAGTTTATGGATACCAAACGGGAAAGTTCACGATAGAAGCGATCAATTCTTCACTGATTATAAACACGCAAAACAGACTTTCAGAAATTAAATGGATAAAGCTTACAACAAACATATTATGAACATTGCCAACAGAATGGAAGAGTCTATCGACAACGATCTAAATATGTATGGTAGGTCTTAAAAAGCAGACGTAAACAGAAATCATTTTGTCGCCAATTGAGATTAAATGGAATAACCCATACTAATGAAAGTGAAATATGCGAAGCATGGGCGGACCATTTTGAATCTATTTTTCAGTTTGAAAGCAAGTTAACAAATTCAACAAACATAAATTTTGTAGGCCATAAAGTGGATAAAATACGGAAATCGCAAAGAGAAACTAACGCTCCAATCATTCCATTTGAGTTTGAAGAAATTTAAAACATTTGTAAGAATTTATGTAACAAGAAATCTACAGGCTTAGACAACGTTTCATATGAACATGTAAAATATGGTAGTAAAACATTGCAAAAACACTTATGAAATCTATTCAACTTAATCATACAAACACGTTATACTCCTATAGATTGGAAAACGAGTGTATTTAAACCGTTATTCAAAGGTGGAAATAAAAACAAAACTGATCACAATTCGTACCGCGGTATATCGTTAACAAGCTGTATGGCCAAGATATTCGAAAAGTCTCTATATCCTCGATTCGACTCCTTACACACAAAGTTCCCACATCAATCTCAGATGACATATCAAAAGCAATTATCAAGTATTCACTTTTCATTTAAATAACAAGAACCGATTCGTCATTATATCGAACGTAACAGTGGCGTAAATGTTGCGCTGTTAGATAGCACGAAAGCTTTTGACACCGTATGGCATGATACATTGTTATATAAACTTATATGAAGTATTAACATTTGTCAGACATATAGCGAGAATTGGGCATTCAAGTTTTCTCTGACCAAAAGCAACATCTTACATTATTCAAAGAAGAACAAGAGTGTTTCAAGCAATCTTACTTTATATGATGCCATCATACCACTTGTGACGTCTGCGAAACACGTCGGTATTCTTCTAAACTGTAAGTTTAGATCAATGGACCAGACATGTTCATCTCTTTTGTCTTGTATAAAATCACAGGATACTAGTAAATGTTCAATTAATAAATCAAACACAGTATTAGAATTGAAACATAATTATAAATCTATGTACTTTTAACATTGCCATGATTCATGGCAATGTTAAAAGTACATAGATTTGTAATATTATACAATTATTGACTTTTGATGAGGTTGATACAATGATTTATCAACCCTAGAGATATGATATTCACCGAGGCCAACGGCATCCATCTTCTTTGGATGCTAGCATCTGTCTTCTTTGGATGCTGGCATTCGTCTTCTTTGGATGCGAGCATCTGTTTCTACGGATGCTGGCTCTGTTTCTTATGATGCTGGCATCTGTTTCTGTGAAAGCAGGTGGGCGTTTTGTTTAAAGTCATTTCCTTTTAATGCTGGCATCTGTTTCTGTGAAAGCCAGTGGCCGTTTTGTTTAAAGGATGACATCTTTGCATTATACATGTTATATGTTTCTTTATATATATATTTGACCAGGTGACTTAAGTTTAATCGCTCAATTGAAAAGTCTTTTATCTTTTAAAAAAAATTCACTTATTTGGTGTTTGTTTATTATTTATATAAAAATAAATAGGAAAAACGTACAAATCTAAAACTGGTGACTATTATTGTGATGAATTACAAAAATACAAATACAACGAAACAGTAATATACAATATTATATTGTATTAAAGAGTATTTGGGGTTACTGAAAGTGAGCTTAACCTCATAGCCTGCTGAAATGATATCATAGACATACACTCTACTATTCAGATTGGTGACTGCACTTTATTAAGGTGCTTCATATGAAGTCTGTAAGCCTGCATTATAATTTTGTGACTATGACAAACCCCCATTTTTAATTAAAGTATATATTGGTATTAAATATATAAGATATCACAAGGAGACCTGTCTTCCCCAGTTGCCTACATACAATAATACATGTACCACTTTGATAACAATGCAAAATCTTTTAAATTTTTATTTTAATTATCAGTACTGGTCTCTTTAATCTGTACATACTGGATATTGCCAATATCACTGGACTTTCTGTATGCAACTTCCCATGCTTAGGCACATCATGTCATGATCTACTTTCATTTCAATCACAAAACTTACATTTTCTTTATTACGATCATTATTAAGCTTTCTTTCTGTATTCAATATTTATCAATCATCTAATAAAATCGGTTACATGAACTAGAGCTTTCTAACTTTCTTTTATCATTTATTACTAATCAAGCAATCAATGAGTCTATATTCTTCATATAAAATCTTGCAAATATATGAAAGATTGTCAACAATAAGTTTTCGTTGTAACATCACAATACTTTTAAAGTAGATATTCATGTAGAATAAAGTGTTAAAAATATATTGCTTTCCTCCCAACGTTGAAAATTACTACTCGTGGTTGCAAAAAAAAAAACTACTTACATCCTCCCATCCTTTTCCACCCCCAAGAAAATGCATGATTATTTGAAGAAAACCTCCATTTAAACTTCACTTTACCAAAGTTTTCCATACCAAGCCTGGTGCTTCTGCGTTGTCACAGATAAAACTATTAAAAAAAACATCTGAACCACTAATTAAATCGAATTATAATTATGGAACAACACAGATTAATACACTATCAAATAAACAGCTTCGTCATGAGCGCATGATACCCCCGTCGCTTTTTAAAAGAATAAAGTTCAATAACTTCTCAATGTCATATCAGAAATTTATTAAAAACTAAAGGGAGGTTATCTTAATAGATATAATTTTAATTTTTGGTCCTTTTAATTCTGTTGACAGTTATGATTTTTCTACTCTCTATACTACACTTCCACACAATCTTATCAAGAAAAGTTTTCATATTTAATTAAATGGTCTTTTGAAAATCTCATTACAAATTTATTTGCTGTAACTCGTTTGAAACCTTTTTTCTGTAACGAAAAGGAAAGTATGCTAGATACACTTACTGGAAATGTGAAGATATGATTGAAGCTTTAAATTTTCTCCTGGACAACATATATGTACGTTTCGGCGATAAAGTGTATCGACAAGTAGTAGGTATTCCTATTGGCACTAATTGCGCCCTTTAATAGCAGATTTATTCCTGTATTGCTATGAATCTCAGTTTATGACCAAACTCAGTAAAGACACGTCAATGTTACATTTGGTTGATACATTCAACAATACCTTCCGTTATCTAGATGATATTTTTCGTTAAATAATCCAGAGTTCTCTAAATATACTACCGAAATTTACCAAATAGAACTTACTTTAACTAAATCTAACATAAACAGCAGTAGTTGTCCTTTTCTGGACTTGGACATTTCAATCTCTAAAGGAAAACTCCATACGAAAATTTACGATAAAAGAGACGATTTTCATTCCCTATTGTTAATTTTCCTTTTTAGACGGCGATGTTCCTGTGGCTCCATCATACGGTGTGTATATATCCCAACCCGGTCGTTATGCCCGTGTGTGTAGTGATGTCATAGATTTTAACGAACGTAATCAATGCATCACTGGTAAATTATTAAGTCAGGGATTTCGTTACCATACATTACGTAAAACTTTTGCTAAGTTCTTTCATAGATACAAAGATTTGATTAGTAAATTTGGCTGTACCTGTAGAAAACTGATTAAAACGGTATTTCACATCCTAAATGTTACGGTAATATTGTACTTAAAGCGCGGAAATCACTATATGATTCGTGTAAACTCATCGAACCTTTAAATAAACTTATTAGTTCAGGTTATCTTACCAATGTTGTAATTAGATCTTTGAATATATGGATATAGGAAGATGTGGTGTGAGTGCCAATGAGACAACTCTCCATCCAAATAACAATTTATAAAAGTAAACCATTATAGGTCAATGTACGGCCTTCAACACGGAGCCTTGGCTCACACCGAACAACAAGCTATAAAGGGCCCCAAAAGTACTAGTGTAAAACCATTCAAACGGTAAAACCAACGGTCTAGTATAAAAAAAACGAGAAACGAGAAACACGTATAAATTACATAAACAAACGACAACTACTGTACATCAGATTCCTGACTTAGGACAGGTGCAAACATTTGCAGCGGGATTAAACGTTTTAATGGTACCAAACCTTCTCCCTTTTTCTGAAACAATAGTATAACATCACAACATAGAAAACACACGATAAAACATCAATTGGAAGGCTTAACTCAATCAAAAACGTAAATTAACACACTATGAACGAATAAATTCGATCTGTGATACCTGAAAGTAAATACATAGTTTATAAAATATTAGGGACAACCATTCAAGGCCAAAAGCAAACAAACAAGTCCAAATAAAGCCATGGCACTACTGCGAAATATTAAACCCTTAGAAAATAATCACTTTTGAAAAACCGGTTTTCATAATATATACAGGTAAATGAAAAATAACTTTGTCGTTTTAGGTATAATTTACATTGGCACTAATATCGATTTTGTCATCAGCAAATTAAAACATAACTATATTTGTATTCTTTTCAAACGGGATGTTTAAAGACACACCCACGTTCATTTTGATCTATAAAGAGGTTATACTCCTAACTATCCTACTGTCTGTCGATACATTTATTTTTGGCATTGCACAAGTCATGTCTTCTTTGACTGTCCATGACGTTAAAATACTAAATCCCTGGGATGTGTTTTAGTTGATTTTAGTATCTGATGCATGATTTTTTTATTATTAATTGTTTTGGCTTTTAACTAGCTGTCAGTAACTGCTAGTACTCTCAAATCGTACTTTCTTGTTTATTTGACCTGTTGATACTAATTGTAATGCTTTTTTTGTTATTTAATGTTATTCAGGGTTATATCTGGTCTATATACCAGCTTTGATAAGTGTTTGGGACTAATATAAATTTCCATTTCGTACTATGAACATCAAAATTATTTATTTTGTAAAAATATTTCCTTTCTCTATTGTAACTGTACACGTATACCTAACAACAAAATTATTTCATTTACCCGTGTTTTAAGTTATTGCAAATGGCTGATATTTTGTTCGAGCATATTGTTTTTCTTAAATTGTTTAACATTTCATAACGATATAACATGTTACTTTTATTATTCTTCCCTTAGTTTTTTTATTTTATATTTACATTGTATCATAGGTCAAATTTATTTGTTCAGTGCATGTTCAATGGTGTTAATATGTCCTTTGATTGAGTTAAGCTATTTCAGTTGATATTTTATAGTGTGTCTTTCTATGTTGTGATGTTACACTATTGTTTCAGAAAAAGGGTGAAGGTTTGGTACCATTAAAACGTTTAAACCCGCTGCATTTGTTTGCACCTGTCCTAAGTCAGGAATCTGATGTTCAGTAGTTGTCGTTTGTTGATGTGGTTCATAAGTGTTTCTCGTTTTTATATAGATTAGACCGTTGGTTTCCCCGTTTGAATGGTTTTACACTAGTAATTTTTTGGGGCCCTTTATAGCTTACTGTTCGGTGTGAGCCAAGGCTCCGTGTTGAAGACCGTACTTTGACCTATAATGGTTTACTTTTATAAATTTTGACTTCGATGGAGAGTTGTCTCATTGGCACTCATACCACATCTTCTTATATCTATAAACCAGTCACCAAAGTTTCTTACAAATTGGTGAAAGTGTTTTTGAGTTTTTTTTCTGAAAACTGGAAAATCCACCTTTTTAATTTATCATTATTATTTAATTTGTATTGTTTAATTTTTAATGTAATTATTATTGTATTAAGAGAGCCGCATTGAAAATGAGTTACTCTCTCTAAATAAAGATATTATTATTATTATTATTATTATACCCTCATTCTCATTTTTCTCATAGTATGTTGCAAATGGGTACAACGGCGGACCATCATACTACAAACTCCCATCATAGTTATCGCCCTTTGGCCATAAAGCACATGCGTGTTACTCTATTAACATAAATGCCAGAAATTTTTAACATCCGGCGTCAAATATTACATCCATATCAGATGAGAAAATGTTATTGTGATACGAGTATGAACCATTGCTTTGATACAATGAGCCGTATATTTAACATGCTAGTTTACAAGGCAACAGTCCGCGGGAAGACATTCACGCCAATTGTACTTTGGTGGATAGTTATCTCATTGGCAATCATTCTACATCTCTTTATTTTCATATATTCACACTATTCTGACTCTGAGCCGACCCGATTGAATATGTGTTCCAAATGTCGTGTGCCTAGCGGAAAAACAGCAAATACCAATTTTATAATTTTAGTTTGACTCGGTTGGGAATCAAACCTACGAGCTCCGGGCTCGATGCAAGTGCACTACCAGAATACAACCGATTGATCGAGGCGGTTAGTTTGATTTGAAGAGTCAATTACACATAACCTCGTTGTCATATGACTGTTCCACAACTTGCTAATACTGAATGTACTTTTTATGTTCAATTATTTTGGAATTTTGCTTGCTATAATTGCGAGTAATAATATAGTTAGTACATTTTTGTAACAATCGGTTCGGGCGCAGGGGGAAGTTCTTTTCTACAAAACAAAGTAAATTAACAAAAATACCGAACTCCAAGGAAAATTCAAAACGGAAATTCCTTTACAAATGGCAAAATCAAAAGCGAAAACACATCAAACGAATGGAAAACAACTGTCATATTCCAGTCTTGGTACAGGCATTTCCTTATGTAGAAAATGGTGGATTAAACCTGAATTTATAGCTAGCTAAACCTCTCACTTGTATAACAGTTGCATAGAATTCCATTATATTGACAACAATGTGTGAACAAAACAAACAGACATAATACGTAAAAATGTCAAGGATTGGGGTACAGCAGTCAACATTGTGTTATAATCACTATAAAAACAAACTACTATGTCAACAAAGAAAAACAAAAAGGCATATAGACACTCTCTAGACAAAGCACATAAGCAAAAATGAAAGACAAGAATACAAAAAATACCATAGCACAATAACACAATGGCGGGATGTATAAATACGGAGCCACGCCAAAAGGATATTACCAAAAAACGGACTCAACAATAAAGGTTAAAAATATACAAAGCAAATGAAAATAACACTATAACACGTAATTAAGATGATAAACAACGTCAATACCTAGAATCTATACTTCAATGAATTACATTAAGTTTACAATACATACTTACTTATATATAGACTTTACCCTATTTATAAAGCAAGCCTGTTCTGTCGGTAGTCTTATATAGCTAAGACATTTATTTTTTGAGAATTTGAAAACCGCACAATTAAAAATATAGAAGATATTGAAGTAGTGGACATAGTTTTGTCTATTTTGGATTTCGTGGTGAGTGAAGCTACAAAATTCAATTGATCATAAAGTAAAAGCATATTTTTCGACTTCCGCTTCATCATTTAAACATGCTCTTTAAATCAAAATTTCATTTGACCTGAATACAATGTATTCCAAATGTATTTATGTATTGTGGAAAGCTTAAAATAATTTGACCTAAATGTAACGACATGTTATTATGTTAAGTAAAAAGGGGAAAGTATTGCAATCCATTTAGCAAATATAATTTAAGTCAAAGTATATAGCAAACGTTTTCATTCATTTCGGTTTTTTAATGAATAAAGAATGTTTAATGATGTATTCCTTTCTTTATTTGCAAAATCGGTATCTATTTTTTAATTGCAGTTCGAATGCTCTTGACACAATCTTTATTTCTGTATTTTTTGCGATTTTTTTAAAGTGTGTTAAATGTTTCCTACATGTATGATGTAAATAGAAAACACATCGAACGGGCATCTCTGTTACTTTTCCTCATGGTGTCCTACATTATGTATGGCCAGTATAACGTCATCATCATTGCCAGTTTAAGACACAGTGAGGAAACTGGCTGCTATGGGAACGAGTTACTTACAAAGATGTTTATTCATACTAGGTAGGTATCTTCACACAGTAAACTTTATGGCAGCAATCACCCGTTGCTTGAATATCTCACATTGAGATATCGTTGATGACTAAACGCGCGCATTTCCATAATAGGTTCCGTGTTACATCAGATTTTTTATCATTATATATTCGGTTAGAAATTGCTAAATTTTTATAGTTTTAGCAATAAGACGATCATGTGTCGCATGCATTACGGTGTTCAAGCAATATTGTACAATATAAAAATGACCAGAAAACAACATTTAATATAGTTGGTACGTTCAAAGGACTTTCCTGGATTAACTTTAATCAGGGACGCTCAAAGTATCATATCATTATATGAGTCAAGTTGAAAAGTGTACACCCCTTATTATGTATGCAGGTAAATAGTTATTGGTACCGTCTCGGTGGCCTGGTGGTAAAATTACTCAAGTGCGGGTATATTATTTTATACTGCCAAAATCTGCAATGAAATTTTATTAATATAAAAATAAGAAGATGAGGTATGATTGCCAATGAGACAGCTATCCACCAAAGTTCAAACAAAGTGGATGTAAGCAATTATAGGCAACCGTACGGCCTTCAACAATGGGGTTAAACATGTTTGTGAGCGCTCAACACTCCCCCTAACCTGGGACAGTGGTGTAACAGTACAACTTAAGAACAAGATTAAAGCGTTTTTTTTTATTTCATACTTATGATAGTTGACTTCTATTTAAATTGTTTTATAGTCTCTTATAACTCTCTATAGAGTGACTCTTGTTGTTAACTTGTGTTTTACTATGCTCTATATTTCAAATGTAACAAGTGGTGAGACTATATTAAAGTATTTGTCTGGTCTTGTCTTGGTTGAGCTGAATATTTTAAGTTCAGGCCAAAAATAAAAGTAAAAGTGTTTGATGTTGCCTACCTACCCACCTAAGAAGCAGCATACCCGATAAAAATTGTGACTCAAATCGTATCAAATTTGTTTAAAAGTTTATTTCGTGCTCTACCGTCGTTTTCTTGTCTAAAACATGTAACTTATGTTGTTTGCAAAAAAAAAATCCCTACCTATCTACGCAACCCTACAAGGCATAATTTGTTACGGGTGGCCTACGCGATTGCTGTTTCTCCACCAACAACGTGGCATTGTCGACAACGAATTAGTATAATGTACGTAATCAGGGGTTGATAGTTCGCAATCAAGGGTTGATAGTTCTTGTGAAATATTCTTCAACTTCATTAAAAACAGCAAGTTACACAACGTTTTCAAAACACACTGCCCACGAAGACTTGAACGTTTCGCCAAATGATCGTGGAAAGATAAATACATTATACTTGCAAGGTCATTCATTCATATATTCCGAAAATAGCAATGCAATATTATTATTGAGTATATTCAGCGTGTTACTGCAATTATTGCATATTTATCAAAGCTTATTATGGATAGAAGAATGGAGTTATGGGTTTACGTTATATTGGCATTCATTATAAGTCTTACAATCTGATAATTATTATTTCAAATGAAATGAAAGGGGGTATTGAAAATTAAGTAGTTTTCAATTTTATCCACAATAAAATATCGATTGAAAATAATATGATGAAAACTTAAATTAACAATGATTAATTTCTCCCTGTGAGTAATATAACAATAGACCCCATTGCGTTGTTCTTTCGAGAACTATATGCATTGGTCCCCCTAAATGTATAATTTACTATCTTCAGGGAGACATTATGAGTCATGTAATATTTTTAACAATTGTATAAATGACGCGGCCATTGTCATTTACAATTCAAATAATTATGAATTTGACATACGTTATAATTATATCATCTTCACAAGAATTTCAAAAGTGTTTTAGAATAATGTGATTTGAATAAGTGATGTATAATAGCTTTCAAATATGTGTGGACCTCTGTCATCGACCTTTGGACTCGTGGAAACAAAATGCCTTTGATCCTAGTGTAATTATGTACCTCTTTAGGTAATTAAAGTTTCAAACATTTTAAAAAGGTAACTATTAAGTGTCAAAACAAGTAATTATAAAACTGTTCCTAAACATGTCAAAATGGTGTTTTATTGGATTTTATTTTAAAAGCCTTTTGAACGAGACCTCTTGTCAACAGCCACACAGGTTATGAAATTTTTCACATTGCACTTTTTGATACAAAACAAACTTCATTTCCAGTCAAATCAATTGATTTGTATTACTTCGAACCAATTTAATCAAACGTTGAAGTTTTTATTGTGGTGGTCCTGTTCCAACGGAAATAATTGCAAAGTTTCTCAAAGAGGGCCATTGAATACTGTTTCGAATCGATTGACCTTTATGTCCTGGTGGCTTTATGATGCGCGTACATATCGTAAATGTTCCGACGGTTAAAACTATGATTGATAGACGATGTTATAAGCCAGCAATAAACTATAAGCAACTAGACATCTGCATAAGCAACAACCGAGATAATTATAAATGATGACTGAAAATGTAGACAATGTGTCCTGGGTACATACAGCTGTTAAATAAACAGTGTTTTAAGTATGACGTCCAGTGTCTGTTACATATTTTACAATGTTCTCAAACAGTGCTTATCCAAAATTTAGCTTAGCGGTCTTTACTGGTACATGCGACAATATTTATCATCGTATTTCCCTGTTCTTATGTCACCCTGCTCATTCGTTCCATAATACTTGTATAAAAGAGTGTTGTATTATGACGTTAGAATGAGCATGACTTATCAGAACCTTAGAGTGTGAGTGCAGAACGTATCCTTTTTACTTCTAGTAGGTCTACCAAGCTTACAGTGTTGAGTGCAAAACGTATCCTGTTTACTTCTAGTAGGTCAACCAAGCTTACAGTGTTAGTGCAGAACGTATCCTGTTTACTTCTAGTAGGTAAACCAAGCTTACAGTGTTAGTGCAGAACGTATCCTGTTTACTTCAAATAGGTAAACCAAGCTTACAGTGTTAGTGCAAAACGTATCCTGTTTACTTCTAGTAGGTAAACCAAGCTTACAGTGTTAATGCAAAGCTTATCCTGTTTACTTCTAGTAGGTCAACCAAGCTTACAGTGTTAGTGCAAAGCTTATCCTGTTTACTTCTAGTAGGTCAACCAAGCTTACAGTGTTAGTGCAAAACGTATCCTGTTTACTTCAAATAGGTAAACCAAGCTTACAGTGTGAGTGCAAAACGTATCCTGTTTACTTCTAATAGGTAAACCAAGCTTACAGTGTTAGTGCAAAACGTATCCTGTTTACTTCTAATAGGTCAACCAAGCTTAAAAAATGTAGGATTTACTGTGTATAGTTATAAGATATAAGACAGAAATAATTAAAGAAAAACTAATTCAATAATTCAAATATAGCTTCCAACCGATAACTGGGGAATAGAAATATGGTGACTTTGGTCTTCTTCCGACTGGTAGTAAAACCATTGCTTAAGTGGGGCGTCTGATCGGCTTTGCGGCATGTACAAATAAGTACGCACCCACGTCCTGTCAGATTGGGGACGTTACATACGATGCCTAGTGTAAAGAGAGTGTCACGCCCTTTTAGAGGTGACCTGTTGCAAGGCAAAATTTCTGGTACAATCAAATATACCCTTATTTGTCTTATATTTTGTTAATTTGTTCTCGTCCAGAACATGCATGAAATATTCGCCACTGAAAGTTAAGCAACCAACAATCAATCGATCAATCAATGAAGCAATCAATCAAGTATAGAAATATTTAACGGGTGACCTAACCACACATTGATTTACGAATGCGCATATATCATTGATTATTATTATCAGTGTTGACTAGTTGAAAGTTTTTCGATATTTGAGTTTTTCGATGAGTTATTCTTTTTATTTATATTTACCATGAACTTTTCTATGGAAATAAAGTAAGAAATACAAGGAGCCATATATTTTTCGAAAACAACTATTTTTACTCGGGATAATTTAGAGTTTGGCATGTTTTATGCATATCAGGGACATATATAGGGACAGTGCTAGTCGTATTTGTGAGCTGGATTAGGGAGGTGGATTCAAGTAGAGGAAGTGACTTCTAGGATCCAGAAATGAGTCTTGTGTACATGTGACCGGAAAGGTGTATTGCGCATGGATAACGACAAGTCACTGGACCGGAATTGAATAATTGATTCCGTGATCTTGGATGGGATTACTGCACATGCATGAACGAAATCGTAATTTCCTGCTATTTTTGGAATAGGACTGGACTTGGATTTTTCTGCCATTTTTTCGTTCGAAAACTCTCTTCTTGGTGGGTAAGGTGTGTGATTCTCGTGGTTTTACCTTAGGTTTCAATGGTAAAATGTTGTTCAAAAATAGAAAGAAAAGTTGATTGAAGCTATTCCATGAATAGACCAATGGATTCGTTGGAAACTCAACCAATGGGAAGGCATGTAACGGAAAGTTTAGTCAATCGTAAACCTTATCACTGAGATGTTTGGGTGCTTTCTGTGATGTCCGTGTTCTCCTGTCCGGGTGAGGAACGGACATAGGTTCAAATTCCGTAGGAATGAGGACACTTTCTGTGGGATTGCGTTCTCATGTTCGGTTAATAAACAGATAAATCTAAATTCTGGAGGAAATACTTCCTAAATTTCACAAAGGGAGATAACTGTGTTTTCCTGTTATTGAAAAGATTTGTCCTATTTTTGCAGGGCTGTCATAAGAAGTCCGCTCTTTATTTTCGTGGGTAAGTTTGAAATAGATTTTAGCTACTCTCGCAGCTCATATTATGCTGATTTCAGTCTTTTCAGTGCTCTTACTGCTGCTGCTGCTACGGGTTGGGGTGATGCTGTTGCCTGAGGATGTTTTTTGTTGCTGCTCGAGAGTTTGGTATTACTGCACCTGTTGCTGCTCTAGGATTGAGTATTACTGCTGCTGCTAAAGGCCTTGTTGTTTGTATTTTGGTTATTTTTAAGTGAAAGAAAATAGTACGGATTGGAAGTGATGTTTTGAAGCGGGAGTTGGAAGTGGCAATAGGGAGCGATCGGGAGTTAATAATAGTATGGGATGTAATTGTGTTTCGTGTAATTTTAAACCTTAAATTTACATGTAACAAAGTCGTATTCAAAGTTCAAAGGCATTACTGATAAAAAATCGATATGTTCTTAGTTGTCTTTATCTTTATTTTCAGACACTGGTTTAAATCCTTTTAGCACTTCATCCAGTATCAACTTTCTTTTTCAACAGCATGCTCACAAGTTTTGATGGAGTCGTAATCTTCCTCCTCCGTCTTGTTGTATCGTTGATCCTCTTGTGAACTAAATCACTGGCAATGTATTGCTGCTAAATCATGTTTAATACATCTGTTTCCAGACTCTTGTCTGTAAGTTGTTTTCATTTTGTAAAAGACCAGAGCATTGTATTCCGGTTTATCACAACCGCCTAAAGCAAGTCGAAAACAATTTCTTTTGCAATCATTTGATGAAGTTCTGTTTTCTGTATCATTGGACAATAGTTTGAGTTTATGAGATCTCCACTTATTTGCAAACATTTGCTTCGAGTCGCTCACGGCTGATCTCTCGATATTTTCTGCTTGCCCACGGCTTCTTCGATCAATTAAAGATTTGCTCAAGATTTATCGTATTTTTGTGATAACTTTTAAAGAATTCAGATTGATAATAAAGCGGGTTTGATTATTTCGTGTTCCAAAGAGAGATATGCTACCCGTAGCATAATGTAGCATACATAATATACGGCATCCTAAAGTTAAGTTTTAATAAGAATTGCACGTATTCAATAAATATTAAGATTTTACAGACAAATTATCTTTTTAAGGGTGAACTGCGGATAGTGAAAACAAGTTTGCATATATATCAAATTCAATTAGTGGATGCCCTCAGGCCAATCTGTTCAGATTACGGCATTCATTTAAGATGCACTTACACAACTGACATATTATCATCATACGATATTGTATTCAAAACTATAATGTGTCATTTTAAATTAAATGCATAGAATAATTATATATTCTTATGAAATGTACACTATTATGACAGATCAAAGGATTATTGGACCACACAATGACAACAAATCTAATTAAAAATCATAATAATTTGCATAAAGTCCTTGCAAGTGTTTCTTTCTGACAAATCTTATTACTCAATGCATTTTGTTATCTATTTATTGTATATAAAGATGCCATAGTTTTGTACCGAATCAAGTGTCTCAATATGTAAGACGGCGTTATATTCTAACAAAGTGTCTTAATGTCAAAGGCGTTATATTCTAACAATGCATATTTTATTAACGATATTAAAAATCTATCGAATATACTAGCTTTCGTCTATGAATAAAGATTTAGAACTTGAACGGTATTATTACAAGTATAAACGTACATGCAGTAAGATTAAATGCTCGATCGACTGTTACGACACCGTCCCGTCCGGGATGGGGAGAGAACTGAACACTCACAAACATGTTGCCTCATTGTACATATACAAGTCCTTTTATCCCCTTTGATATAAACTAGTTTTTATCTTAATCAGGAACATGATGGACCAAATCTTTGAAAAGCCGAAGGTGATTTGATTTTCTGGTGTTTTTACGCCAATTTTAAGCGCCGCTTTTGGGCTATTTCGTGGCGGTCAGTTTTTATTGGTGGAGGAAGCCGGAGTGCCCGGAGAAAACCACCGACCTTCGATAGGAAAACTGACAATCCTAGTCAATTAAGATTGGAGTCGAGTGCACCTGCACGAGCGGGGTTCGAACTCACAACCTTTGTGTTGACTGGCTAGTGATTACAGTAGTAACTACTTAGACCACTCGGCCACCGAGACCCCAGCCGAAGATGAAGAGGAAGCTATATTCTCGATGTCTCTGCTGGTGGACATTTTGTCCCCGAGGACAGCATCCGCCCAGTGGTCGATGTCTCTGCTGTTTTGTCCCCGAGGACATCATCCTCCCAGTGACCGATGTTTCTGCTGGTGGACATTTTGTCCCCGAGAACATCATCCGCCCAGTAGCATAACATGCATGAATTTACGAAGATCTTTCGCCTCTCTTATACTATTAAAAGGAGGACAAAAGTAAAAAGTCTGTTAACCTGAATATTTACACAATAATCGAAATGTGTTCGTTCATTATTCTTCTGAACTTATGGATTTAAACATAAGCAATTCCGAAAAATAAACAACAGATTCTGAAATACCAATTTTAATTAAAAGAGATGCGGAGTATACGTTTTATATTATTTAAAATTTGATTGTGTCATACAAATAAGTTTGTACTTCGTTCTCGAAACTGGTCGCCGCAATATAGCCTTTTAGTGCTGATGCGGCGTAAAGCAATCACCAATAAATCAATCTTATAAATTGGCTCTTTTATTGGAACGGTTAACTGGTGCTTCCTAAAAATTGAACAATATAATAACGAAACTAGTGTTTAATAGTTTTATAAAAACGTGTAGATCAACTTTCCTCAGAAAAAATGTTGTCTATAGACGAAAACGAAGACATGAGGACTGTTACCAACCGCCTTAAAAAATCACGTGTCCGTAAAATTAATTGGATTGAACTCTTAATAAATAGGATACTTAGTTAAACTGCAATAATTTAAAACCTAACATTATCTTTCAAACGACGATTTTATTCAAATGAGTACAGAATTTAATAGTTCCTACTTAAATTTTAGAGTCGGTCAGCTGTCTGACATTAGTAAATTGTCACGTTTCAGTATAAGTTGTGAGATGCTAAACGATTTTAACAATTGGTCACCTAACATTAAAATTTTATGTAGCCTCTTTCTTAAAGGTTTTAAAGTAAAGCTTAGGGAATGTTGGACATACATTGTAGTCTGGATCTAATTGTAGTTAATCATTCATGAAAAATATAACCTTGAATATTGTATTAAAAAAAGTACTAATAATTTTCATTAAAAGCCCCAAGGAGAAAATTTACTTTACTAATAATTAATTTGTCCTCAGTAAAAGATTGCTCTTACTTTTTAGTTCTTTTTAACGTCATGACCTCTATGCGACTCCAAAAACGTTTGTCTTCTTGAATTTCCGACGAAAGTTTACCAAGAACGCATTTCGAAAAGAATACAAACGGTGTGTTTAATTTTCAGTCAGGATTATTCTTTTGTTTATTAGCTATCAATAAAATTGAGAATGGAAACGGGGACTGTGTCAAAGAGACAACAACCCGACCAAAGAACAGAAAACAGCCCACGGATACCAATGGGTCTACAACACAGCGAAAAAATCCCGCACCCGGGATATATATAAAAACTAATACATATATATACATATAAACTAATATAAACTAATATACAAAACAGATTGCATTGGCTACGACTCGGTTGATAATATTTTTCTCTTGGAGTGCATTCTGCTCTATCACCCTATATGTAATGTGGTATTTCATTTCGATTGTGCTGAATGTTCTGTTGTTAAAAAAATAACTGATTTTTTTGTTTTTTCTCCAGTTTTTGTTTGTTAATATTAACATTAAAATGTTATCCGCTGGGTCATGTGTTGAAGTATAATGTTCTTAATTTGCAACTCCTTTTAAAGAAAGCTTGACAGCAGACGACTGTTTTGTTACGATCTTTTGACGTTCCGATTCTTTAATTTGTGTATCAAACTTCCAAAACTTTTGATCTCAAACATACCTTCAGTGCAGAAACACGTTTCGAGGATATTGGCTTCACAATCTACAATATTACCCTGCTTAAGATTCATTTGGCAAAAAACATATAAAAGGAAGTGCGATCTACTATAACGACACGGTCATTACATTCAGCATCAGTGATTCGTGTATCTTTTAAGAGCTATTACAGGTAATTATTTTTATGGTCTTAAATGTCTTTAAAATTTATGTCGTAATTAGTAGTAATTAACTTATAATAAATTGGTCATCTTGACATTCCAGGTGTCGCACTGCGTCAGAGGGTTATATTTATTACAGTTAGTTATTATATAATACATTAATATATAACATTGTACATTGTTTAGTCTATTTCAGAATTCGTCATAAAACATCTGTGCTGGCAAAAAAAAATGTAGTAATCATTTTTTGATAATTTTTCTCAAATATACCTGGTAATTAACATCTGCTTTGAATAAATAACAGAAATTTTGATACAAAAACATCGATGAAAGCATCAGAAGGATCGATTTTTCAACGATAAATAGCAAAGGGAACGATTGCCATGCAATGACCAGTAAAACATGTTCTTTCGGTGAAAGAGCAATCAAACGAACTGATTCTCATTCACTCATGTTCTTGAAGATAGTTCATATTTCTCTCTCCGAATATAAGCATAATATTTACTTTGATTCGAAGACTAAGCACAACTACCGTGTTTCTGTTGCGAAGACCATACATGTACGGCATGCATGGTTACGGTTAACGTTCAGAAAGAATAATATCACTCTATATTCTGTATTCCGGATCTAGTTTCATAGTTTCAGTTCCTAAAGGATTAACATAGCGAATGAAAAAACAAAAAAAATCAAATTTGACTCTAGTTAAAGGACGACCATTTGATTCTCGGGGCGGGGGGAGAAGGGGGTATCAGGAATATTTTACTAAAAATGATTAACTTTTAACTTGGCCTGGTGAAAACTGAAATTATGTAACTTTAAGACAGGATGAAAATGAATATTCTGCAACACAAAATGCAGGAAACAAATTATGTGTACAATATCGAAAAGGCTGCGGTTAAAAAAAATAGGCATGCGTAACAACAAATGAAAAGAAACGATCATTCCTGAAAAAAATCACCCCCTCTCCCCAAATATTAAATGGTCGTCTCCTTAAGATTTTTTATGAAAATGAAGAAAAAGGAGATGCAAGGTTAACAGCCATTTAAGCAGCACCCTTCCCAAAGGCTTCTACCGGTTAATATTCGATACGATATAAAAGTGTCCATACAATATGTCTAATTCAAATTGCTCGATTAGAATATCTGCCATCAATATTTAATTCTGTCTAACTCAAATTGCTCGATCAGAATATTTGCCATCAACATTTAATTCTGTCTAACTCAAATTGCTCGTTTATAATATCTGCCATCAACATTTAATTCTGTCTAACTCAAATTTCTCGATTAGAATATCGGCCATCAACATTTATTTCTGTCTAACTCAAATTGCTCGATTAGAATATCTGCCATCAACATTTAATTCTGTCTAACTCAAATTGCTCGATTCGAATATCTGCCGTCAACATTTAATTCTGTCTAACTCAAATTGCTCGAATAGAATATCTGCCATCAACATTTAATTCTGTCTAACTCAAATTTCTCGATTAGAATATCTGCCATCAACATTTAATTCCCTGAACGAAGAAAATAGAAATAACAGTGTGTTCTTTACAGTATCTATATTGTTATAATAAGACTGCTTTTTATTATACCGTTGTTGTACTTTAGAAAGACCGAGCGAGTGGTGTAGTCAGTCTGAATGTGATCAAACTCAACTCGTGTAGGTCGCATGTTAGGATATTTAGAGGTCAGAACTACATATAATATTCGCAAGTGTCATAATTTTATAGAACTGTAATTACAGGATCAAAAATGTAAAAATTATATAGTTTTTAGTAACTTAGTGGGACGGTTCGATAGGATCACGCAAACAAAATATAATATACCCTAGTTAAGAATGATTTATTATTTAATATCCCCTATTATATAGTTCCGAGTGTGATTTATTACTTACTTTTTATTCTAAAACGATTGTAATACGAAATATCTGTCAAGTACCATTTCAGTACAGAAAACCAATTCAATAAAGTGACAAAATATAATCGAATCACCTATATTTTCTACGGATAAGAATATATTGATGCGTCAAGGATGTTAGTTTCTCCAGTTTTCAACTTTTACTTAATATTTAGCAACCCTCTGTCTTTTCCTAAGCCCATGCATTATTTTGTATAGCCCTGTATTTCTAAATATTGCTTTACTCTCACGGCTAAAATACTCTGCTGGTGAAATCTATGAAAGACCTGTTAATTAAGATAAATTTATCATACAGTTTAACGTAATTTCGTCCCACTGATTTGAAATAAAAAAAAACAGAAAACAGACTTCGTTTTACCTGCCGAAAAATTCAGTTTTTCAAAGCTTTTACCCCAAAAACAAGTACAGGGTTCTGCCTTTATTGTAACAATTTTGATCTATTATACATCATCCATTAAAAGAGAGATTCAAGATTTAACTTTGAAATATTGTCTTAAATTTCAGTAGCAAAAATGCTTATTAAATGCACATTCACGGTTCTACAATCTGTCGATACCTATCTCATATTTGTTTTTCGTTTATTGTTTTGTATAGTTTGTTCTTGTGCTGTGCAGTTAAATCACTGTCCAAGGTTAGGGGGAATGTTGGCGACCTAAAACACGTTTAACCCCCTCCCCACATTCTATATGTGCCTATCCCAAGTCAGGAGCCTGTAATTTAGTGGTTGTCGTATGTTGCTGTATATCATTTTTTTTTCGTTCATTGTTTTGTACATAAATCAGGCCGTTAGTTTTCTCGCTTGAATTGTTTTACATTTGTCATTTCGGGGCCTTTTATAGCTGACTATGCGGTATGAGTTTTGCTCATTTTTTAAGGCCTTACGGTGACTCATAGTTGTTGTTCTAGGTCATTTGATCTCTGGTGGAGAGTTGTCTCATTGTTAATCGTACCACATCTTCTTATTTTTATATTAACTGAATACAATGTACCAGATGAATACAAGAGAGATACCATTTCCATTTTAATGCTTGAAAATAAACAAAGAACAGGAATAAAAGCCCTGTTCATTGATAATTTTCTATGTATTGTTTGCGATTTTGTCCCATGTACATTTACTCCATATCCTTTCATTTTCTAATGAAGCAGAAAAACAGTGTTACCAGTACAATTTTGGACAATTTTGGAAGGTCGACATCGATTCACTTAAGAACAAAATTAGCACGACCTAAGCATAAATTGTAGCGATATCCATTGATAACCGTTACATATGTCCTTAGATGATCAAATGCGAGACTCTTAAACAACGTTTAATATTCCCCTTTTAGCTCCTAGTTATTATTTTGTTACTTTTTATTCTAAATCGATTTTAAAATACAAAAACTTTAACAAACACCATTTTAGTTAACTTTTCATATATCAGGGGTAAAGATTTGCCATCAAATTCAATTTTCGACGACTGACTAAAATCTTTACAATTAATAAAATCAAATATCTAGACAATTACAGAGTTCAACAGACATTATCAATAATAGTTTGTATTTTATTTCCAATACGTTAAGTTTTATATCGTTCTTGTACTTTTAGAAGACCTCGAGAGAGATGTAGTTTAATATCAAATATCTTTGATTTGTGCGTTTATTGCCATTGAAACCATTTGTTATTCGTAACGATCATAATAATATAAAGAAGCAATAACTGTGGGGTCAAATTTATCCACGGTTTCTTAATTTCGGATTATAAGAGAAAAAATAAAAATAAGGTTTTGATCTGTTATTCCAACACAAAAAGTATTTTTTTCTCGCTAAACGTCCTGTTGCAAATATTTTATGCATCAAACACGTCCAAATGGAGCCATACACCTCAAATACAAAAACTGTGACCAACTTGAAATCCATAGGATAATGTATTAGTAGGTTATGATCATATATTACTGAAAAAAAAAACAATCACCAAAAACAAATCCCCTTATAATATGAAATACCCAATTAAACTCCTCCATATGTATATTATAAAGAAAATGAATATGTGACTATTTAAGATGAACTGATATTTAATCGTGTTTACGGGTTTGACTTTTCTGCATTATTGACGACCCCTGTTTTAGTTGTCTAACATACAATGTAAACCTATATACCAATTTGCACCTGGGAAAATACATTGCTAAAGTTCAGACCAGTCTAGCGTACTAAAGTCTCTTGATATTTGTAGATTGGGTACAAATTAAAGTGCAACATGATCTCCTTTTTCACATTTAATTTTGTGCATCGTTATGCAATGAAAAAGCAATCAAATGTCAAACGACTACATCGCAATTATTGTATGACATTTTGTGAGGTCAGAGGTCTTTTAAATATGTTATGTCTAATTAAGCACATTAGTTTAACATCTATCTAGACGTGACAGGTTATAAAAACGTGGGATCTTTCTGTTCCAAATGGGATGTGTTCACTGGAAAAAATACTTTCCATGTTCATAGTGACTAATAGATAAATACATGCAGTTTATAATACGTTTCATGTTCATTGTGACTAATAAATAAATGCATGGTCTTTAAAAATGCAAACAAAACAAACTGTATATTAGTTTGATTTTGAATATTTGTTTTGGCAGCAATCAGCTTTAAAACAAAGCACTCCATCAAAATATTGAAAACACTAATATTTGGAAAATTTAATCCAATGTTTTCTTCTTTCCAAAAATATTGTAGCAAGATGGTATGTTTTTATAAATTGATGGAATGATTGATAGTTGTTTGCTTGAAGTCCAGTGGCAAATATTTGTAATGCATACATGTATGGAGAGATCATTTCATCAATAAATACAACAGGTAGGTTCAGCAAAGTGGGTCGACAGAAGTTAAGGAAGATAAATTTGGACTGTCCCTGGAAAAAAATGGTATGTTGAATACACGGCAGACATATTACCTTGCATCAGACCACCTATCAAACCCCTCGGTGAGTTGATGCAAGGGCTCTTTAACATTAAGTGACCGTGGCACTATATAAACACGATGTTTTGAATATTTTCGAATAAAAAATGGCATTCTATTTTTACACCAGATGTCCTAAATGGAACATTTCTAATGATGAAAATGAATACTATAAAACATAACAAGAGGAATGACTATTCACCATTTAAGTTATTAAACTTTGTAATTAAAATAGTATTTATTTCTGTATTTATATTTGTCAGGAACTTTTTCTATACAACCTAAATATTAATAACGAAAAATATCTCTTAACAAATGAACAAACTACATTTTTAACAAAAACATTGACACATAGAGATATTTTTATTTCAAGTCGTCAGCAAAATTTGTTAAAGTTTCATGTAGATACATAGATTTTATTATACACGACCTTTAACGTGAAATTTTATAAAGTTCACTTTCATACTTTTATACAATCATTCATAATTAAATGGTAAAAAGCACGCAAATTTGTTTTTACTTGATTATTTCGTACCGGCTTGTCTTAAGAACAGAAATTCCTCTATTGAAATAAAAGTGAAAACGACTTATTAATTTCTATTTATTTTTGAAACTGCCAATAGTTTAATTGAATTGAATTGAATATTTGCTGATTGAATCTTGTTTAAGTGTCAACAGTATATAATATGTCTGCGGCTTTATTTTACTTCTTCATAATTGATTATTGAAGATGTACTGCACAGTTCCTCCCTCTAGCCCCTTCTAGTAACATTGTACCTTTAACACAGACAGCTCTTCTGTAGGTACTGATTTTTTGTCTATATAAACGTCATTATATTTCGACAATAAATATCTTAATATTAGACTCATCGCAATGTATACATGTAACACTGCAATATAAGAGAATAACGAATGTACTTAGCTTTGTGGTATAGTATCAATCAAATCGAGGCCAAAAGAGTTAACTTTGGTTTAGAAATATGTTAATCCCTTGGACTTCTCCCGTTTCGGCAGTTAAAACTTTGAGGTGTCCGTTTGGCTGTGCGGGATGTATAAATACACAGCCACGTCCGGTTGGAATGAGGACGTAAAATCCGATACCTCATGTAGAGAGAGTGCCATGCTCTCTTTGCGTTAAAGAACCCTTGCAACAACTCATTGAGAGGTACGTAGGTGGCCTGTTGAAAGGCAAAATTTCTGTCCCTATCCTACATTAGCTCATTTTCCAGCGGTAAAATTGAGAATGGAAACGGGGAATGCGTCAAAGAGACAACAACCCGACCAAAGAGGCCACCTTGTTTGAATTTCCCCGCCCATCATCCTGATCGATCTACTTTGCATATCCTTCCTTTTGTTTTCTTTGTTCTCTTCCTGAACATGCATGAAATATTTGCCACTTGACAGTAAGCAGATATAACAACCAGTCAATCAAATCGATGGCGATTTATACCAGCTAGCTCGGGATGTACTAAGCCTCGTGGTGTAATATCAACCAAGTCGATGGCAAAACTTGTATATACCAGCTAGGTTGGGAACAATCTTGTAAAACATATTCTAAAATAAGTAGATACAGAAAAAGAAAGAAGAAACAAAAAATAAGACGAACAAAAGATTTCCCTAATCTATGAAAGACATGTATAACAACTGCGTGAAATAAACTATTATTCTTATAAGATAACAACAAACGACTGCTGTTTTTAACTTACAATGCACGCTTTATTTTGTTTTCTCATTATACTTGTTTTCTCTCCTTTCTTCTCCCTCTCTTGTGTCGTTGTCATAAGATTTAATAGAGTACATTATAAAAACGCATACCAGGCTTATAATTTTTAACGTAAAACAAATAACTCATCGCTTGAACCTAAAAAGTTGTAAGGCCGAATCAAACACGTTGTTTAGGGCATTGTTAATAAAAAATTCGGAAGTGTTGTTCGTAATATCGACGACGAAGGCCATCTTTGCCTGGGGGTACAAAACCCTTAATGTTTCAAATAAAAAAAAATATTTTAATCAATAGGCAATCATTCTTCGTGTAAGTTTTTAAATATTTGTTGATACCTTTATAGTTAGTCAATACAATAACCGCAATCATACCACAAATGTCATTTCAGACATATTTTGAAGATATAACAGGATTTGTATACCATAAATTGACGAATTTCTGTTTTTTTCTCACGGGTAATTTCATTAACCATTAAAATTGACGTCTATCTCAACTAATGAAAGCAATAATAAAACTGATTATGTCGGTTGCAGGTGCGATAATCATCAATCGAATTTTGAAAAAATATAATAATTGAAAACATTTATACTTTATTTTATTATTAAATATCCTAACTAAAATTTAAAACCAATTAAAATTAAAATCCATTAAGACTTTGGTTGCAGTCCATTTATCGTCTTTAATCATATACATAAAGTTTCCGGTTGCAGTTCACTTCTTTTTTTTTAATTACTGGCACCATCAGGTACCACCAATGTTTTTATTACGCATGCATTTAAAATGAATATTTAATATTTTTTTCTATAACCAAAATATTTTCTACCGTTGTTTTACTTATGTAGTTATAGATACTGGCTGTTTAAAATTCTTAAAATGATAGATTGATTGTTTATTAACGCCCAGTTGCAAATATTCCATGCATTTTCAAAATTAACATTAAGAACAAATCAATTAGATAGACAAATGGGTCGACCGGCTTGTCTTAAGAACAGAAATTCCTCTATTGAAATAAAAGTGAAATCGACTTATTAATTATTTTTTGAAACTGTCAATAGTTTAGTTGAATTGAATTGAATATTTGCTGATTGAATCTTGTTTAAGTGTCAACAGTATATAATATGTCTGCGGCTTTATTTTACTTCTTCATAATTGATTATTGAGGATGTACTACACAGTTCCTACCTCTAGCCCCTTCCAGTAACATAGTACCTTTAGCACAGACAGTTCTTCTGTATGTATTGATTTTTTGAATATATAAACATCATCTATATTTCGGCAATAAATATCTCAATATTAGACTCATCGCAATGTATACATGTAACACTGCAATATAAGAGAATAACGAATGTACTTAGCTTCGTGGTATAGTATCAATCAAATCGAGGCCCAAAGGGTTGACTGGTTTAGAAATATGTTAATCTCTTGGACTTCTCCCGTTTCGGCAGTTAAAACCTTGGGGTGTCCGTTTGGCTGTGCGGGATGTATAAATACACAGCCACGTCCGGTTGGAATGAGGACGTAAAATCCGATACCTCATGTAGAGAGAGTGCCATGCTCTCTTCGCGTTAAAGAACCCTTGCAACAACTCATTGAGAGGTGGCCTGTTGTAAGGCAAAATTTATGTCCCTATCCAACATAAGTTGCAGTTCACTTCATTTTTTTTAATTACTGGCTTCATTATACTGCTATGTTTGTCTGTCAGTATTGCTTTATATACTGCTATGTTTGTCTGTCAGTACTGCTTTATATATTCTATGTTTGTCTGTCAGTACTGCTTTATTTACTGCTATGTTGGTTTGTCAGTACTGCTTTATATACTGCTATGTTGGTCTGTCAGCACTGCTTTATATACTGCTGTGATGGTCTGTCAGTACAATACTGTATTATATACTGCTATGTTGGTCTGTCAGTACTGCTTGATAAACTGCTATGTTTTTCTATCAGCACTGCTTTTTATACTGCTATGTTGGTTTGTCAGTACTGCTTTATATACTGCTATGTTAGACTGTCAATACTGCTTTATATACTGCAATGTTTGTCTGTCAGTACTGCTTTATATACTGCTATGTTTGTCTGTCAGCACTGCTTTATATACTGCTATATGGGTCTGTCAGTTTTTATTTTTACCTTTATGTTAATCTGGCTGTGTTTGCTTTTCTCCAATGTTTGTCTTTCTGCAACCGTTTTTTAAACCAATGTTGTTGTTTTTTGTACTAAAAGCTGTTTTATGTCACTCGAAGTTACTTTTGTTAACTACCGTCATATTATATATTACAACTATACTCGTTGCGTTTAATGTCTGTCTTTTTTTTTCTTTTCTGAAAATTAAAAGGTATCTTAAAAGAACATTAATGTTATAATAACATACACTGAGAGTAATGATTTGATACTAGTCTTATTCAACATATGAATCCAGAACCCTTTCTCTTTTTCTCTTTTTTGAAGATTTTCTTTTAACTATATCAAAATTGAAAGTCCTACGGAATAATATCTGTAATCAAAATATTGGCATTCAAATACTATTTACATGAAATGTTTGAAGATTTGCATTGATTCGAGTGCTGTGTGAGTATGAAATATCGATAAGAGAAATCAAAATTATTTTACATTTGATATTTATAAACAATAAACTACATCAAAGTTAAACCAAATATCTTTTTAAAAGTAGGTCAGTTAATATTGCTGTTTGAAAACGACGCTTTGGACGTCACTAACGACTTTGAAGTCCTTTTGATTGGTACAGCGTTAAAAATCACCAACGATCCGTTCAGAAATAATTTCCAATAATTAATATGATTGAATTACAATATTTGCATGTCGTTTGTCGTTAGCTTTGTACAATTTAATTTAGCTGTTTAAATTATTTTATTGTGTATCAGTGCATGGAATAATGACCCTATTTTAACGTTAAATGGACCATGTCGCTCAAAAACGGAAAAAGGTAGTCTTTTATTCTACGACATTTAAGGAATGACTGTAATATTTTTCTGTCTATGAAGAAATAACATCAAAATGTGGTGCACACTGAATAACCCGCGTAGCGTGTTATTTTAAAGTGTGCACCACATTTTTTATGTTATTTCGAATAGACAGAAAAAATATTACAGTCATTTCTTATAATTTAATTCTTAATTCCATTTTAAACCGGTGTAAATCATGAAAAAACGTTGATGACGTCAAGGTCACATGACAAAATTATGTCTATGATAAACAAAACAACGTCAGCCAATCGGAAGACGCGTTACATCCAAAACAGGTATGCATCGTATGAGAAGTTAATTCCTAACATCCTGCAGAATTCTATATAATATTGAACAGATTGCTTATTAAATTTACCACAGAAAAATATCTTAAAACATCTGTCAGAAGATACAGTTGTTTCACTGATCAATGAATAATCCGTGTAATTGATCTGGTAGAATGTTAACAAGACTACCCCACCCATCATGTGTTGTTCATTTTACCTCTAAATCTCAGTTTTTAACTCCTATAGCAGTATATTTACATTTAACTCACTTGTCTTGCTTATTGCAGAAATTCGAATGCACAGTTGTGAAGGTCATTCCATACTCAAATTAATTATCTTCTTATAGTTAAACTTGCCTTTAATTTGGCTGTTACTCGTCTGTTGTAATTCCTTCACATTTTGATTTATGGGGCTTTTATTACTTATCTTTTGATTGGCTCCTCGAAACGGACCGAGTAGTGACCTATGAGTATGAAAAAATCTGCAAGCCTATAGATCACACGTAATGATAAATTCTAAATCGTCGGACATCTGGGCTTATATGAATTAGCATAGATAGGGTCAATTTCTTTAAAAAGAGTGTCCATTAAATGTAAAATTCATCAGAAACAGCAAAGTGGTTGATTTGAGCGCAACTGATGAGTCTTATGAAGACGAAACGCGCGTCTGACGTACTGAAATTATATGCCTAGTATCTTTGGTGACTTTTGTAAGCAAGTGAATCAATTTAACAAAGACGACAACAGGTTGTGATCTTATAATATTACTTACAGCTAACTGTCACATATACGTTCAAATACCATAGTGAATATGTAAAACATAAAAAAGTATATTTATAATAAGGCGGAGTTAACTTGCTCGAATAGAAGTACGTGAATGCATTTTGGAATTTGGAATTGGGTATTGTTTATCTTCTAATATATATGTTTACCAGGAAACACGTGTTGCAAGAGCTAAAATTACAAAGCATCTGCATATACTAGGCTTCTGAAAATCTATTTATTTCTCATTAATCTTAATGAATAAATATATCTTAACTGTTAAATACTTGACACGTTTGTGTAATTTAGTCTGCATTTCAAAGAATAATGTAACACAAATCAAGCATTCAGATACGTAGTGGGGAAAAAACTAGAGTAGAAATAGAACAAATATGTATCTCTTGTATTACTTAGAATGCAGCAGAAACCTCAATCGATAAACGAAATAAACAGACATCTTTATTACTGTATATCACCAAATGGTCTAAAAGCTCTTAGCGCGAAAAGGACCACTTCGGCATCGTTCATTAATGTTCACCGGGGGTCGATGCTGAGGCTATTTTTTTCTATTTGAACCCCACAATATATATCCTGTTGAAGTCAAGGCCATTCTCCCTTTGGTTACCAATCGACCTCATTTTATTTTATGTTGATTTAATCTCGTCTAGTTTATGATCATCGATATAACATTGTTTTGCTGTTGTAGAGTTAAACACCAACAATCAACCTATCATTTGCCAAAAGTTTACACAATGCATGTGTATCTCATAGTGTACACAATACATGTGTATCTCATAGTGTACACAATACATATCTATCTCATAGTGTGCACAATACATGTGTATCTCATAGTGAACACAATGCATGTGTATCAAATAGTGTACATGTGTATCTCATAGTGTACACAATACATGTGTATCTCATAGTGTACACAATGCATGTGTATCTCATAGTGTACACAATACATGTGTATTTCATAGGGTACACACTAAATGTGTATCTCATAGTTTCATTTTTAATTGTTTTATTCATATTTCCAGCATTAAGAAATAGGAGTTGGTACATGTATGTTGTAAATGATTTCGCTACCATTTTTGATTCGTTTTTTATAGAATGTATGTGTGCGTCTGGTTTTATCTTCAAGACCTATCTTGAAAAGAGAAAGAACTCTGTACCGTTCCAAGATAGATCATATGAAGAAGTGGGGAGAAGTTATACCCGACATAAAAATAGGTCATTCAAATCAAACTTATTAATAATCGGTCTTACAATCGTTTCATGATTTTTAAAAATGATGTGTCAATGAAGAAAAAGTTTAATCATAGATTATTGTATTGATGTAATACCTTATTCTTGAACTGTATAGCTTAATGAATTTTAGAATGAGGTCGTGCTTCTCATTATTATCCTGTGTAATGATTTGTGAACAGTTGTTTTTCTGTGCGCCATTTTTCTTTTGTTCAAGGTGTTGCGTGTGCTTCTTCGGCTTATAATTTTTTATTGCCCTCGGTCTAAACCTTACTTTATAGAGATGGTTTCAATGTCATCAACTTGAGTGTAGCAACATTTCAGTAACATCTGCGTAAGGTAAACATAGCTCCTAGTTGATGCGATATTCCAGTGCTATCACTAACTTTACTATCGGGATTGTCTTGAGGGAGACAAGCTGCTTACAAGAAAGTTATACAGCCAAGTCTTTGAATAGTTAGTAACTGTAATCTGTTTGACATCAATACGGATGCCAACAAAGTTTGATTTACCGGCATAGAATGTCTGTATCGCAGATAACCACAGATCATATGTTCCATTTGTCGTAGCCATAATTCTGTTTATGGCCACCGAATACGAATAATTACTGGATTTATGATACTTGTAATGAGTAACATGACGTGTGCCTCAAGTGGAATAGAAACTGTTTACCTTTCCGGAACACCCATTTTTCGCTTTGTTCCATTTTTTATTTTCCGAGACCGAGTAGTATTTTATGGTCACTCTGTTGTTTGTAGATTGGTCATTTCTTTTGACCATAATACTGCCTGTCTTTTTTTTAAATCACCCATTGGTAACTGCTGAATTGTTAAGAATATTTATCTTTTTATTTTCTTATGAGCAGAGCTAGTTGACATTTCAAATTTATTATATCTATACAGTGATCATAATTTATAACAATTAGTGTTTGTTTAATTGGCTTTCCTTTTAAAAGTTAAAATTATTTCCATTAATTACTTACTGACATGTCCTCTCTGATTTAAAAAAAGATTAAAGCAGTACGACATATATATTTTTTAACAAAATAGATGAACTTATTAGTAATAAGAACATCTATATTTTCTAAAGAAATCCAATTTATCAATTAGACAACTACTACAAAACGAATATCAATAAACCGGAAACTCGTTTGTCATGTGACAATGACCTAGATGAAAATCTGTGTCGACCAAGTGTTTGCATAGACCTCTGCAATTGCAGCGTAACAGCCCGATTGACAAGATAATCAATATATTTGACACCTGATTGCAATTTAAAACCTCTTATCATTTCAATCTACAGGACGATGTTTGTTTTTCGACCTTAGAGTTACCTTCCCAAACATAAATCTACCCTAGACAATAGCATTGGTTGAACCGCTGATATCTAAGATTAGAACTAGTGCCTAATTCAGCTGTAAATCTCCTAAGAAACAATTATTGTACAGGTGTTATATTTTAAGAGGTTTCCAGTGCATAGTTTTATGATTGAAGATGTAATGATTATACCTTATTTTATCCCTCTATACACGTTATGTAATAAGACAGGTTTCATTCAGTTATTAAGCTTATTGTGTTACAGGACACAATATTATGAAGATGATAAATGTAATTTAACAACCGCAGAGTCGATTTAGGTAATCAACTGGAAAAAAGTTCTTTCATTTCTAAACTCAGAAACAAAATTAGTGTATTACTTGTGCCTCACTTGTCACCTTTAAATGCAGCTAAGCTTTACTAAGTCATGTTTGTTTGCAAGTTAGGTAAAAGGTCCAAGTATTAGTTCAAGAGTTAAAAAATATAATTTGAACTACCAGTTTCAAAAGAGCAGAGTAAAGATACTTGTGAAGAGTAGGTAATGAAACCATTTGACACTTGCCTCGATTATTCTTCACTAAGTCTGAAAATAAACGCCATAAATACAAAAGGTCTACGACCATTCAAAGGCTAACAATTAAGTGTACCAAAGTAGTTACAAGTGGTGGGAAATCCACACAAAAAACACATACACCTTGAATTAGGAAATTAATCAAAGACGCACCGAAAAACAATTACAGAAATAGACACGTACACAATTAAAAATAATAAACCGAGGAAAATAACAAAACAATAACAATGAAACCAACATAAACACAAAACGAGAAACAAAGTCACACACATACACCCTTACGAAAAAACAAAACAAAGATACGTCAACTTGCAACAATTCATTTTCGCTCATAAAAAGCGTCAAAACAGTCGTTGAATATGCATGCATCATCAGAAATTTAATTGCCTTTGGCACATGGCAAAAATATACTATCTCCTTTAATTAACTGAGGTATGAAAACTTTTTGTTTCGTGGAATATCGTTTGGAACAAAGTTAGTATGTCTTCCATTTTGCATTGATTTTTTCAACATTGTTTAGAAAATGTTCCAATTATCAAAATCCAAATGGAATCTTGACACGTCTTCGAAGTATGAATCAAAGAAGTCGCATTGGTATTCAAATGGGAATTGTATAAAAATTATATGCGAATGTTAAGTGTGGTTTGGTCCAAATTGTGAAGTGAGAAAATGTCCTTTTTACGACTCGACCTTTTTAGGTATTTGTAGTATTTTAGAAGTCACATCATGTTTTAATAAAGCTATTCATATTTTTACTAACAGTGTACTGAATACATGATATTACACATCTTAAACTATTTGTTACGGGTACAGTTTACATTGTGACAAATATTTGTACGGAGTTCCTGCGTGTTTACTAGATTTGAGTATAATGACACATACTACAATATGAAGCATAAAACATGTAATTTGTGCTACAAATAAGACAATTGGATTTAATCACGACTTCTGAAGTATATGACATCTTCCGTTAATAGGTTATATATAATTGAATGTATTAATATAGTGCGTGGCGAACACTTCCCCCGGAAGTACATGTAATACGAACGAGGATGAAGATGTTGGAGTTTCCTTATCCTGGTATAACTTTTCATAAGGAGTGATTGAACAAAAATTTAACCTTGGTGACTTAATTTAAATCATCAATTTCAGTCGACAAATGTGTGATGATGAACGATGCAAAAACGATGTCAAACAGTATAACAGTATATTCATCTTGGGGTTCTATTTTCAAAACCAAATTTCATATAAAAATTCATAAATTCTGTACAGCTGGTTGTGAGCATTGCAGACGATCGTGTTTTTCTGCATACTGCACACGGTACTCATATCTAAAATACATGTTATTAACATTGTAGTATACAGTTGATGCATAGTTGGGTCTTTTATCTTGTGTAGACGAAACTCGATTCTGTTGCACTAAAATTATAGGCCTTGTATTTTTGATGACTTTTAAACACTGGATATATTCCATAGCTGATGGTCGTTACCGAAGGTATCACCAGCTTTGTATTCAGCACTCCGATCTGGCAGAAAATATCATGACGTAAATTTGCTATTCACAGATTCTAGAACAATTCAAAACACTAATGTTTAACTACCCCATGCACAGATTGCCTTACCAATGAATAACACTTCTTTTCAAGATTTTGGTTTACAATGCTTTACAATTTTGTTATTGATTTGGCCTTTCAACTGTTTTGATTTGAGCGCCACTGCTAAATCTTGTGTAGATGAAACGAGCGCCTGGTGTACTGAAGCTTTAAACCTTGTATATTTGAGTATTTACAACCACTGGATCCATACCACTGCTGGTGGAAATTTTGTCCTCCTTGGATACATGTATCACTAGCCTAGTAGTCGGCTCCATGTTATAAATTTACTGTTCATAAACTGATTAGATTAGTTCAAACACTAGAGTTTAAGTATACCTTAGGCACAGATGGTCTTAATCAGTTTTCGCTCATTTTTATACAAACAGAATATTTTGTTTTCAATGCTCTTCAACTTTGTTTTTGTTTTGGCCTTTCGTCTGTTTTGCTTTGAGCGCCTCCTCTGAATCTTGTGTAAAGGAAACGGAGGCATTGTGTTTTAAAATTATAATTATGGCACCTTTGATGAATGTTTGCTTAAATTCAATTGTTTAGTCCTAGATATATGTCCGTGCCTTTGTGGTGGTATAAATGTTTGAAGTTATATTTTGTAATTAAAAAACGTTATGTTACAGATATAACGAATGAAAGTTTATAAGGGAAGACCATAATACCTATTTAAGATGTATTTTATAAATAACATCTATTACACACAGTTATCTATGAATATCAGAGAATATCCCGTAAATCGACGCTGCCACCCTAATCTTGGTGAAAGGTATCGGATACTTAAAATCAAGAAAAGCAACAGCAGTTCTCTCGTGTATATAAAAACTTGCATGTACCTTTCTCTATATAGAAGGTTATTGTATGTACCTTTCTCTGATTAGAAGATAATTGCATGTACCTTTCTCCGACTAGAAGGTTATTGCATGTAACTTTCTCCGACTAGAAGACTATTTCACGTACCTTTCTCTGGCTAGAAAGTTATTGCATGTGCTTTCTCCGACTAGAAGGTAGCTGCATGTACCTTTCTCTCCGACTAGAAGGTTAATGCATGTACCTTTCTCGGACTAGTTTATTACATGTACCTTTCTCCGACTAGAAGGTTATTGCATGTACCTTTCTTTGACTTAATGGGTATTGCATGTAACATTCTCTGACTAGAAAGTTATTGCGTGTACTATTCTCTGACTAGAAGGTTATTGCATGTACCTTTCTCTGACTAGAAGGTCACTGCATGTAACTTTCTCTGACTAGAAGGATATTGCGTGTACCTTTTTATCTGACTAGATTGTTATTGTGTGTACCTTTCCATGACTAGAAGGTCATTGCATGTACCTTTCTCTCTGACTACAAGGTTAATGCATGTACCTTTATTTGGCTAGAAGGTTATTGCATGTACCTTTCTCTGACTAAATGGCTATTGTATCTACCTTTCTCTGACTAGAAGGTTATTGGATGTAACATTCTCTGACTAGAAGGTTATTGCGTGTAACTTCCTCCGACTTAATGGCTATTGTATGTACCTTTCTCTGACTAGAAGGTTATTGCATGTAACATTCTCTGACTAAAAGGTTATTGCGTGTAACGTTCTCCGACTAGAAGGTTATTGCGTGTAACTTTCTCCGACTAGAAGGTTATTGCATGTACCTTTCTCTGACTAGAAGGTTACTGCATGTAACTTTCTCAGACTAGAAGGTTATTGCGTGTACTTTTCCTTGACTAGAATGTCACTGCATGTAACTTTCTATGACTAGAAGGATAATGCGTGTACCTTTTTATCTGACTAGACTATTATTGTGTGTACCTTTGCCTGACTAGAAAATCATTGCATGTACCTTTCTCTCTGACTACAAGGTTAATGCATGTACCTTTCTCTGACTAGTTTATTGCATGTACCTTTATCTGGCTAGAAGGTTATTGAATGTACCTTTCTCTGACTAAATGGCTATTGTATGTACCTTTCTCTGACTAGAATGTTATTGCATGTAATATTCTCTGGCTAGAAGGTTATTGCATGTACCTTTCTCTGACTTAATGGCTATTGTATGTACCTTTCTCTGACTAGAAGGTTATTGCATGTAACATTCTCTGACTAGAAGGTTTAAATTACTGCATGTAACTTTCTCAGACTAGAAGGTTATTGTGTACCTTTTTATCTGACTAGACTATTATTGTGTGTACCTTTCCCTGACTAGAAGGTCATTGCATGTACCTTTCTCTCTGACTACAAGGTTAATGCATGGAACTTTCTCTGACTAGTTTATTGCATGTACCTTTATCTGACTAGAAGGTTATTAGATATAGGAAGATGTGGTGTGAGTGCCAATGAGACAACTCTCCATCCAAATAACAATTTATAAAAGTAAACCATTATAGGTCAATGTACGGCCTTCAACACGGAGCCTTGGCTCACACCGAACAACAAGCTATTGTATCTTTCTCTGACTAAATGGCTATTGTATGTACCTTTCTCTGACTAGAAGGTTATTTCATGTAACATTCTCTGACTAGAAGGTTATTGCGTGTAGCTCTCTCCGACTAGAAGGTTATTGCGTGTACCATTCCCTGACTAGAAGGTTATTGCATGTACCTTTCTCTGACTAGGAGGTTACTGCATGTAACTTTCTCCGACTAGAAGGTTATTGCGTGTACCTTTTTATCTGACTAGACTGTTATTGCGTGTACCTTTCCTTGACTAGAAGGTCATTGAATGTACCTTTCTCTCTGACTACAAGGTTAATGCATAAACCTTTCTCTGACTAGTTTATTGCATGTACAAAAACATGTACCTTTATCTGGCTAGAAGGTTGTTGCATGTACCTTTCTCCTACTAGAAGTTTATTGAATGTACCTTTCCCTGACTAGAATGTTAATGCATGTATCTTTCTCTGACTAGAAGTTTATTGCATGTACCTTTCCTGACTAGAATGTTATTGCATGTACCTTTCTATCTGACTACAAGGTTAATGCATGTACCTTTCTCTGACTAGAAGGTCAGTGCATGTACCTTTCTCTCTGACTAGAAGGTTAATGCATGTACCTTTCTCTGACTAGAAGTTTATTGCATGTAACATTCTCTGACTAGAAGGTTTAAATTACTGCATGTAACTTTCTCAGACTAGAAGGTTATTGTGTACCTTTTTATCTGACTAGACTATTATTGTGTGTACCTTTCCCTGACTAGAAGGTCATTGCATGTACCTTTCTCTCTGACTACAAGGTTAATGCATGGAACTTTCTCTGACTAGTTTATTGCATGTACCTTTATCTGGCTAGAAGGTTATTGCATGTATCTTTCTCTGACTAAATGGCTATTGTATGTACCTTTCTCTGACTAGAAGGTTATTTCATGTAACATTCTCTGACTAGAAGGTTATTGCGTGTAGCTCTCTCCGACTAGAAGGTTATTGCGTGTACCATTCCCTGACTAGAAGGTTATTGCATGTACCTTTCTCTGACTAGGAGGTTACTGCATGTAACTTTCTCCGACTAGAAGGTTATTGCGTGTACCTTTTTATCTGACTAGACTGTTATTGCGTGTACCTTTCCTTGACTAGAAGGTCATTGAATGTACCTTTCTCTCTGACTACAAGGTTAATGCATAAACCTTTCTCTGACTAGTTTATTGCATGTACAAAAACATGTACCTTTATCTGGCTAGAAGGTTGTTGCATGTACCTTTCTCCTACTAGAAGTTTATTGAATGTACCTTTCCCTGACTAGAATGTTATTGCGTGTACCTTTCTCTGACTAGAAGGTCAGTGCATGTACCTTTCTCTCTGACTAGAAGGTTAATGCATGTATCTTTCTCTGACTAGAAGTTTATTGCATGTACCTTTTCCTGACTAGAATGTCATTGCATGTACCTTTCTATCTGACTACAAGGTTAATGCATGTACCTTTCTCTGACTAGAAGGTCAGTGCATGTACCTTTCTCTCTGACTAGAAGGTTAATGCATGTACCTTTCTCTGACTAGAAGTTTTTGCATGTAACATTCTCTGACTAGAAGGTTTATTGCATGTGCCTTCCTCTGACTAGAAGGTCACTGCTTTTAACTTTCTCTGACTAGAAGGATATTGTGTGTACCTTTTTATCTGACTTAATGGCTATTATATGTACCTTTCTCTGACTAGAAGGTTATTGCATGTAACATTCTCTGACTAGAAGATTATTGCGTGTAACTTTCTCCGACTAGAAGGTTATTGCGTGTACCATTCTCTGACTAAAAGGTTATTGCATTGACCTTTCTCTGACTAGAAGGTCACTGCATGTTACTTTCTCAGACTAGAAGGTTATTGCGTGTACCTTTTTATCTGACTAGACTGTTATTGCGTGTACCTTTCCTTGACTAGAAGGTCATTGCATGTACCTTTCTCTCTGACTACAAGGTTAATGCATAAACCTTTCTCTGACTAGTTTATTGCATGTACCTCTATCTGGCTAGAAGGTTATTGCATGTACCTTTCTCTGACTTAATGGCTATTGCATGTAACATTCTCTGACCAGAAGGTTATTGCGTTTAACTTTCTCCGACTAGAAGGTTATTGCGTATACCATTCTCTGACTAGAAGGTTAATTGCATGTACCTTCCTCTGAGTAGAAGGGACTGCTTGTAACTTTCTCTGACTAGAAGGATATTGCGTGTACCTTTTTATCTGACTTAATGGCTATTGTATGTATCTTTCTCTGACTAGAAGGTTATTGCATGTAACATTCTCTGACTAGAAGATTATTGCGTGTAACTTTCTCCGACTAGAAGGTTATTGCATGTACCTTTTATCTGACTATAGATATAGGAAGATGTGGTGTGAGTGCCAATGAGACAACTCTCCATCCAAATAACATAGACTGTTATTGCGTCTACCTTTCCTTGACTAGAAGGTCATTGCATGTACCTTTCTCTCTGACTACAAGGTTAATGCATGTGACTTTCTCGGACTAGTTTATTGCATGTACCTTTATCTGGCTAGCAGGTTGTTGCATGTACTTTTCTCTGACGAAGTTTATTGCATGTACCTTTCTCTGACTAGAATGTTATTGTGTGTATCTTTCTCTGACTAGAAGGTCATTGCATGTACCTTTCTCTCTGACTAGAAGGTTAATGCATGTACCTTTCTCTGACTAGAAGTTTATTGCATAAACCTTTCTCTGAGTAGAGGTTACTGAAGTACCCTTCTCTGACTAGAAGGTTATTGCATCTACCTTTCTCTGACTAGAGGTTACTGTATGTACCTTTCTCTGACTAGAAGGATACTTCATGTACCTTTCTCTGATAAGAAAGTTGATGACTCGTATGCATGTGTCTGTTTGTATGCCATTTATTGTGCGATCCTTGTCATTGTGTTATGCAGGGATATCCGTGCCTGACAGTGCTCTACATATCAATGACAGTACCATAATTAATTAATATATCTTACATGCAAAACGGTCCAATCCAAATAAAACAGTCATATCTTTTGTCACATCTTTGTCATAAAAGACAGAATAGTAAATCTGGCTAACACTTGTCTGGTATACAAATAAAAAAATAAATGTAAACTAATTTTCTAACATTCATGCGTATTAAAAAATAACAACTACATCATTTCAAAATATCAGTCTATTGAGCATAAATCATGTTGTTTTGCATGTAACAAATAAATTATCATACAAAAACTTTGGACTTCTATCTATATAATCACACCTATAGAATTGAGACAGGTGCGCGACGTGTTATCAATTAATATTGTCATAATTATAAATAAGTACTAGTTATGTCATTATAATTCATATTGAAGATTCTTACTTAGATAAAGCAGTTAAAAGTACATACTGGCTAGGGATCAAAACCACATGACATACACAGACGCAAACGTGAAATAAAAAGTACGTACTGGCTAGAGATCAAAACCAGACACAAACGTGAAACTTATGGTCAGGAAATATGAAGTTAGGAGTGAGAAAGTTGTAATTAATAAGCTTACTGAAGGTTAATCTGACGGATAGAAAGAGAAAAGTGTTATACATTTATCTTATATTAATTGGCTCTGGTTATCTGTTACATATGGTTTAACCGAATTATACAAACATATGTTTTATGTGTTGTGAAAAATCGCCAATACGAACGAATGTCAGTTTTAATAGTAATGGAAATGTTTCCGAATCGTCGATACGTTCCCCATATATTAAAAGAGTAATGCATACATCTTGGATTGAGCATTTCTTAATTGACAATTTAAAAATGAAGATATTGTATATATCACGTGGTTTATCATCAAGCTGAAATATTGTTTTTTTCCATATCATCATTTCATTTCTTAACAACAACACCCTATGTAGCTAGCGTGTCGGAACTCATTTGACATTGTATATGCGAAGTCTAAAGACCTATGGGAATATATGCCGATATTAGGCGCCAGGGACATAGAGGGGACAAATATAATTGTAATAGTTTATATAATAGCATCCCAACGATTTGCTATAAGACATTTAATACCAATGTTTTTGAATAATCTTAATTGTACGTCGTATTGTCTACATGAAATCAGAGTCAGACACGCAATCTCTATATAACATCACACAGACAACGTTCTCCTCAATTTCTAACAATGTCGATATCAATTATGAACTCAATCATTGTTTTCCATTGTCGAGAACAGTCAGGCCAAGTTCTCAAATTCAGGATACATACACGTACACGTATATGCTGTTTCAGATGTACAGAACAACCCAATCTGATTGAAATGCCGATACTGTATCCACGCTTTGCTTACAGGGAAAACAATGCTTGTATGCATGCAAAGCGTTGACATAAGATTTGTATTTCAATAATATTGAGTACAACCATCCATTTGATAAGGAAGACAGATAATCTGTATAAGGTTTTTCTTAATATGCATGGTATTATGTATTGCAGTTGATTTTTCATCTTGTCTGTTAAAATGGGCACATATTTTTATCTTGTCTGTTAAAATGGGCACATCTTTTAATTTTTTGTCATAATGAAAGTACATTGTTACAGTTTATTATTGACTAAACTACACTGCTGCGATACATAGAGTAATTATAAAGTGTTTTTCCTGTACTATTTTTATATAATGTTCTTAATAAAAATGTACCATTAGTCATTCCACAGGGGCCTCGGAGACCGAGTGGTATATCACTAGCCTGTCAACATTGAGGTTGTGGGTTCGAATCCCGCACGTGGAAGGTCGACTCCAGTCTTAATTGACTAGGATTGTTAGTTTATTACTGAAGGTCGGTGGTTCTCTCCGAGCACTCCGCATCATTCACCAATAAAAACTGAGCGCCATGAAATAGCAGAATAGTGCTGAAACTGGCGTTATACACCAGCCAATCAATCAACCAATCATTCCACTAATCGATATCTAAGTGTAAAGATCTGGAGAAACTATTTCAATCCGCAACATGTCAAATGTCTTCCCCAAGTCAATTAACCTATCATTTACTCGGTTTTTTAAAAGTTATATTGCAGTTTTTGTATCTTTGGAAATCTTATGTCGATGACAGATCTTTGGAAGTCTTTTTACACACGAGTCGATTAAGAGTTTGAAATACTGTTCAAGTTCTCTCTGAATATGTATTTTATTCTTTTATGAAGTTGAATTGTTCAGCTTATCTGGTAAAAAGGACATAATATTACATTGTGCGTAGTTATAATGATGGCATCTAGGTGACTTTTGATTTTTTCTGTTCGTTGCTTACACACTGACGTTTACAAGAATGTATTTCACATCGTCTTTTATTCATTAATACTTAGTCTATAAAAGTCGCCTTACTTTTTGATATATATATCAAAATCGAATAAAAGGGATCTGGTGTATCAATCCACGACATCAAATCCCTACACACACTCACCAAAAACTGAAACAAAGGAACATATAATTGTTTGTTACTCTTCATTCACGAGTACGATAGTAATTCAAACGGAGTTATCAATACTATAAATAAGAAGATGTGGTATGAGTGCCAATGAGACAACTCTCCATCCAAGTCACAATGTATAAAAAGTTAACAATTATAGGTCAAAGTACGACCTTCAACACGGAGCCTTGGTTCACGCCGAACAGCAAGCTATAAAGGGCCCCAAAATGACTAGAGTAAAACAATTCAAACAGGAAAACCAACGGTCTAATCTATATAAAAACGAGAAACGAGAAACACCTATGAACCACACCAACAAACGACAACCACTGAACAACAGGCTCCTGACTTTGGACAGGTGCATAAAAAAGCAGCGAGTTTAAACGTTTTAACAGGCGCCAACCTTTACCCTAACCTGAGACAGTAGTGTAACATTACAACATAAAAAGACACACTATAAAATATCAATTGAAATGGCTTAACTCGATCAAAAAGACATTTAAACAAAAACAAGTAAACATACACCGAATGAATAAGTTTGATCTATGACACAATATAAATACAATATTAAAACGTACGTGCTACTCGTTCTTCAAAATTATCTTACATGAAGAACTGTTTATCTTCCAGCTTCATCAGTTAATGCTCTTTTGTAGATTGAATGTTTTGCTGGGTTGCTGTTTCACTGATATATACCAATACCTCTCTTTTTACTCATATTCATATTTGAAAATTGAATGGATAATTTGTTCGTTTGGTGGCATGGCTCTTGACGTTACAAACCCACAATATGTATGCATCCAGCTTTCTGGTTTTGGACTTTGGGCGTTCCAGGTGCAGGTAAGTTCAGAGATGCGAGAGGATTGTACAAATAATGTTATTTTCATTTTGTTTACCCTTGTATTTATATTTTACTTTATTTTGTACTTTATCGAGAAAAATGTGCATTCTATATATAGTATGTACTATCAGTTAAAAAAAACTTTTTTGTTGGCGTCTTTGCCAAATTACTATCAATTACCAAAACTGTGTTGTTGGCGTCTTTGTCAAATTCAATATCAACTACAACAACTTTTTTTGTTGGAGTCTTTGTTGGATTTATTTGTATGTTTGTTTGAATATTTTAGTTAGTTGTGTTGTATGTATGTGATGTATGTTTACACATTTTTGGCTGCTTGATCCCAGTTCTTGTCACATTAACCGTTTATGTCTGTTTAGAGTGCTCACCCAATTTTGTCAATATAACGGAACTATAAACAACTGTTATACAAGTCGGAGGTTTAGCTAGCTATAAAAACCAGGTTTAAAATACCAGAACCAAGTCAGGAATATGACAATTGTTTTCCATTTGTTCCATTGGTTGATAAAGTTTAATTTTGTCAGATTTTATGGACTTTGAATTGGAGTTCGGTATTTTGTTAATACTTTTATACTATGATACTGATCAAGAGATAATCTATAGGTCCTCGCACAGCCTTCAATAATCTATATAACTTAAATGAGCTTTCCAGACATTTTCATGTCATTTGGGTTTTTTTCGTGTGTGTCGTTGAATTGCAATCTCGTTAAAGTCAAGACAAAACCAATGGCTTTATACAAGTCAATATAATAAAATGACAATCACGAAGAACACGTAGACGAAATTCAATGGTCTACATGCTTCGTGGCTCACAAGTAAAATGAAAACAAATGTAAATAAGTTCTAATTTTAATAAATAAATCATTCGTTTTGAATGTTAACAGATGTAAAAAAAATAATATTTACAAATACTGTTTTTTATATAAAAATATTGTAACAAAATACAACAAAAACTGAGACAACAAAATAGAACAATTCTAGCGCTTTCACAATATACATACAAAAGGATCATATCAGAATGTCAAAAAGGGGCATCTCAGAATGTACAGTGTCACAACAACCACTTTTTCACTAATAAGTGCCGGGTACCTAGTTGAGTTTTTTTTTCTGCGGTTTTTGAAAATCGTTCAATGTTTGGCTCTTCAATTTAAAAACTTCCATTGCACCTTATGAATGTTTTTACCTTTGATTAAACGTCTTGGAATATAGAAGTTTATTTTCGGTGTAGTCATTTGTGATAAAAGCAAAAAAGAATATTTAAGAGAACCGAAACATTGTCTTGTATATATATTGACATTCATCACTTGTATGTACAAAATAAATTATAGTTTTCGCGATGATATATGTACACATGCTTATTGAATTGACAATTATATTTATTTTGATTAATAGCACGTCTATTTCCAAATTAGAAATAGAGAAATGACGAAGAGCATACATGAATTTACAAAATGGAAACTTCTTTCTCTCTCGTTCACTATGTAAAATGTCGTTTTCACATTTTGAAATGAAACATTGCACATAACGCATTATATATGTAAATGTCTCTGAAATCTTAATCGTTTTGCATAGCACTACACTGTGACATTGAGAACTAGTTATCACATATGCTTTCTGATACTGCATCTTGCGTTGCCAGGCAAATGCATTGTATGGATGAATGCTACGCGAGTTCAATCAGAAAATTGCTTTCTATGTCCTTACTCAAGCGTGAAGTAGCTCAAGATATGCTTGAATGGGAATGTCTGATAATTAACCACATGTGCTTACCATGTACTACTTCTCAGTGGATTTCTTTGTGTTGCATTTTTGCGTATAAATCATTAGCGTGTGGTAGATTGAGTTGTGAGCATACAAGTTTATTTTCTTATCAATATGACATTTTTTATTGTACTCCTGCATAACAGTACTAACCCAGTCTGATATCTTCCACAACGGAATGAATTTAGCTTGATTCATGTCATGTGACAATGATGGTTGTAAACCTATACCTGCTAATTGTAAATTGGACTGATGTCCAACATACAAAGGTGATCCATTCAATAACATATCTGTTTTCTGTTTTGGTTTCTTTAAATAAGAACACAGATAATCAGTTTCTTTACATGATCGTAGCTTTCCTTTTCGTATTTTTAGTTTTGATTTGGCGCCTTTTCTTATTCGTGCTGTAACAGTAAATCTCGGGATTATTTTTGTAATGGTTTTGAATTGACGTTGTGTAAGAAAACATGGAATTGTTCCATCAAAATCGTTAATTTTATCTGGTCCCAAATGAAGTAAAGCAATGTCGTAATTCTGCATTTTCAGCGATAGTAACGGATGTTTGATTACGCTCATTACTTTGGCCTTAAGTTTGCCATGACCTATTTTTACGATTATTTCATTTACTGGTACATGATCTAGGGCAGTTGCTCCAACCAGTGCCCAGTTTTCAGCCACAAGAATTCCATTTGAAACGGGAGCATTTCTCCAGTCATACACAGTCACATGTTTATTTATCAACTTTCGATTCATTGTCCTGAAAATTAAAAATGAAAAGAATGGCTTAGTCCTAACGTCGTGACTTTGACAATTTCCTATATGCATGTATTATTTTATTAACTAATGTTTTTTTTTTTTAATTTTATTTATGTTTTAAGTGATATAACATTTTGAACAGGAAAACACTCTGTCAGATTTATGTTTTCATTTCTCTAAGTTTCCAAACTTTGAGGTTTCGCCGTTTCTAGCGAATGACTAATAAGATAAAGGCATCAAGCGTAGAAACATCGGTATGTTTCTCTTTTAACTTTTAACTCCGGACACATTTAAGCATCTGAATTTTGCTGGAATATAACTAATATAAATTTAAAACATTAAAAACAGCGGAAGAGACTAAAACCTTGTAGCATATACAGGTCTTACACTATTGCAAAAAAGCATCTTAATAAGGAATTGATTGATTTTTTGTTTTTTACTTCCATGTATTGCCAAGTGGTAATTGTTGCATGCATATTCAGGACGGGAACAAATTAACAATTAAAACAATAGGTAAATGTAGGTTTTGTAAGGTACGCTCACCGGGATGAAGGGCAGAACTTTAGACTGCAACAGGAAAGGAGGATATGTTGGATAGGGAAAGAAATTTTGCCATGGAATAGCCCACCTGCGGACCGCTCAGAGTTGTTGCAATGGATCTTCAACATGCAGAGAGCGTAGCAGTCTGTAAACGAGGCGTTGGTTCAACGGCCCAATTTAAAAAATATGTGGCTGCCTAATTAAACACCAAGCACAGCCAAACAGTCACCCCACTTTAGCAAAGGTTTTACTGCCGGAGGTTCATGATGAACAAAGTTCTATATCCAAGTCAACCATTAGGGTTTCTAAATAAAGGAAGATGGCAACAGATGTCCGCAGAAGTAAATTAAAAGTTTTAAATCAAAATTTCTCATTTGATTTTAAATTTGAATAAAGTTATTTAAACAGTTAGACGAGACAACTTAACTTTGCGCCTTAGACATAAAAAGAATTGGTTAGTCCTAACTGCCGTATCTTTAATAATATCATATGTCCTACATTCATGTAGTTTGGTTTTTAACTAATATTTAAAAATGTTTGTTAGATTTAAAGTTATATAACATTTTGAACAGAAAAAAAAAACTCTGTCAGATTTATATTTTTATATCTTTAAGTTTCCAAACTTTGAGGTTTTGCCGTTTCTAGCGAATGACTAATAAGATAAAGGAATCAAGCGTAGAAACATCGGCATGCCGTTTCTCTTTTAATTTTCAATTCCGGACAACTTTAAGTATCTGAATTTTGCTGGAAGATAACTAATATAATATAAAAACAATCAAAACAGCGGAAGAGACTAAAACCTTGTACAGAAGTAAATTAGAAGTGATAAATCAAAATTTATCATTTGATTTTAAAATTTGAATAAAGTTATTTGAACAGTTAGACGAGACAACTTACGAGACAACTTAACTATGCGCCTTAGACAGATAATATACAATTTAGATAACAATACACAGAATATTAATAGTTCATAAATATATAGTTAGCAGCTATCAGTCATTTTAACATTTTACAAACTTACAAGCGTTCGGTTTAATAAAAACGGTCTTGCATGTTTTAATTTTTTATATGTACTATTGGTCTTATAAAGACATATAAAAACATAATTAAAATAGAACTTGGTTTCATATTTCAAACTATATTTAATACTATTCATTAAAGTGCAATGTGATGTCCTAGTGACTGAAATTAAATATATCACATGCTACAATGATTCTTTTCCTAAGAATTTAAAATAAATTAAACTGTATGCATTTCGGGAAAACAATTGACTTGTACTGTTCAATCGAATTTTTACTGTTGTATGTAAGGCGAAAAAAAAAAACAATTGCTTTTCGAAAACGTTTCCTGTTATATTCAGTGTATCCAATTGAATATGTTTGAATATAAAATTAGCGGAGATGTGATGTAAAGGTGACAGCAGTCCAACAACAAAAATAAAGTGAATTGTGTACAAATATGAAATAAATGGAGAGAATATCGACCTGACAGTTCATACCACCATTATTACAATATAATGTCGAGTTTACCATTTGCATTTTGTCCAAACTTAATTTCCAAAATACAAAATATACAGTTTGATTGTTGATTATACATATGTCTTTGTCAATTATTTTTGTTTTGTGTCGCCTATGGGTCTCATACATTTTGATTGTTAGTTGCTCCGATATCGTTTGGTATACCTTCTTATACATGTATATATATTAGATTGTTACACAGTTGCTTCGATATCGTTTGGTCTATTTTCTTATACATGTATATAGATTAAAATGTTAGACACTTGTTTCGATTGCGTTTTGTCTACCTTCTTATGGAGAGATTAACGAGGAGATAGGTCTAATGTTGTATTTTAATTCACAGGTAAATAGGTTAAATGTACTTATTTAAAATGCAGCCTTACGCCTGACCAGGTCGGTGACCTTACAAGAGAATGATTAGACTTAACGATCTGGCTTAATCGTACGTAAATGACTAAATCAACAATGTATGTCACAGTTTTCTTGGTCAAACAAATTATCAAACGAAAAACGACATTATGCAAAACTAGAGATCAAGTCAATGATACAACCACAAAGATTAACATGTAAAACTATCACTAATTAAATACACAAAACATTAAAAGACTAAGGATAGATAAATGTGGTCTATTATTATATGTAGAAATTAGAATACTTGGTCGTGTGTTTTCAAGGAGCAACGAATCGTCCACCATACTTGACGTTTGACGGTAAGCCAACAAACAATCAGTTAACCCTTCTGTAATTTAATTGATTCATCAAAATCCCGAAATTGGCAAAATATATTGAGACAACATAAAACAATTTACAAATTAACCGTACAACAATACCACCGGCTACTTACAAGGAAACTAACTATTATACTATTGATTTATAGTTGTTTTCGTCCAGTTGCAATTATTTCATACATGATCAGAACGAGAAAAAAATTGACAATTAATACAATAGATAGGTCGTATAATAGAGGTTGTCCGGGTGAAGGGTCGTATAATAGAGGTCGTCCGGGGTGAAGGGTCGTATAATAGAGGTCGTCCGGGGTGAAGGCTAGAATATTTGGAATTCCACTAGAACACGATGTCAGATCGGTTATAGAAAGAAATTGAACCCTGCAACAGGCCACCTACTGACACCTAAAACAGTTGTCGAAAGGGTTCTTTAATGTGCAGAGATCGTTGCGCTCTTTGTACATAAGGCATCTGATATAACGTTAACTTCCCCCATTCTGACCGGACGTGGCTGCGAATCTCTACATCCCGCACAGCCTATAGGACGCCCCACTTGGCAGGGGATTGCCGGTCGGAAGAAGACCAGGGTGACAATAGTTATATACCCCAATAACCCTTCGTGTGGGTTATAGGAAGAATGTGGTATCTAAAGCTTTATTTTAAGCTAAATAAAAGCTTACTTTTTATTATTGGACGTCTTTTTGTTAAATGGTCCATCACTGCACGTCACATCTACTCGTTCTCTGTCGTTACTCGGTTGTTTACATGTGAAATCTTTTGTGGTAAGATCTGAAATCTGTAAAATATAATTGTCTGTAATAATATGTACAAAAAAAGTTACATAGTACAATTTAACTGGAAATTTAATACTCGAATAAAAAAAAACCTTATGCTGGAAACAAAATCTTGATAAACTGCATGTGTGTGGTATTAAAAAGAGTTTTTGTTAAGAAATCTATACATGTAGCTATAGAACGTAATTATATAGGACAGAAAATAATATACAAGAAATATTTCGTATATTAAGTGCAACTATTTTTGCCTACTGGGAATCCTAGTCTTTTCTCACATATTGTCAATAAATTGAAGGAAGAAAAACATTGGCATATTTAAAATATGGAATAATAAAACGATCCATACCTTCCATCCATGAAGTTTTGATGGAGTCTTACACATTGCTTCGTCTAACATGTCGAACTTCACCCGTTTGCTGATGGAGGGATCCATTATCCAGCCAAGGTTACAATCACACTTCCATGGATTCCCCTGGATAGACATTAGTGATGACGATCCCAGCAGGTTCACTATTCGTTTACTCATCGTCTGTAGATTATTATGGGATAGAACTAAGTCTTTCAGTCTTAAATACAAGTTAGCTTTCACGTCCACCCAGAAGATTTGGTTATTACTCAAGTCAAGTGTAGCAATCTGAGGCAAATGTTCCAGAATTGTAAAATTAAAACTAATAAGCATATTATGTTGAAGGTCCATTTCTACGACGTTCGGACAACCTTTAAATGCATCTTTATCAATTGATCGGATTTGATTTTTACCAATATCAAGTTCTTCTAAATTGTCAAGTCCAATAAACATGTTGCCGCTTATTTGTTTCACTTTGTTTTCTGAAATATCTAAATCTATTAAGTGTTTTAGGTTATGGAAAATACCATTATTTAGGTTCTTAATCTTGTTTTTCCGTAATGAAAGTGAGGCGAGTTTAGTGAATTCCACAAATGCCATGCTATGCATTCGTCTGAGTTTGTTATTTTCTAAATTTAACACTTTAAGATTCGGAATGCCTCGGAAAGTAAGTGCAGATAATCTTTTTAGATTATTGTTAGCGAGGCTAAGTGAAGAGAGTTTTGATAAATGATCTTTCTCGTTGAAATTAAATGCCTCGTTTTCTATAACGCCGACGAAGTTATCATTTATTTTTAATTCCTTCATCTCTTTTAATCCGGTAAATATACCCTTGATGATCTTCTGTAATTTATTATGTGATATGTCTAAATATTGGAGTTGTCGGAGTGATAAGAACACTTTCTGTTCTATTTCTCCTATGTCGTTCCTAGAAACGTCTAGTCGTATAAGAGTTTCAAACTTTTCAAACGTTTCGTTCCCGAGATTTGTTAGTCTATTCGACGAAAGGTATAATTCCCGCAGTGCATTTAGGTCAAGAAGATTTGCTTTCGACACTTCCGGTAGATCATTTGTTGACAAGTCTAAAACCTTCAAATCCTGCAAATTTCTAAACGCACCTGTATGAATTAAACTTATATGGTTTGCAGATAGAAGTAAGTCCTGTAAGTTCATCAAATTCATGAACGAATCCGGGTATAACTGCGTTATTTCGTTACCTCTTATTGACAAGCTCTGCAGTGCGTATAAATTCTTAAACCATCTCGGTCTGATCATCCAAAGTCTGTTGCCATCAAGTAAGAGCTCTTTCAAAGCCATGTTTTGATCGAACACTTCGTCATAGAAATCAGATATGTTGTTCCTGGACAGATCCAGTTTTTCTAGTTTATTCATGGAAGAAAACAATTCTTTTTGTACGGATCTGAGTTTATTTCCATTTAGATAAAGAGCCTTCATGTCGACAAGGTAAGTGAAGACAGTAGACGGTAGGAATCGGATTTTATTATCACTAAGTTTCAATTCCTGTAGCTGACTTAGTCCGTTAAAAACGGCAGCTGACAAATGTTGAACATTATTATTTTGAATGGATAATATGTTCAGGTTTCTCAATCCGTGGAAAATGAATGGATACAGAACGCCAATATTATTCCCAGATAAGATCAATTCACGAAGCAACGCATTTCCACGGAACGCATGTCTGTCGATATATCGGAGCTGGGTATCTGATATCGTCTTCAAATGATGATCTTGTGGGGAATCGCGCTGTCTTGATTGCTCAGCCACGTGACTGCTATCTCCGTAGATGACCATCTTTGTGACGTCTGAAAACAAAAAGTGATACATATATAGACAGGGATTGATGCCCATAATCCAAAAGGATTTGAGGAACAAATGTAGTAGCCTGGTTAGATGCCACTTAAAACTTATTAAGTAAGCAAAATGAAAATACATGAATTTTTTTTTAAATTAATATAAAAAATAAGACTATGTGGTATGAATGCCAATGAGACAACTATCCACGAGAGTTCAAATGAAGTGGACGTAAGCAATTATAGGCAACCGTACGGCCGTCAACAATGAGTAAAATAAGCATGGTTTGTAAACATCTGTAAATTAACTAGAAAGACCACCGTTAGTCTTTATGTACCTTGTTAGATCTAATGAACAATACTATGTCCTATTTGTTTTAAATAGAAAGGTATAGATGTTGAGAAAATGATTGATTGATTGTTGGTTGCTTAGCGTTTAGTGGGTAGGAAAATGAATGGTATTTAGATATATAAATGGGAATATATCTTTATTGCTGTTCTTCACATTAAAAGGCTAGTCAAGTTATTTTTCTACTGTTGTTGCCTATGAAAAACTATAAAGTGAATTTAAAATCATACTTTGTAGTATTCGTATTATATATCTAGATGTTTAGGGAGTTGTTGCTGTGTTAAAACAATTGATATTAATCTATTTGTAAAACTTTATTTTTCTATTGCAGTTATAAAATTAAAGTACATTTATAGAGACTTTAAAGTACAGAACTTTATTCAGTTGTTTGTATCGTTAAGATAAATTGTTTTGTCATATTTATCGCCACCTTTATATAGGATGTCAACTTTTTTCTATGATAAAGAGTAAATAGATATGAACAAGCTCTATAATCGGTTATATCTTTGTGGGAACATCCAATCATAACCTGCTTCACAAACAATCAACGGCATTAACATGATCGGTCTAAGTACGAAGGCTTCTGAAACATGATACCAACAACGATAGCGGCCAAATAATCGCTTGAATGATAATTTTCATAAGGTAGTTCATTCATAAAATGTATATCAATAGTATGTAAATTTTCATTCATAAATTAGTTTTTGTACGATATGTGTGACAAAGTACGTCAAGATTGCCATACGTGATAACTATTAAAGGGGTAGGTTTGTAATGTGTAACAAAATGAATTTGAAATAATATTTCGCGATTTAATTTGTTTCAACATATATCATTATTAATGTTACTTTTCGAGAGAACATTATTTTTTTATGATTGAAAACTTTAATTAAACCAGGTTTTATGGTCGTTTTCTTATCATTTTATTGAGGTATAAAGAAAAATAAGTTTTACTAATATTAATTTCATTTCAATATTTTTCTCATATTTCAAAATGACATAAAAACGTCCTTGTCTATATTTTAAAGAGTATTTTACAGTCCTTAAAGGCAACACTTCAGTTCAGAAAACAATTCATGTCAAATGATATCCAGTTTTATAGCTAAAGAAATAAAATCCAGACAGTTTATGCATATTTTTGGAAACTCGTCAAAGGCTTGCTTCTTAAGAGCATGGTGAATGGAGAATGCGCAGGACATTAATTTTCTCCGTGTAATACTGTCCTCATATTTTACAGTTTAACTGTCATTTAGATGAGACCTGACACAAATCTCCCTGGCAGCTCAATATGTGTCAGTTTCTGCAAGGTAATCTTTTTACTTGCTATCTTAATCTTATTGTTAAAAGTCAAAATGTTTAAAGTAACCCTTAAATGTCAAAGTATTTTTTTCTCTTTAATCTATCATTTAATTAATCCCCATATCTTAATATGAATATTTGCATATTAATTTTCAAATCATTCTTTTATATGTTCTTGTAATTCCATCTGAAATGCGAGTAAAACTTTGACCAGAGGTATATAGGTTTATTTGTTATATGTTCATGTATTAGTCTCAGATGAAATATGAATATCTTAATATACTAACTAAAGTTAAAATCTAAGTCGGTGCTATGAATTAATTTTAAATTAATTATAAATGAAACAACAATACTAATCCATGTGGATTAATTCACAATGTCATTATTGGTGTTAAAATCCTTAAAGTCAGTGCACATATGTATACAAATGATTCCATATCTTTATTATTTTCATATTTTTCTTTTGCTTGAGTACCTTAATTCATCCAAAGAAAACTACTAAAAATATAATTAAAATTCATATTTGAAATTAATTATATTATAAGGTTGTCGACTCTTTAAACTTACAGACAAAAACTTTTTTATAAGATGTATTAGCCATATCTACACTAATATATATCTGCTACTTTTCTTTTTCCACTAATATAAACAATATTTCATTTCTATAAAACATGACATCAATCGTTAGGCTGATAAGAATCATTGCGAAAATACAACAACAACAAATTATGCAGCTAATCTAAACCTTTAAATATGTTAAAATACGATGTTGTGTGTCGACATATAATTAATATGAGTTCCGAAAACAGCAGTCTGGTCGTGGCTCCCTAATAGAAAAAGACAAATAGCGTGTCTCATCGTTTTTACTTTCTTTCTTTTGTGGTTATGTTCAGTGTATTTACTTTTTAAATCGGTTAATACAGGGGTATAAGTATTGTATTGTAAAAAGTGTTACAAAGGGGTTTACTACACACAATATAGGATTTTAGTTAAAAAGATTTCTTGTAAATCATACTGAGCTCTGCACTGACATCTTTTGTTTACCGTCAACACCTCACAGAAAAAGGTTGGTTCCCGAGATGTTAAACCTCAAGGTATATCTGTTATGTGACCTGATTTAGAATTTAATGCAACCGTAGCAAGGTCGTTGCATGGTATATATTTTACCGGAACGAAATGTTTTACGTTGAAGTTGTATTTTGAAATTTTCTACATGGAAATGTTGACTTTTATTTCCTATGTCTAGTATTATAGTCTAATTACAAATCCATGATTCATTGTATGTACTAAATGTGTCCATGTTATAACTTTTCATTTATGCAAACCAAACATAAAACGTTTTTGGGATTTTGTATAGTGGTGCCTTGTTAAAAACAGAGTTGCCACATACTGCATTTAAAACTGTAAAAATTACAAGTGATTGGCAAATTATGTATATCTCACAACAAATACTTTTTCACCTTTAAGATGTCTGCAAATTCATGATTTATTAAATCTTTGTTTTAGTTGTGTTGATGCATGAAATCGTTGTGTATATTGTTACTCGGACAGTCATTTTCTCTAACTTCTTATTGGCCACTAAATATGTCCCTTTTGCTGGAGTTGCAATTTTATCTTTCGCCCAACCTTTATTACATATCGAATTTCATCCCCAAACCAACCGATTTCAAAGTGACCAAACAACTGGCTTCAAAATGATGGCACAACTGCTACCAAAGTCACAACACAAGTGGTTTCAAAGTGACAGCACAACCGGTTTCAAAGTGATGACACAACTGCTAACAAAGTTTCAACACAACTGGTTTCAAAGTGACAACACAACCGGTTTCAAAATGATGACACAACTGCTAACAAAGTTTCAACACAACTGGTTTCAAAGTGACAACACAACCGGTTTCAAAGTGAAAACACAATTGCTAACAAAGTTACAACACAACTGGTTATTAAGTGACAACACAACCGGTTTCAAAGTGATGGCACAACTTCTAACAAAATTACAACACAACTGGTTTCAAAGTGACAACACAACCAGTTTCAACACAACTTGTTTTAAAGTGACAACACAACCGGTGTCAAAGTGATGGCACAACTGCTGACAAAGTTACAACACAACTGGTTTCAAAGTGATGGCACAACTGCTAACAAAATTACAACACAACTGGTTTCAAAGTGACAACACAACCGGCTTCAAAGTGATGGCACAACTGCTAACAAAGTTCCAACACAACTGGTTTCAAAGTGACAACACAACTGATTTCAAAGTGATGGCACAACTGCTAACAAAAGTACAACACAACTGGTTTCAAAGTGACAACACAACCGGTTTCATCTATGACACACAGAACAACATAAACCAACAGGAACATGACGGATTTGGCTATAAATAGATCGTCATACTGTTTAATCTTTACCTGTTTGTCTTACTGCTTTGAGAATTTTGTTGCTTTGTTGTTTCTTTAAGCTACAGCGTTGTCTGTACTTGCTCGATATATAAAGTTTAATTGCATCATTTTATGATTTTTATATTGATTTTTTTTTGTCGGGGTTTGTTAAAGAGATATTATTTCATTGTTATGGGATTGGCAAATGTTCTTGTCTAAGTATTTTCATTCAGCGGTTGCGACCGCGAGAAACGATCATAATTGCTAAAGTCTATAGGAAATCATATTTTCCTTTCGTTTCATTTAAAATTATTTGTACTTTATGTGCCAGGATATTCATTTTATCATGCTGACTTTTTGCTTATTATTTATTTTCGCTTCTTGTCAGATTAGTTATTTCATTTATTAAATTCCAACTCCTCCCATGAATCCCTTTACCGTAATAATTACTACCAATTATAGAAGTTCGCTATTATAGCATGCCGACTGTTATAGAAGACTTTTTAAGTTTGAGTTTCATTTAAATTTCACGATCATGTTAACCCATTGTCTGATACAGTTCATTTTCTTAGCCATAAAGACAATATTTTTACAATGATAATGATTGTTTATGTATATGCTTTTACTTTATACAAATGATATTTCTTTTTTATTTCTTTTTAGTGATTAAACATTTTCATCTGATTAATAAGGGGCAGTTATTCAAGGTTTCAGAGGTCACAATTTCAATCCTTTGCTATTATTGGAACAATATTTATGATATGGATTGTCAAGATCAAGTTTTTGATGAGATTTAAGATGTCGTGTTGAGAACGGAACAAAGCCAGCTCTCCATTTAATGTGGTATTGTTTATAGAAAGAATTTTAAGCTGCGTAAACAGTTAGCCGCCAAGACCTTCAAGCTGTTGATACTGCCAAGACATTGAAATGTCCTTCTTGTTTTGTGCTCTTTTGATAACAACAACACACTCCTAAACAATGCCTAGTGATTCATTTATTGTATAAATGAAAGGACAAATTTTCAAATGAAAGGTCATCAAGAGGTTAAAAGGGATACCATACTTCAAACTGGAAAACTTATTGTGTGACAGTTTATGGTCATAACGGATGCCGAATTGATATGGGTATTTTAGAGGGCACTTTGTTGTCTGTTTTTGGTATTTTAGAGGAGGGCACTTTGTTGTCTATTTGGGTATTTTAGAGGGCACTTTATTGTCTGTCTTGGTGTATTTTAGACGGCAATTTGTTGTCTGCTTGTACTTTAAAAATGTTAGAATAGGTTAGATGATCTTAGATGTATACTTTTCCTAGCAAGTATTTTAACAAAGAAAGAACATCTGTGTAGTAAAACGATTTTACGCGTCCTCTCAATTCAGTAAGTTTTTTGCTTCAAAAGTTGCACTGCACTAATGTAACGTTCTAAACTGAACTAAACGTTCTTTATTTCCAATCAAGGGCACCTGATGGGACATGATGACAACAGAGGCTAACTTTGTTGATATACGCATCTGTCAAAAATGTGATATTTCTGTAAACATGTAAGAAAGTAATATACCACATTCAAAATTGAACCTTACGATGTTTAATTGACATGTAATTCTCTACAACAAATAATTTAATATGAATCATTTTAAACCTTGTTCTGCATTCCAATAAGATGTCTGCTTTTAGTTTCATTTTGTCTAAAACTTTCATTACATATATACATGTATCAGGATTCATTTATGCAAATGGTGAATTATTATAATTACACATACGCCTACGCTAACGATATCTCCTTAATAAATTAATAATTATAGGTTAAAAAGATCTTGGCATAAGTAGTTACAACAGGATATTTACACTTTCAAGAGGTCTGGGTTATAGACATTGACGATATAAAAGGAAACATTCGTCAAACAACGGACTTAGACATGGATTTAGTTCTCTCACCTGTAAACATGGATTAATAGTGTCTTACCTATACAGGTGCAAATTAACGACATGATTATTGTTTGAAACGGCTTCTGTCAGTTAATATAAAACAAAGAACTGACCCATCAAATCTACTTGTAGACCTCAGGAGTCCACTGAAATGTAATTTTATACCGGACCACGATGAATTATTACTTGTAGGTGACTTTAAATGACACTTTTATGTAAAAGAATTAAGGTCTTTGTATATATCAGTTTACCCGTTGAACTGTTGAAATCCCCTGCTTTCTGTTTGAATTTTATCTATAACTTTATACCCTAAACAATTCATCAATTGCGAATGAATTGTCACGGTTGTGCGCTGCGGTTAATGTAAATTTGTGGTTTTAAGTGCGATTAGTAAATAAAATCAACACTAAGTCAGGATGATCGATGACTATCCCTCACATAGAGTGCGGTGCTTTATATTCACTTAAATTGACAAAGTTAATGTCATAGATCTTACAAATTACCAAAATGATTACACAAATGATTATTAATATTTTACTACATGTAGCCACAATTAATTTGCGGTTTTATCATGTGGTAATATGAATAAAATGAGATATGGGGTATACATTTGCGGTGGATCAAGGATTCGAGAAATAAAACGGTCGTATTTGTGAAAGATTGTAAAAATCGCGCCTAGTGTATGGAGTCACCTTTTTTTCTGTTTTATGCCCCAAACAAATTTGAAAATGGGAAACCTTCACCATCCGTGATATTCCGTTACGGTCTAAACATATCATAGTCAGTATTGATCTTTTATACGGATGTCGAACCTTCACCATTACAGTACAATTTGTTAAGTTACTAACTTCCTTCTAAGCAGCAACCTTCTATTTAAGACTAATATCGTGTGAAGTTTCCTAAGTTTCAGATAATCCTCAGCGATAACCTTTAAACAATGAATCTGACCCTTTAATTGACTATTTTTACACCAAGATTTCATAATTCGATGGTGTATATCAATTTAAAAAGAAAGAAGCTTTCCAAATGTCGGACCCCATGCACACTCTAAAATCACAAATTATTATTTACATAGCGGAAGCCTATATTTTACAAATGAAAACAAACCAAATGTCAATGTTAATTTGTCATGCAGGTCTATGCTTACAGCCGAAGCAGGGGGCCAAATATGGATACGTTTTCTCTCTAGTTATCAGATAAATGTATCACACTTTACTCTCCGTTGTTCAATTTACAATGCGATTATGCAATAAAATGTTTGTACAATAATTGAAGTTTGAATTAAATTGTCATAAAAAAGAATGATTCATGCATAATGTTGTATGTTTTTTTAACGTTGACACTTTTTCGCTATATAAAAAGGATAATACTTTATCCTGGATATAATCATGTCAGTTTCATGTTGAAAACCACTTTACACCATTTATTATAAGAACACTCGTATTTTTCTGATTTCGATGTTCATTATTGTAATTTATTAAGTGTTTTCGAATGATAAATTTTCTAAAATTTATTCTGCAATAATTGATTCAGACCAATTTATTCTGTAATAATTGTTGTATATAATTTGTTAGATACAGTTACTGATTGTTGAGTACCTGCATCGTTTCTTAGCCTTGACATACAACTTGATACCATCAAATAAAAGTACCGTAAACTATTAAATCGTCAATAATAATGGACTTCCTGATCTTCTAGTGCAATTTACCTCCCCTGATCTTGGTAACGACAATTACGTTCTGCAAGTACAATTCACCTCCCTTGAAGATTAAAGTATGTTGCCCTTAGAATGATAATTGTTTTATTTGTTTCTGTACTTGTAGTCAGCTTTTAACGAGCTCTCGGTGACCGCAAGAACTCTTAGATCGGACCTGTGGGTCTTTTGTCTTTGTGTTAGTTTCGTGCCGGTCTGATGAATTAAGCCATATCGAACTGTTAGGGAACGACCATTTAACTTCAAGGGGAGGGGAGGGGTGTTATGTTTTTCATAGTTGAGCGCTCACAAATGCAACATTCTCTATGTGCCGGTCCATGGCTAATCTTTTTCACAAGTCAAGGACAGAATAACATTTTTTAAGCGTGTATTCATAAATAGTTTTATACACTATATATACAGACAGACGTTCAGTTGGCCTATGTTTCTAATATATATATATATATATATAAAAATATGAAAATTATCGTAAAAAATAATATTTATATTGACATTAATTTATATATGTTTCCAAAATTAAAGTTTATTATAACAAGCTACTTGACGGAAATGCGTGAACCAGTCAAACATAATAAATGATCAATAAAATATATTGGCAGTGCACATTATACTGTAATTTAGAATAATTTTAATTGCAATAAATGGTTATAGACACATAAAGGTCACGAACTAACTGTTAAGTCCAATAAATGATGTTGTTTATGCAATGAAAATGACAACCAATTACCAAATGTTACAAAAGATTTGTACACGAACACCATTTGCAATTGAACACTGCGGGGCTACAAGCTAGCTGTTCAAGAATGTAAATTTTTGGCAGAGTTAAGACTTACTGCATGTTAAAATTTCCATTTCACAGATTCGATTTGTTGCTAGCTATAGGCCGTTCAATCAAAGTCGGAAGATTTCATTCGTTTTGAATAATTACAAACAAAGTATATATGACTGAACATATTAACTATTTTGAATCTCAGGCAATTTGTAACGATATCGGACATAAAGGAGTTTCAGTGTTTTATTTTAGAAAAAATACTCAAATTGTTTGACTATTATTATAAAGAATTTTTTTTTTTGAACTGGTTGTTTTAACGACTTGTTCATGTTAGAGTCAATAATCGTAGTCCTATAACGCACGACTTCACATTTCTTTTCGTTATTATACTATTTTATCCTGACATTTTTTTCTGTTGGTTACTATTTCTCTCAATGTTGTAAAGCTATCAATAAAATAAGCAAATATTAGAATGTAAACGTTCAAGAGAAATTGTCGGCTGGTATGGTTAGAATTATAGACAATATGCTAGGTATGTTATATAATACTGTAATAATTATAAGTGACAAAACTGTATAATATAACTGCATAGTCTTTTGTCTCTATGTAATAAATCTACTTCTGATTCCTCTGTAGCTTCCTAATTCACAGTTTTACGGTTTTCCGTTCTAAACGAACGTAATAAGACTTGAAAAACATTTCACTAACATGTGATAAAGGAAATTCGCAACAAAAAGAGTTTATACATATATACATTTTTGTACTTCCAAGAAATGACAAAACAACTTTATCATTAAATTTCATCGTTTCTTTTAAATATAGTAACAAGGATGTACGGATGACAGTCATTTATATAAGAAATTCTATTAGCAGCCCTGTGGTAATAATAAGCACAAACAAACAAAAACAAAAGGAGAAAAACGATCTCTGTGGTTATCATAAATTGGTGTGTTTATTAATTTAAAGCATTTCTCTGGCAGGTATTAGCTATAAATTAAAACAAAAAAGAAAAAATTTCCATTGGGAATATAATTATTGTGGGTTACTAATAAATTGAAAAACTAAAGTTGCCTCTTTGAAAAACGCGACTACTGGCCTGTGGTTTCAGTTCCATTAGCATCTTTTGCAAAGATTAACCTTTAATGGGGATGTAAAAACTCAAAAATGTAGTAAAATGCGTATAAAACAGCAAAAAGTCCCATATATAACAGCCAAAGTCGGGGAAGGCAATTATGGAACAAATACCAACATAGCAGTGTATACCGATGAAAAAGTAGTTCAATGATAATAAAAGACAGGCAAATATATAATCACAAATTTCATCTTTTTTCTTACCTTTCGGAAGTGGAGTTGGAAGCTGGCGTAGACCTTGACAGATCATACTACGTCCTGTGGTTTCTAAGCCTGAATCCTGTTGATAATTGATATCTAAAGACGTCTTGGTGTACCAAGGTTCATCACTTGCCCAGTCTGAAAACAAATCCCGTGGGCCTCTAGAATTTAATGTTACACACTGACACTGTGAAGGGCAGTCCCCCCAGTCGCTATCCCGGGTATAACGCCTAGGGTAGGTACTATATCCGAAGACAATAGGTATAATCAACGTAAGGATGCAACGTTGTAATTCCATTTTAAATATACAGTTAAAATTTATGTCCATGAAAAATGCAGACAATATAAATTACTACTAATTTAATTCCCTGTTAATATGCAAATAATTTATATATGTTATCAATAAAGTATACACATCTTCCCGTATCGACACTGTGAAGGCTGATACAACATTAATTTCTGTCTCGTTAGACCCTCTCATATATCGGAAGCGAACCTAGTTCCGAATGTCAATCATACTATCAAGCGCACGCTTGATCGAGTCCTGTATATATATTTTTACCTAACGTAGGCGACAACTACTCTTCGTATAGCATGTATAGTTCATTCATAGATTTAATGAAATATATCTGCAATGTTTTTACCTGTGTAATTTTAAATACACGGCAGATTTAAAATGATTTTTTATCAAATAGGTCGAGATATAAGTGTCCTTATTGAAATTAGTGGTCGACAATAAACGAGTAAATATCCTGCAACATTGAGAAACTTAACATTTACTTAAACGATCAAACACAATCTTATTTAAAACATGACCGATATTTTTTTCTCTGAATGTATTTTACATAGATTTTATGAATGAATATCTTTACAGTTTGTGTACAGTTTATAGCGGGATTTACAATCTTGCGAAGTTTTTCAAAATATAAATCATTAGTTTTATCAAGGGTAAGATAAAGTATACAATGTTATCATCCTTTTATAGACAATTTTAATCCACATTTTATTTTGTAGGTAGATTACCTACACAGCCCAGGAAAATTAGATATACGAATGTTTTACATTGTAAAAATAAATACAAGAGGAGACTGGGTATATAAGATTAACGAAGTCATTTTGTTAAACATTTTAGAAAAAATGTCGAAATTTCTTAAGACGCAACAAAAGTAAATGCAGAGTGTTTTTAATCTGCAAAACTAATATTAGAAAAAAATTAAAATAACAAAAATACCGAACTCCAAGGAAAATTCAAAACGGAAAGTCCTTTATCAAATGGCAAAATCAAAAGCTCAAACACATGAAACGAATGGAAAACAACTGTCATATTCCTGACTTGGTACAGGCATCTTTTCCCTGATCATACATATTAATATTCCTTGCAACACCGATATAATCCGCTACCAATTAAGTTTAGCGACACTCAAATCTAATTAAATTGTAGATCTCTGATTTCGTTATCCTCATATCAGTATAGATTTGAATTTTAATCAGATTGAGCGGGATATAAACACTGCTACCATTAGAGTGTTTTATTATCAATTGCATGTATATGAGAAGGGTTGGGGATTCACAAAAACAAGTTTTTCCCAGCCAGGTTTTCTGCCTGTTCCAAGTGGAGATTCTTTCCGTCTCTTATTGTGTGTTGTCTCTCGAATTTTGTTTGTTTTCTCTCTCTGGTTAGTATTCCTAATCTGCCTAGACTCGGGGGTTATTTACAGCAAATTCACAAAGTATGGACATTTGTATTCCTAATCTGCCTAGACTCGGGGTTGTTTACAGCCTGTCGCAGATTATGGGCATTTGTATTCCTAATCTGCCTAGACTCGGGGTTGTTTACAGCCTGTCACAGAGTGTGGCCATTTGTATTCCTAATCTGCTTAAACTCGGGGTTTTTACAGCCTGTCACAGAGTATGGGCATTAGTATTTCTAATCTGCGTAGACTCGGTGTTGTTTACAGCCTGTCACAGAGTTTGGGTTGTTTACAGCCTGTCACAGAGTGTGGGTTGTTTACAGCCTGTCACAGAGTGTGGGCATTAGTATTCTTAATCTGCCTAGACTCGGGGTTGTTTACAGTCTGTCACAGAGTGTGGGTTGTTTACAGCCTGTCACAGAGTGTGGGCATTAGTATTCCTAATCTGCCTAGACTCGGGGTTGTTTACAGTCTGTCACAGAGTGTGGGTTGTTTACAGCTTGTCTCAGAATGTGGATTGTTTACAGCCTGTCACAGAATGTAGGTTATTGACAGCCTGTCACAGAGTGTGGATTGTTTCGGCCTGTCACCGAGTTGGATTGCTTACAGCCTGTCACAGAGTGTAGGTTGTTTGCAGTCTATCACAGAGTATGGGTTATTTACAGCCTGTTACAGAGTGTTGGTTGTTTACAGCCTGTCACAGAGTGTGGATTGTTTCGGCCTGTCACATAGTGTGGGTTATTTACAGCCTGTCACAGAGTGTGGGTTGTTTACAGCTTGTCTCAGAATGTGGATTGTTTACAGCCTGTCACAGAGTGTGGATTGTTTCGGCCTGTCACAGAGTTGGGTTGCTTACAGCTTGAGAGTGTGGGTTGTTTACAGCCTGTTACAGAGTATGGGTTGTTTACAGCCTGTCACAGAGTGTAGGTTGTTTACAGTCTATTACAGAGTGTGGGTTATTTACAGCCTGTTACAGTGTGGGTTGTTTACAGCCTGTCACAGAGTGTGGGTTATTTACAGCCTGTCACAGAGTGTAGGTTATTTACAGTCTGTCACAAAGTGTGGACATTTGGCCATCTGATGACAACTTTCTATTTTTGTTAGATAAATTGTTGTTGTCGTATTTGTTTCTTTGATGTGTACTCTGTGTCTGTTTTATACGATGTCCGAGACTTCGTTAATAGGGTTGTTCTTACACAAAACTGCTCCAACAGCGTTATGAAATCTGAATCGACACAATCTAATTAATATAGATCTCTGATTTCGTTATCCTTATATTAGCTTATATAAACAAGCAGGCGAGTTAAGATAAATCTGAATTTTAATCATATTGAAATCGGCATTAAAATAAATTTTACCGTCACCATCACGAATTGGTTGACCGATACGATATGTTGGTGTCTCAACTGACTAGCGACATGTTTTTATCGGTCTTGGATCTTTAGATACCAGTAACGTCGTTTCATTTGTAATTTTACCAATTGTGTCCTATCCAGATTGTGGCACGTTGACTGAATGATGGCGGGTGTTGCATGCAGAGCAGGAGACGGTTACCCTGTATCGCTTGCGATTTCCCCAGGTTTTGTATGTTACACTGAACATCAGTAAATTAATAAAACCTTTATTAGGTGAGGTGAGGTGAGGTGTGGATCAATTATGGGAAAAATCAGTACAATGATTAGTATTAAACAATTACAAAATAGGTTATATAGAAGAAAAAACAGCTCAAACATGGAATATAATATAAATTGATAATATAAACATATAAACCATAATGCATAACAATATATAAAAATAAGAAGATGTGGTATAATTGCCAATGAGACAACTCTCCATGCACCAAATGGCATAGAGGTTAACAGGTCACCGTACGGCCTTCAACAATGAGCAAAACCCATACCGCATTGTCAGCTATAAAAGGCCCCGAAATGACAAATGTAAAATGATTCAAACGAGAAAACTAACAGCCTGATTTATGTAAAAAACAATAAACGAATACAAATATGATATACAGCAACAAACGACAACCATTGAATTACAGGCTCCCGACTTGGGACAGTAACATACAGAATGTGGCGAGGTTAAACATATTAGCGGGCACCAAACCCTGCCCTAATCTGGTACAGTATTGTACAGTACAACATAAGAACAAACTATAACTAGAGGCTCCAAGGACCCTGTGTCGCTCACCTGATATTTTTATTTACAATTGATGCATGATAAATGCAACTGTTGTACTGTCGTATAGTTTCAGAGATATAAGACTAAAAAGTGCGTTTGAAACCTATGTTTTATTTCAGCCATGTGTGCCATGTTGGCAGGCAGGGTCATCATACACAGTGGTCCCTGGATATTCTAGTGGTGATTTAAACCAAGTTTGGTTTAATTTGACAGTAGTTTCAGGGAGAATTTTGTAAAATTTATCTAACGAGAAATGTGAAGTGATGAGAAAGTTTGTTGTGAAGTTTTGTTGTTTCCTATTAATGATTTCTGCAAAATTCAGTTGATTGTGCAAGGGTTGTATAGCCAGCTGAGGTCGTTAAAACTCTCATTTGTTGTTGCAAAATTCAAGTGGTTTTGAATTGCTTTGTTGATCTTTTTGTATTCAACTTTTAAACAACAAAGTACAACAAATATGATGACTGATACTCGTGACACTGAAAATATGGTCTTCATTCTTGTGAAGAAAATGGTAAGGTTTGAAATATTTCTTAAATATTAATTCAATACCAATACTTTAATTTGTATTGGATTTATCCCAGGAAATGAGAACAAGGGACACAATTAAATTCAATTTTTTCCTAAACTTCTGATAAAATATAAAATGAAGAACTATATTTTTTAATGAGAATTTTTTGTTTAAAAGTTAATTGATAATTTGAACAATATTAATTAAGTTTTAGATCGCATCATTTGCACTTCGGAATCTGTGAAAATGAAGCCAAAGTACTGAAACATATCTGACATTCGACCTATTGTTCGGGATTATAGTTGTGACATCATTTTCAATGTAAAGAAAGAAACACCATCATCAGGTAATGTTATAGAATTATCAATTATTTTATTGCCAGTTCATTAGTAGATTGTTTTCTATATTGATTTTCTACTGCAGTTTCAGAAAAGAAGATTACAAAAGGAAAACATTTTGTAAAACACCAAAATTTACCAAATTAATGAAAATTGTTAAAATTGACTATAAAGGGCAATGACTCCTTAAGGGTCAACTGACCATTTTGGTCATGTTGACTTATTTGAAGATCTTACTTTGCTGAACATTATTGCTGTTTACAGTTTATCTCTATCTGTAATAATTTTCAAGATAATAACCAAAAACGGCAAAATTTCCTTAAAATTACCAATTCAGGGCAGCAACCCAACAACCAGTTGTCCAATTCATCTGAAAATTTGAGGGCAGATAGATATTTACTTGATAAACAAGTTAATCCCTGTAAGATTTGCTTTAAATGCTTTGGTTTCAGAGTTACAATCCAAAATCTACATTTTACCCTATGTTCTATTTTTAGCCATGGCAGCCATCTTGGTTGGTTGGCTGGGTCACCACACATTTTAAAACTAAATACCTAATAATGATTGTGGCTAAGTTTGGTTGTATTTGGTCCAGTAGTTTCAGAGGAAAATTTTGTAAAATAACAAAAATTTACAAAAATTGGTAAAAATTACTTTAAAGGGCAATAACTCCTTAATGACCATTTTGATCATGTTGACTTATTTGAAGATCTTACTTTGCTGAATATTATTGCTGTTTACAGTTTATCTCTATCTGTAATAATTTTCAAGATAATAACCAAAACGGCAAAATTTCCTTAAAATTACCAATTCAGGGCAGCAACCCAACAACCAGTTGTCCAATTCATCTGAAAATTTGAGGGCAGATAGATATTTACTTGATAAACAAGTTAATCCCTGTAAGATTTGCTTTAAATGCTTTGGTTTCAGAGTTACAAGCCAAAATCTACATTTTATCCCTATGTTCTATTTTTAGCCATGGCGGCCATCTTGGTTGGTTTGGCAGGTCACCGGACACAATTTTTAAACTAGATACCCTAATGATGATTGTGGCCAAGTTTGGTTAAATTTGGTCCAGTAGTTTCAGAGGAGAAGATTTTTGTAAAAGATTACAAAAATTTACAAAAAATGGGTAAAAAATTACTTTAAAGGGCAATAACTCCTTAAGGGGTCAACTGACCATTTTGATCATGTTGACTTATTTGTAGATCTTACTTTGCTGAACATTATTGCTGTTTACAGTTTATCTCTATCTATAACAATTTTCAAGATAATAACCGAAAACGGAAAAAAAATCCTTAAAATTACTAATACAGGGGCAGCAACCCAACAACCCATTGTCCGATTCATCTGAAAATTTCAGGGCAGATAGATCTTGACTTGATCAACAATTTTACCCCATGTCAGATTTGCTCTAAATGCTTTGGTTTCAGAGTTATAAGCCAAAATATACATTTTACCCCTATGTTCTATTTTTAGCCATGGCGGCCATCTTGGTTGGTTTGGCAGGTCACCGGACACAATTTTTAAACTAGATACCCTAATGATGATTGTGGCCAAGTTTGGTTAAATTTGGCCCAGTAGTTTCAGAGGAGAAGATTTTTGTAAAAGTTAACGACGACGGACGACGACGGACGACGACGGACGCCAAGTGATGAGAAAAGCTCACTTGGCCCTTCGGGCCAGGTGAGCTAAAAATCAGTTGTAAAAGGCTTAACTCATCAGATACAAAGCAGAAAAAACAAGTAATAAAAACACAGACCAGACGTGACAGGGTATTTATACATCCCTACAACAAAAAAGACACTAGGTACTGATCTGAAAGTACTTGCAGTTACTGACAGCTAGTTCAAAACCAATAACAACTAATTGTATCTAAGACTAAAGCATCACTCAGCACACATCCAACATCCAAGGATTTAGTGTAATGACGTCATTACCAGTCAGAGAAAACGTGACGTTGTGCAATGCCAAAATACAGGTATCGACAGATTGTAGAACCGTCAATGTGTATATGTATATAACAGTAATATTAGTTTGGTTTTCATGACGTTGTCTTGCTGTCTCATTGATGTTTGTGCCACATCTCCATATATTCATGCTGGATTGTAACAATGTTAAATACGTAATAAAGTAGTTTCTGTTGCAGAAAAATTGGTACAGTTAATCTAATTACATTCAAGATCGGGATAAATATATTTACACTTATTTTCACAAAACAAGACGGATTAACTGAACGTGACACCAGAAATTGAATGAATTCGTCCTCCTCGCTGAAACAAACATTCCCAAGCACTGAATAATCCGTGTCAAACATCTTCCATATTGGTATATCTCATTCTATGTATTTGATTTTTTTTGTATATATAAGTGTATCTTTTCTGACTAATAACTGAAGAGCTTGGTGTCCTTTAACCTCTATTATTATTAAAGAACAAGAACAAAAAGTAAGATAAAAGGCTTTGGGGTTGAAACAAGTACTATCAACCAACGCCTTGTATTTATTAAAAACTATAAAATTGTCAACAAACAACTTTATATGCAAATACATGTAGTTCTAAACTTTTGACGAATCTGCTTTATATATTAATTGTTGAACACCACGTTATACCAATCAGTCGATGTGTGGTACATTGGTAAATATCACATAACCTCATTTATACAATAGGATAATGTGACAATGTAGACGACATTATATCCTTACACTGAATGCGATACATGGAATGTAGCAAGTACTGGAATTGAAGAAGGTAAACTTATCAAAAAGCGAATCAAGAGCTGGATCTAAATAGTGGCTAGACGAGTCTCGTAGAGACTGTGATACAAAATAAAATCTTTGAACGGTAGAATGAAAAGACAATCAAAATTATAAAATAGATACTTAAACAAACAAACTAAAGCATAACCAAGTTTCGCGGAGAATTCGGCTCCGTGAAAACGAAGAAAACACGATGATTCTTACTATTGTTCAAAAAAAAAAATCTGCCATGAATAAAAAGGGATGGTTGCACGTACATCAATAAGATCAATAAGACAGAAACCTAACTTCACAAAAACATCAGATTTTCAGAGGTTAATATAAAATCTTTAAGAAAAGACAAATACCTTTATTAGCATTTATTATCGGATTTTGTGCACATTGTTATCATGAAAAGTCACATTGTGAATCATTTTAGTGAGTGACCAAAACGTGAAACAAAGATTCATAATATGTCGATAGGCTAATATTTTACGATATTTATACGCGGAAAACCCGATTATCTGTTTACCAAATTCTGGTAATTTAATGAAAAAATTGTTTACGCTAGATATTTCTATCGGAAGTAAGCCTGGTAGGTTCTGCTATCACAGTGTGACGTCATTCAGCTGTTATACGATAATCACGGATAGACTCAGCAGTGTTGTATAGACACAGAGAAGTCAATAAAATAACAAACATACCCGTATGTAATTATCAAGGGAAAGAGTCGACAAAAGCGGATAGAGACGAATAAATAATCAAAGTACTGAAGTACTGAACATCGGATGACCGCAAGTTATGGTGGATGGTCACAAGTACTTGTCTCAGGAAAAAAATCACATCTTTATATCTGAAAGTGAGGTTAATGTACAGAGATATATTTTTTTCTGAGACAAGTTCGTGCTTGGATGATGAATAAATGACAGGGAATTCAACCTCACCGAAATAACTATTATATTGTAGTGATACAAATCAGTGTACTCTGGTTTGTTGTTATATATTATATAAATATTTCATATATAACAGTTACATGTATATATCATTTTCATCCATTTGTATATCATTCTATTCTACTATTCTAATAATAGTGCAGTGCAAGTGCATGCTGGACACTCTTCTGTAATCATTCGTTTTTTTCAATAGATTGGATTTGAGTAGGCATTCATATTTTCCCGCAAAACGTTCTTGAGATATTCTTCCGCATGCGTTAACACAATTTTTCTGTACGTGTGCATAGATATTATTAATGAATTTTACTTATATATACATTTCTAACGACAAAACATTTTCATATTATTAATTTATGTTCTAAAAACTATTTTTATGAGTATTCATTGAAGAAATGAATTTATAACAAGCGATAAGGAATGTTATTTTGCACTCGATAATGCCCGCGTATTTATAGATCGGTTACCAGTCAAAACGAAAGTTACGTAAGTAGAAATCTCTGGGGCAACAATACATCGAAATGCCCTCACGGTCTTCGCGATGTAAAAATTCTAGCAGCACTTCACAATATGAACCTTTTCGTTCGGTGACCGATTACAGCATTGTTTCGAATGACTACATGTTTATGCTGAAAATTGATAATTCATTAATCGTATCAATTTGAGTATACTTTTTGTGTTAAAGATTTCGAGTGAGGCATGCACGTAGATGTGTCAGTTGTTAGCTCCTGATTGTGTGTCAAATTTTTTCTACTTCACAAAACTTTCATGCGGAATTTTCCGTGATGACAAAAAATAAGGAAGAGTGGAGATAATTGAAATGAAAAACAAAATTCATAAATCTCTTGAGTAGGAATATATTGGTCTACAAAATGTAAAAAGGGATGAGTACATATACAATGTATATACGTGTATCCAAGTCATTTCAACTTAGTTAAAATCCTGTTTTGTGCAAAAATTCTTCCTGTAATTTTAGAACTGTAGTATCATCTTTATAAGTTATCTAGTACGTGACAATAAATTACGGATCCAAAATACATATTTAATTCTTGTAATAAACTAAATTGTAAACTGACTCCATATAAAAAGGAGGAGATGTGGTATGATTGCCAATGAGATAACTATACAACTATCCACCAAAGTTCAAATGAAGTGGATGTAATAGGCCATATCTGACTGTAAAAGAAACACATACACTATATATTCAGGCTACATTAATAGTTCAGTGTATAACTCTAAAAAAAAAGCAGAATTACAGTTTTAGCAGAGAATTGGGTTTTCCTGTATTTTGCAACTGAACATTTACATTAACTCACAACAATAAATCCTCCAACAGAATTTGATAATAACTCAAATTTTATGAAACTAAATACTAGATGTTCTAAAGAGAGTGTGTTGTTCACGTAGGTCTAATCTTCTACAACAGAACATCAACAGGTTTAAAAGACTAGAATATTATTCGTGACTAAAATTTTCTTTTTTAAAATTATTATTACTGATAATTTCACAAAAAATGATGTACTTGTTGATCATTGGTTTATACAGATATGTACATGTAGCAGTAGTAGTTATTCAACTTCCTAGAAAATCTGCATAGCCGCATAAACCATAAATATATTTCCAGCATTATTTTCTTCGACGATAGTAGGGGTCGGTACGTCTAAACACTGCTAAAAACTCGTTATAGTGCACTAAAGATGATATGCCACTAAGGACTAGAGAGGTGCTGTTACATGTACATTGTTTTCATAATTATTATATGGTAAAGGTTGATATCTAATACATAATTTTCAAATTTTATAGCAACAAATAAATGAGTAATTGAACTATAGGAATGTCGACATAGATATTCTATGCTCAAAATAGCTATAAAAATATGTGGTATGAGTGCTAAAATTAAGTTGATTTGGCAATGGAAAAAAGTGTTCTCTTCATCGAAAATATTACAAACTTTACACACTCTGTGTTCTCTTTACATTTTTTATATCGGTTATGGTCTCACGGGCGACTATTAAAAAAAATTAAAGGTCAAAGAACGGCCTTCAACACGAGCCTTGGCTATAGAGAGCCTCAAAATGACTAGTACAACCGTTCAAACAGGAAAACCAACGGTCTAATCTATACGAAAAACGAGAAACACTTATGAACTATACATTAGCAAACGACAACCACTGAACAACAGATTTCTGACTTAGGACAAGTGCAAAAATTCAGTGGGTTTATATGTTTAAAAGCCATAATATATACGAATAATTCCGAGACTTAAGTTACAATGTTCTATGAACGGTATGTGTTAATTTAGAGCAAAAGATATAATTTTTCATAATCTATTTCTGTTTTCGTCCTGAATATGCATGAAATGTTTGCCACTGGACGTTAAGCAACCAACAATCGTCAAATTTTGCTTTAAAAGTTAATTAAACAATATAAACCTGAATTGTATCCATCACTTGTTGACTGTTGTCTGTTTGTACAGCAAACATTAACTGAATTTGTTTTGTCTATTCCTTAGATGAGTTCAAGTGAAAAATGCATAGGGTATCATGTGGTAGTTGAAATTATTCAGTGCAATCATTTTGTGTACGTCGTCGTCTTCCATACATATAAATGTTGTATTCATTGTTTGCTGGTCGTTGTCTGTTAGGCCTCGGTCTCGAAATTATAGCCCCTATTTAGGTATTGACCAATCATAAGGGGAGGGGAGGGGGTCTCGGGTCAAACATTTTTCTTTATAAAAAAAAAAAAAACACTTAACAATTTTCTATATTCTATCATTAAATTAACCGATGTTTACTTCAGATGTTGAATTAAAAAAAGATTTCAAAACAATAATAAATCCTATATTTACAAGTAATTTATGTTACACATATTTTATGTTTGCCATGGGTTATATTCTTATGCAAATAAGATTATCAGTTATGTAATTTGACACGTGTCTTACGGTTCACCGATTTTCGGCAAAATCTAATCATTGTTCAATTATTCATTTATTTGTGAATCTTTTTCGATAAAATTTGGAATTTATTCATTACATTTAAATCTTTACCATAATATGAAATTTGTTTACATGTAATACCACTCCTTCTGGTCCTTAGTACACTAAGGAGTCTTTAGCAGTGTTTAGACGCACCCGTAGGAGGGCATTATGTTTTCCGTTCTGTGCGTCCGTTCGTTCGTTAGTTCGTCTGTCCGTTCTTCCGTCCGTCCGTCTGTTCGTTCGTTCGTTCGTTCGTTCGTTCGTTCGTTCGTCCTTCCGTTCGTTCGTCCGTCCGTCTGTCCTGCTTTAGGTTAAAGTGTTTGGTCAAGGTAGTTTTTGATGAAGTTGAATTTCTATCAACTTGAAACTTAATACTCATTTTCCCTATGATAATATGATCTTTCTAATTTGATGCCAAATTAATTTTGACCCCAATTTCACGGTCCAACGAACATAGAAAATGTTAGTCCGTGTACTATGGACACATTTTGTTATATGTTAACTCAGAGATATATATATCTGGTTAACAACAAAAATATTATTTCAATATTTGAATTTGATGTGACTTACTGTACATCTTTTCTATGTTTTTTTTTTTTTTTTTGGAGGGTGGGAGGGGGCTTGGGTATGTATTGTTTAATCGTAGTCACTTTATGATTGCAACTTTTATGAAAATAAAAAGCATTGTTCCAAAGGGGAATTAAAAAAAAAACACCTTTATCGAAAGTTACAGATAAAAACGTAAATTTACAAATAAAAATAGGTCCTGGGTGTAATTAAAAAAAAATAAATATTTATATTAGTTATTAAAGTTGAATAAGAATTTATAACATTTATCCCACCTAGGACACCTCTTAAAAGATGACTGGTGATGCTTTACAAACGTGATAATTTCTGAGACATGGTATATTCTGTATAGGTAGTGATTTACTTTGACATGTTCGGGTATTACAGCGGAGTTACATGTATATTACCTGTATATGGTAAGGTATTCTCCAATGAAGTTCCACGAATATGGTCCGGGTACACAGTTGTCGTCCCTTGATTTTCGTTTTCCACGAATATAGTCCCTAGTGTGAACAGTGTGTTACTTGCCAATTATTTTTATACCCCTTCATAATGTATTTCTTCGTGTTTTATGCCACAAATAGCAAGTAGGGGGATGAAATTACACTAAAAAAAATTGGGTCATGAATTTTAAAGTAAAGCAGTGATTTGGTCTAGCTGAAAAAGGTTACAAATTAGCACTTCGGAAGATGTCAAAAGATTTCAAGACACCCTTAACATAAAATTATCCATATTTTGAGTTATGATGAAGTTTTCTAAAATTTTGATATAATTTGTCCCAAAAGTAGTACAACACACTGTAAAAGTATTATTGAGAAAATGCAGGTGGGACTTTTTTATTTTCATTTATTGTCTAAAAGAAATGCACTACGAAATAACTGTGTACTCGGACCATATACTGGTTTATATTTATATTGGTGTTCAGTATCTATTCGTGATAATAAGGTTTTATTACATTCACCATTCTGCACGTTCTGTATTCCAAACTCACATTTTATTTTCAGTCCAAAATGTCAATGAGGATATGTAATTTTTGAAGGAAACAATTTTGACTATCAAATTGATTTCGGTGTTGTTACTATGTATTGATTCATTGAAATTAATAATAATAATAATACGGCTTGTCCACTAAGAACTGAAGCCGATATTAGAGAGTATTCTATGAATTTCATGGATGTAATATTTTTTTTTTCTTCAGTTAAGTGATATAAGTTAAGACCCCTCTTAAATCATGAATGGTCATGCTTTAAAATCGAGAGAGTTTCTTTGATATGGTACATTCTGTATAGGTAGTGATTCACTTTGATATTTCCGGGTGTTACAGAGCTACATACATGTTACCCGTAGATGATAAAATGCCGTCCCATGAGATCTTACGTATAGAGGTTCACGTTAATAGTGGTGCTTAAAACTTCTTTTTTTAATCATTAAGTTATTTTTCTCTCGTGTAAACAGTACTAGTCAAACTCTTATTATAACACTTGATTATTGGTGTTCCCAATATTATTTCTTCCTTTTAAAACTACACATTGTAATGAAATAGAAAACTTATTTTGGTTTTATAACTTCTTCTTTAGATTTATAAATTTGAACATTATTTATCATTTTATAACATCGGATTTAACCATCCTACCTGTATATGAAATATAAAAGAAGATGTGGTATGATTGCCAATGAGACAACTGTCCACAAGAGACCAAACTGACACAGAAATTAACAAATAGGTATAGGTAACATGTTCAAAATCATTATTTGGTAATCATCGGACCTAACCCTAAATATAATTTAATATTTCACGGCGATCTATTTGTATTTGCCACCTCCTTTAATATGTATTTTAACTTTGTTATTTAACTCGACCTTCTATCTTATGGTTTATTCGAATTGACAGTCACACCTGACACGTGTGCCCTAGAGGCCCGGCCAGAGAATAATACACACACCGCGTAGTTAAAGATAATAAAAAGTCAATAAGCGTACACCTATATATTGTCTTAACATTTTAAGTTATTTACTTTAATGTGTTCACCATATCCGTCGGAAAAGCAAATATTAAAAAATATAAAAGATTTAATTTTAACAAGGATCCGAAATCTAGTTAAACTTTACAATTTCACTTCACCTTAGTTATTTTCAGTGAACATTCCTGATCAACAAAAGTTGAACCAGGAATCACAGAATAAGGAAACGACTATTTAACTTCAACAGGAACGGGATGGGGTTGTGTTTTCTTCCTAAAAGATATATTTTGATCCCTAATTTAATGCACAAAAAAATTGTCGCCAGGAGGTGAACAAAAATATTTTGAATCCACATTTTTCCCATAACTTATACATTGTTATAATGATAAATTTTGAAAATTAATTTGATCAAAGCATTAAAAACTTTTGAAAAAATCTTTAATCAGACAAAAAAAATCATGACCCTCTCCTTACTTTTGAAGTTAAAAAGTTGCTCTTAAAATTGTAATAACTATATGACTGCATAATCATTATCCCGATCAAGGACGTATAACTAATATACGTCCTTGTCCCGATTAAATCGATATTTGAAATTCATTTTTATAAAGTTGGAACGAGTCAGTAGAATGACAGTATATTTAATTTAATATCAAGAATAAATAATGTTTACTTTCGATTTTTGAACGAAATGAAATCAGGAAGTGAAAAAGGGATAAAAAATTTAGAATGAACAATCCAGATTCACATACAGATTGGTGTTTAATAAAAAGGCGGGAATTATCAATTTTTGAATTAAGTTGCTCAATAAGAAATACATTTGTGTCTCTCGTTTAATTTTATACTGAATGATTTTGTATTTTACGTTTTTGTGTCTATTAGATTTTTAAGAATACGTTCTCGCATGCGTAGAACATGATAAAGAAAGCACCTGTTTGATTCGTGAAAATATTTTTCAGCGTTTTAAAGCTTCATCTTTGCAAGGACGTATATTATGTTAGTTATACGTCCTTGATCTTTGTGATCGAAATTGTCGAAAGATTCTGATGAAAACTTTAATAAAATGTGATGCAAGTACAAGGGACCAGATGATATGATATAATTGGCACAAAGGACATGAAATATAGAAGTAGACAATTTTAAAATAAATAATTCAACATTTTATAATACATCTTTAAAAATTAATTACGAATTTATTTAATGGTTTATCGACACGTGCCACGTTCAATATTGATTGTTATCTGTGTAATCGATTGAAATTCATGATCTTTCAACCAGGGACAGTTTATTACGCACGTGTTTACATACAGTTTGTGCATGTATATGTTATTTCAGCACGTGTTTTGTATTTGGTTTATAAAATAAAATTATGGATAAGGTCAATCGAAAATAAAACAAAAATACTCTATTTATCATAAAAAGCTTCACAAATTCCAAAAAAGGTTTGACAAACTTTTGATCACTTTATACGGTTCTATATAATGTTAATTAAAACTTAGAGAAAAAAAACTGAATCCATTTATCGGTAAAATACGGACAAACGAAATTGTAAAAAATATACATGATCTTTAAAATTTATTAGTATATTGATTCTAGTTTATAAATCAAAGGCGATCCCCTATAACAGGAGTATTTGTGCTAAACTAGTTTGATGTCGCGCAAATCATCCCCTGAATTGGGATAGTGGTGTAACAGTACAACCTAAGAACAAACTATAAAAATCAGTCGAAAAGGGCCCACTCATTATGCATGCCTATTTGCAAAGAAACAAAAAGTTTTAACACTGTGAACATATAGTATTAAAACTGTCTTAGAAAATGATAATTACGTTGAGTAAACTTGAGAGGTCATACTTAGCCATATTTAGACTAGAAGGTATTGAAACGTAACTCTACATAAAAGACTATGATATTTTGTAACAGTTGAGTTGAAAAAAATACAGAACTGAGCTCCATTTCATCTTTGACTGCCCTCTATATATTGACTGTCGAATTAACAAATTAGCAATATATATTGTTTGTGCATGTCATATAAGACTTCAGTTGCTGTATGACCCAAAACATTTTAATTGTTCAAACTAAATATTTGAGAATTTATTTCAATTTTGAATCGAATGAGATATATTATATTTGTGGAGCAGGATCTGCTTACTCTTTCGAAGCACCGGAGAGCACCCCTAGTTTTTGGTGGGGTTTGTGTTCCTTAGTCTTCATTTTTCTATGTTGTGCTTTGTGTACTATTGTTTGTTTGCTGTCTTTTTCTTTTTTAGCCTTGGTGTTTTTATAGAGAATGATAGTCCCAGATAGGATTAATTCAACACGATGATTTGAAATTAGTACTTTATCGTGTGTCACATCCCGGTTGGCACGCGCTGATTAAAAAGTCATTTAACTGCACTTGAAATCAAAATATCTATTGATACTAAATTTCATATTTATTGTTTAGATGCTTATATCTTCTTTTATCCATGTTAGTTGTGCTCCTAAAACACCGTTCAAGTGACCTTAGCGCAAAAACTTTGTTCTAAATGCACTAATAAAACTAAGTCCTTTGCGGTATTTCTACACACTGCTATGCGGAGTCATATATGGAAGTTTTTAACGACCTTGACTGGCTATACAGCCCTTGCACGGTCGGCCCTGGCTTGCGCCTTTTTGGGCATTTAATAATTTAAATTTTACCATATGGTAATTGATATAACTTAATTTAATTTAGGAAAAAAAAAGTAAAAATGAGTAAAACCTTGAATAATTAAATAAATAGATAAATTGATGAATAATTTAATAAATAAATAAATTGATGAATAAAAGTAAATAAAATAAAAGAATATACAAATAAAAATAGATTAAATAAAAGAATGCGGAGTCGTTTTTTTTTAAAGATATTTAGTCAAACAAAATATTTTGTGGTAAAAATAAGTTCCTATAAAAAAATGATGTCTTGTAATCATTTCACTTGTCACATCTCAGCTGACACTCTGTTATTTACAACAAAAGATTATAAAGAAAACCTGTGGTTGGTAGAGGTAAATTCAAGCTAATGCCACATTGAAGGTGGTTTTTTTTTCTAACGGTTCATTAAAAAAGAGTGTCTGGATGGGGTTTATGGAAAAGAGAATAATGGGTAAAAAGTGCCGAATAAAGTCAAATAAATAATGAATACAGAAAAATCGAAAGAAAATAACGGATAAAGTGCTAATATGTAAAGAATACAAAAAAAAAAAAAAAAATGATAGAATACAGTGTTGAAGTACTCCCAAACAGACCCTTATAAAATTGACACATATTTCTTACATCTATTTTATTTTCACACCTGACAGTTTCTGGGTGTATACACATGGTGGTTAGCGTACACCTTCAGTGTTTAAGTAGGTGTGAAATTTTAATCTGGTAATTGAGATTAAATATAAATAAAAATATGAAGATGTATAGACAAATTTCTTTCGCCCATTTTTTTCGTTTAATAGAGTAAAAATTTATTATATGGTTGAGAAATATCGGGTAGTTATAATTTATTATTTCTATAGAATTTGTAAAGATTAAAGATAAAGAATTTTGTATTTTGACTATGTCATGAATTATGGTTCCATTTTGCAGACTTTCCCGAATCGTTTATTCCCTCTACAATTCGTGAGTGGAATAAACTTGATCCAAACATTCTCAGTGTCGACTCTATTTCTAAATTTAAGAAAGAATTGAAAAACAATAGTCTACTAAGTAAAGTTGAAACGTTTTATTTGAACGGCCCGAGGAAATTGAATATATTCTTAACGCAATTGCGATGCTCAGCTTCATTCTAAAATTATGAACTTTTTCGAGCTTATATTTCAAATGATCTTTCTTACCAATGTGGGTCAGATATTGAGGATCGGTACGTCTAAAACCGCCAGGACTTACTGGGTGCACTCAGGACATAAAAAGTACACCCAGGACATATAATAGGTATGCATTCGATAGAAAATTTAATCTTATATTTTTGTATTGATAAAATCAATTCAATATTTGAGAAGCTATTTAAAAGTTTTATCGGCACACGCAGACATTTTGGATTTGTTATGCACGACCGATGATCATATTCACTACCAATTATCGTGTTGATTAGGTCGTTTGATATTAAATGATTAGGTGTTTCACTGTGATTAGGGATGGCAATAAACACATAAAAATAATTAACATATTATTTTTGCAAAAACGTTAAATAAACTTTTCGTTTTGTTATAACTTTGAAATAATTGAAGCCAATTGAGAAATTTTCAAAAAGTCGGAAAATTTTCCATTCAATTTATTTCATTTGAAAACGTTAAAAAAATATAGATCGAATTCATTAAAAAATGTGGCGTCCCTAGCGATCAAAACCCCGTTTTAACAGCCTTTGTCTACTTTTGCCTATTGCCGAACATGAAACTCAATTTCACCGGAATTATACATAAAGTATAAATAAAATGTTCTCTCTGATTATTTTGCCATCTACCAATTCAATAGACTTTTATTGTGTTCAAAGTTCTAAATCTACAAAAGAATCAATATTTTGTAAAATTCAATACCAAAGAAAGCTTCGCAAGTTAGACTGTTTTTTGCATAGTCTTTAATCGATTTTATTCCCCTCTTTTTTGGAAACTTCCGAAAGAGTTAAATATTATAAAAACAGCTTACACATGCAAATTTTGTTTAAAAAATATATTTCGCCATTAAAACTGATTCTTGTCCAGTATTACATTTCTTGAACTAGTGGAAATCTGAAATAATTATTTTATTAAGCTTATATCTTTATTGCGATACCCTATTAATAAAAAAAAAAGGATCTAATTTTAAATTTCATGAAGTAAGATTTATACCACCAGAGACATATAATATTCTAGTAAACAAAAGAAACGATAAAAGGCAATGCATTTTCCATATATAATGAAATTGGATACAAAACTATTAACTTGCAGACACTTGGAACTTTCGAACGAACAAAATATTCAAATTTTCAGACATGTTCAAAATTTTATCAAAAGGTCGAACAGATTTCTTGTACCAGCTTCATAAAGCGTTATTGATACCGACACGGAACATCATCATCATCAACACTCACGTCATCATCGCAGAATTATATGACTTTTCAAACTTCTCTCTCTCTCTCTCTCTCTCTCTCTCTCTCTCTCTCTCTCTCTCTCTCTCTCTCTCTCTCTCTCTCTCACGTATGATAGCTTGTATTATATTAAATAAACTGTTTGCTTTACATGCATGCTCGTTATATTATACTATTATTGCAATCTTATATTGTATTATGATGAAGACTTCATCAGTATGATTTACTTGTGTCTAATCCATTTTGCTTTAATTCAGCACATTTAATTTCAAACATTTAAAGTGCTTTTATTTGATTATTTCTGGTTATATCGATAATCTGACGGTCTCCAGACTTTTTTGTACTCTTTTGTCTTTTTTTGTTGTTGGGATATACAATACAAGTACCAGGCCACGTCCACTCTATGTTTTTTTATTTATATCCATCTGATGAGTTCAGCCTTTTTCAACTGATTTTTATAGTTCGTCCTTATGTTGTACTGCTACAACACTGTCACAGGTTAGGGGGATGGTTGGAATCCCGCTAACATGTTTAACCCTGCCACATTCTGTATGTATGTGCCTGTCCAAAGTCAGGAGGCTGTAATTCAGCGGTTTTCGTTTGTTGATGTGTTTCACATTTGCTTTTCGTTCATTTTTTTGTATAATAATTGGACCGTTAATTTTCTCGTTTGAATTGTTTTACATTTGTCATTTCAGGGCCTTTTATAGCTGACTATATATATATATATATATATGCGGTATAGGCTTTGCTCATTGTTGAAGGCCGTATGGTGACCTATAGTTGTTAATTTCTATGCCATTTGGTCTCTTGTGGACTCAAGATTAAATTCACATACAACTGGTCGTAAAAAAATACGAAATTATGAACATTTGATTTTCGAGGGGAAAGGGGATGAAAAGAACATGCTGGCCTGGTAAGAACTGAAAATAATTCCTCTTGCAAGAAACATGATGAGAATGAGCATTGTGTCATATAAAATGCAAGATATAACTGTTACAAGTGCGAATCAACGTTTGCTTAGCAATAATTAATAAACGAATAGCCCTTCCGCGAAAAACTACTGTAATGGATTCTGGGCGATTTAGTGATTGACACTGCATAGACACCTGTTTATTGTTGAAGACCGTGTGTTGACCTCTTTTATGTCTTTTGTTTGTGTTGTTGGGTAACTGTCTCATTGACGTATACACCACAGCTTCTTTCGTGATTAACTTTATCTTATATACCTTTAAAAGAAACTGTAATAGTGTTCAACATTATTAATTCCAATACAGAAATTAATATCCCCATCCAGACCTTCTTAAATGTCCGCGAAGGCCACCTATGTTTATATTTGTACCATATTTCTAAACTTTGACAGGTCTGTCAGATTTGCATGCAGACAGGAGCCAAGGACAAGTAAATCGAGATCAATTAAGGGGTATACATGTATAAGATACTAGAGTATGGAAATATTCAATAATACAGCATTAAAGTATTTGTTGTAAACCATTAAATTCAATACTATAAAACGTGTAGAATATTTTTTCTCAAGCATCCTTGGTTTAAACATTGACTACATAATCAAGTCAGTTTAAATATTTGTTTTTTTTTTTAAAACTAAATAAAAGTAGTGCAAACATAAATGGCTGTATTCATGTTCTGGTGCTTACATACACGTACATGATAAGTAGATGTATAGGGTATACGTCAATATAACACAGTTCACATTACAAATGTATAGTATGAATGAATATTCTGCGTGTTGACATTTGTGATTTATGCAGAAGAAAATATATTATTTTTCCAAATGTTCAATGAAAGTTTGTGGGGTTGTTAAAGCCTTAACTTATAAATCACCAATTTTATCAAGTATAAGATTAAGAATACAATGTTATCTCCATTGCGTCGTAAGAAGTTGAAGGATGAATTCTGTAACTAACAAGAAAGTTGATAAATCATAGATTATTATATATATTGTCATATTTGAAAAAAGAAATTAAGATTGTATTTGGTATGATTTATTGCCAACATTGGATATGTGACATTAGTTACTGGTGAGACAAAAACTAAACAATAGATTGGTGAGTAAATAAGATTGACCTGAAATAATGCACAAAATGTAATATTGACATGCACTTTAATATACAGATCACGCATGTTCCAAAATATAATGCACATTTTTTGCACATAAAGACAATAGGGTCGAAAGTATGTTTCTTCTCTCTGAGTTTTATTGTTTGTCCCCAGGCAGCTTATTTGTTGTAATCAGCTGTAATTGACAAAATCATATGGATTCAAATGTTATTGTTACCAAGGTGATTACAACTAAAACATTGTAAATCCATCCAAGTCACAATTTTTAAAAGTAAACCATTATAGGTCAAAGTACGGCCTTCAACACGGAGCCTTGGCTCACACCACAAGCTATAAAGGGTCCCAAAAATGACTAGTGTAAAACCATTCAAACAGGAAAACCAACGGTCTAATCTATATAAAAAACGAGAAATGAGAAACACTTATGAACCACATCAACAACCGACAACCACTGAACATCAGGTTCCTGACTTAGGACAGGTGCAAACAAATGCAGCGGGTTTAAACGTTTTAATAGGCGCAAACCTTCATCCTACCTGAAACAATAGTGTAACATCACAACATAGAAAGACACACCATACGATATCAATTGAAATGGCTTAACTCAATCAAAAGACATATTAACAAAAACAAGTGAACATACACTGAACGAATAAATTTAATCTATGACACAATGTAAATACAAAATTAATAAAACAAGGGGTTAGATGTAAAAAAGTATCAGAAAGACAACCATAACCTTGGACAAAATGCCGCCAAATAAAATAACGTACACATGTAAATAAAAATAATTTTAATATGGTATACATGGTGTACGGAAATAATTTTAACAAAAATAAATAATTTTATTGTTCCTAGTACGAGAACAAAAGTGAAAATTTACCGTCATACTAAACACTTATCAAAGGTGGTATATATTAAAAATAGTGAAACGAGATATAACACTAAATAAGTAAACATTAAATAACAAAAATACATTACAAATTGTATCAACAGGTCAAATTAACACGAAAGTATGATTTGAGAGTACTCGCAGTTACTGAAAGCTAGTTAAAAGCCAAAAACAATCAATAATAAAAAATCATGCATCAGAGACTAACATCAAATAAAACACATCCCAGGGAGTTAATGTTTTAAATCATGAACAGTCAAAGAAGACATGTTTGATTAATTTGATAGAGAGTACCGATATCTATATTCAGCACCAATCCCCCTCCCCAAAAAAAAAAAAAAAAAACGACACGAAAAAGCTTATGACAACTACTAACGATGTTGGATGTTGGATGTGTACTGATTTTTTAGTCTTAGATACATGATTTTTTTATAAATTTTTATTGGGTTTGAACTAGCTGTCAGTAACTGCGAGTAATCTCAGATCTGTACTAAGTGTCCTTTTGTTGTTAGGGATGAGGGATGATAAATACCCTGCCACGTCCGGTCTGTGTTTATGTTTGATGTTTTCTGCTTTGTATCGATCTGATGAGTTAAGCCTTTTTCAACTGATTTTTATAGTTTGTTCTTATGTTGTGCTGTTACACCACTGTCCCAGGTTAGGGAGGGTTGAGCGCTCACAAAAATGTTTAACCCCGCCTCATTCTTTATGTGCCTGTCCCAAGTCAGGAGCCTGTAGTTCAGTGATAGTCGTTGGTTCATATCTGTCATAATTGTTTTTCGTTAATTGTTTTGTTATAAATTAGGACGTTAGGTTTCTCAATTGAATTGTTTCACATTTTTCATGTCGGGGCCTTTTGTAGCAGACTATACGGTATGGGTTTTCTCTTTGTTGAGGCCGTACGGTTGCCTATAATTGTTTACATCCACTTTATTTGAACTTTGGTGGATAGTTGTCTCATTAGCAATCATACTTTATATTAAAAGATTATGCAATCTAAACACGGCGGGTACAACATGTGGAGCAGGATCTAATTACCCTTCCGGAGCACCTAAGATCACCCCCGGAATTTGGTGGGGTTCGTGTTTCTCTGTCTTTGTTCTATGTTGTGTTTTGTGTACTGCTGTTTGTCGCCATGGCATTGTCAGTTTGTTTTCGACTTAATGGGTTTGATTATCCCTTTGGTATTGTATTGCCTCTAATCTATATACATGTAACGAGGCTAGTCTTTGGTATTGTATTGCCTCTAATCTATATACATGTAACGAGGCTAGTCTTTGGTATTGTATTGCCTCTAATCTATATACATGTAACGAGGCTAGTCTGGTATTGTATTGCCTCTAATCTATATACATGTAACGAGGCTAGTCTTTGGTATTGTATTGCCTCTAATCTATATACATGTAACGAGGCTAGTCTTTGGTATTGTATTGCCTCTAATCTATATACATGTAACGAGGCTAGTCTGGTATTGTATTGCCTCTAATCTATATACATGTAACGAGGCTAGTCTTTGGTATTGTATTGCCTCTAATCTATATACATGTAACGAGGCTAGTCTTTGGTATTGTATTGCCTCTAATCTATAAACATGTAACGAGGCTAGTCTTTGGTATTGTATTGCCTCTAATCTATATACATGTAACGAGGCTAGTCTTGGTTTAATACACAATTCTACATATTTTAATCTCAATCAGTGAAATGACCGAAGGTAAACAGAAAAAAAGTATCAAATAAACAGTTAAGCAAAACCAACATACTTATATGGAAACAAATGTTGTAGGTAAAACCTTTGCTGAAGATTGAACAGATATGAAGATTTGGCAGTATGACAGATTAAAAAAAGCACAATAAAATAGCAAAAATAGCACAACCACGCAGAACGGCAGAACTGGCGTGGAAGAAGCTTTTGCACTTATTATTTAAAATGAATTCCAAATAAACAAAGTACGTATAAGATACTTCATCTGTTGGGTTATATTTTGACTATATTTGTGACGTATTTGGTACATGTATGAAAAGACATTAGGAAAGATAAAGAGTTTTAAGGACATGAGAGGTTATCTATCATGATATATAATAAAGAAACTCTCATGTTCAAAGTAACTTTATATGAACAGTGATTTACTTTGTATTTACTTCTTGTCATATCATTGATAAAATATTTCTGAAACCATCCTTACTACTAGGAACAAGGCTTATTATACCCTTGAAAGTTTGAGAGTTGATCCGATTCAAAAAGACAGATTGTACAATTACTAGTGGTTAAAAATATCCTTTTAATATCATAAAAAAGAAATTATATATTCACGAGTACATTATCGCTAAGGTGTAAAATATATAATTACATCAAATATAAATACAGGATTGGCATTATTTGTTCCTTGTAAGTAGATTTGTTACATACGATTGAAGTAAAGGCCCATTTATCCTACGACACTATTTAACCTTGCATGAATATTATATAATACTTAGTGGTGCGTATTCCACTCCTACTACTTTTCATTGCTTCACATGTTTTAAAATTCATCTTTATGTTATATTGGTATAAAAATAAGAAGATGTGGCATGATTTCCATTGAGACTTTTCCCCAGAGATCAAATGATATAAAAGTTATCGTAGGGCCTTGAACATTATGAGCAAAATCCATACTGCATAACAAACTATAAAAGGTCCCAACATGTCAAATGTAAAACAATACAAATTTTGGTTTAATGAGTGCACAAATTTTGATAAGACTCATGATTTTGTATTGTCCCTTAGGTGTCCTCCGCCTCTTTCTTAATCTCTTTTCGGACTACCAGACCTAAACTATTGTTTTTGCTCTTATATAGATATAAGAAGATGTGGTATGAGTGCCAATGAGACAACTCTCCATCCATGTCAAAATTTATAAAAGTAAACCATTATAGGTCAAAGTACGGTCTTCAACACGGAGTCTTGGATCACACCGAACAGTAAGCTATAAAGGGCCCCAAAAATTACTAGTGTAAAACCATTCAAACGGGAAAACCAACGGTCTAATCTATATAAAAACGAGAAACGAGAAACACTTATGAACCACATCAACAAACGACAACTACTGAACATTAGATTCCTTATGTATACTTATGTATACCATTATTATAGAGTTAAGTGTTTTTCCTGACTAGTTTTTATTGTATGTCCCCTCTCCACCTGATCGAGACTACAATTGGGAGGGCTATCACTGAACTTGTACTGAGATCTCAAATAAAAAGATTCACCCCACCACATGTTCATGTCAGGAACCTCCTCAGCGTTTTTTTTTTATATGTATTTCTTATTTTTTAAATATTTTGTTTTTTGTTTTTTGGTCTTGTCTTAAATGTTTTGGTCACTTACAACTTTATAGACTCGGTATGATTAGAGATTGACATATGGTTTTGTCACCTGCCTGTTGTTAAAGTATGACCTCTAGATGTCTTTTGGTTTATTTAGTCGTTAGACATATAAATAATTACAATTTATGTTTATATTGTTGCATTAGTAAACAAGAACATTGCTTCAAATCTCAATCTTTGTCTTGAAAATGACGTTGGCGAAAAACAAAAAAAACTAATGTTTAACAAACGCGATGATTTCATTTTTCTCTATTGTCCACTTCCCATCCTTGAGCAGTCTGCTCCAGCTTATGGGGTTTACATATATCTCAGTTGATACGATATGATAGAACATGTTCTCATTATGACAAAGGATACTAGTCACTGTGGTGTTTTCTCTCAATCTTACTACGGGTTATGTCGAATATCTGACTTAGTTCTGCTATTGTCACAAACTTTTTAACAATTTCAATTTGTTGTATCGTTCTGACACTGCTTGTAACCTTTTTGCACTTATCCTGATTAAAAGTTATTTTTTAAAACTTGGTGGAATTTTGTAACTTGATGAACTGAAATAATAACAGTACGAAATATTGTAAAATTTGTAATCGATCAAAATATAAGAATTAACTGACATTGCTTGAACAGTGTTGACATCTGGTCAGTCGCCGGTGAAGACATGACTGATTTACGGCTAGAGACCTCCGAGGTCGAATAGGCGCCACTCGACACGTGTACTTGTAAGGTCGTTTCATCCTATCATAATTATAGATATTTAACGACCAGAATTAACAGATATAGCTTGTACCTATCGTATATGTTGTCTTTACTGACTGCTTCATTATTTTCAAGTACCCTTGAAGTCATAAAATTTTCTCATGATTCACAGAATAATAGCTTGTCCGGTCTAGGTTTTATTCTTTTAGTATCGTTCATAAAGAGATGGAAGTGATAGGGGCTGGTCAATCATGATTCACTGTTGAATATTTGCAGCCGATTTGGATGGTTGAACTTTTGATATCATGAGCCCACACACAAGTCAGCAATAAAAACTGTATCTATTGAAATCAATAATTCATATCTCAAAAAAATTCTCTTTTCTTTACAAAAGAAAACTTTTAATGTTTTTTTTTATTTGGATTAACCTAGTTCTGAGAGAATAGAAAATACTTAAAAGTTAATCTTGAATATAAAACAACTCTATTATAAAATGATAATTATATAAGTAAATATTTTGGAACGAATGAATGCATTTACAAATAAATATATATTTTAAATAATTTTTAGTGTTAAGTCAATGGCATAAAATCTTCACCTATTTACGACTTTACGTTCTCATCATAATAATACAGTACATAAGTTTAAATAAGAGAGTAATAACAAGTTTAACCCCGTCACATACAACTGTGCCTATCCAAAGCCAGCACCAAACCTTCAGTTGTTTTCATTAGTCTGTTTCTCAAAATTAAATTGATATTATTTTGACAGTTTGTTTATACATTGGTAAAAACCTTTTTCGGTTTATTCTTTTTATAATCTTTAAAATTTAACCATCCTTTTACCCTATTAATTTTGATATGAAAAATTGACGTTGATCTAAATGTCTATAAGACATCAACCCAACTACGCACACATAAAAACACCTAATGGAGGGTTAAAAAATTGAAAACAACACGTATAATAATTTCAATGCGTCCGAAGCGCTTTTCTGGATTTACCTTCATCAGGAACGCTCAAAGCCAAACATTTGAAATCCGAGGATGTATAAGTACCAAAACCGTTGAAGAGCTATATGACAAAAATACCTAAAATTGATAGCCAAATTCATCTAAAGTCAACTTTGCCTGAGGGAGTTGAAACCTTAGTTTCTTAATAATTTCCAAATTTATAAACGGACAATTTTAGAAAAGTTTGTTAAATCATGTCAGTACCGAAGTACTGACTACTGAGCTGATGATACCCTCGGGGACTGATAGTCCACCAGCAGAGGTATCGACCCAGTGATGTAAAAAATTGAAAACAACACGTATAATAATTTCAATGCGTCCGAAGCGCTTTTCTGGATTTACCTTCATCAGGAACGCTCAAAGCCAAACATTTGAAATCCGAGGATGTATAAGTACCAAAACCGTTGAAGAGCTATATGACAAAAATACCTAAAATTGATAGCCAAATTCATCTAAAACCAACTTTGCCTGAGGGAGTTGAAACCTTAGTTTCTTAATAATTTCCAAATTTATAAACGGACAATTTTAGAAAAGTTTGTTAAATCATGTCAGTACCGAAGTACTGACTACTGAGCTGATGATACCCTCGGGGACTGATAGTCCACCAGCAGAGGTATCGACCCACTGATGTAAAAAATTGAAAACAACACGTATAATAATTTCAATGCGTCCGAAGCGCTTTTTCTGGATTAAAATGTCTTGGAATTATTCTGGAATACTATTTCCACTAGAAGAAAAATGACAGTTCATGTATTTGTTCCTGACTGAATTAAGGGTATAGGATATTTGTTCCAACATGAACAGATACTTTAGCATTGTTTATAACAAAGCCCCAGGGGGAACTTCTATTAGTAGGACCAAACACAAAGTTTACCATATACATGACTGTGTCTAAGCAATACGACAAGCTCTATATCTCCCGGGGCCATTTAGTAGGACCAAACACAAAGTTTACCATATACATGACTGTGTCTAAGCAATACGACAAGCTCTATATCTCCCGGGGCCATTTAGTAGGACCAAACACAAAGTTTACCATATACATGACTGTGTCTAAGCAATATGACCAGCTCTATATCTCCCGGGGGCATTTAGTAGGACCAAACACAAAGTTTACCATATACATGACTTTGTCTAAGCAATACGACAAGCTCTATATCTGCCGGGGCCATTTAGTAGGACCAAACACAAAGTTTACCATATACATGACTGTGTCTAAGCAATACGACAAGCTCTATATCTCCCGGGGCCATTTAGTAGGACCAAACACAAAGTTTACCATATACATGAATGTGTTTAAGCAATACGACAAGCTCTATATCTGCCGGGGCCATTTAGTAGGACCAAACACAAAGTTTACCATATACATGACTGTGTCTAAGCAATACGACAAGCTCTATATCTTCCGGGGCCATTTAGTAGGACCAAACACAAAGTTTACCATATACATGACCGTGTCTAAGCAATACGACAAGCTCTATATCTGCCGGGGCCATTTAGTAGGACCAAACACAAAGTTTACCATATACATGACTGTGTCTAAGCAATACGACAAGCTCTATATCTCCCGGGGCCATTTAGTAGGACCAAACACAAAGTTTACCATATACATGAATGTGTCTAAGCAATACGACAAGCTCTATATCTCCAGGGCCATTTAGTAGGACCAAACACAAAGTTTACCATATACATGACTGTGTCTAAGCAATACGACAAGCTCTATATCTCCAGGGCCATTTAGTAGGACCAAACACAAAGTTTACCATATACATGACTGTGTCTAAGCAATACGACAAGCTCTATATCTGCCGGGGCCATTTAGTAGGACCAAACACAAAGTTTACCATATACATGACTGTGTCTAAGCAATACGACAAGCTCTATATCTGCCGGGGCCATTTAGTAGGACCAAACACAAAGTTTACCATATACATGACTGTGTCTAAGCAATACGACAAGCTCTATATCTGCCGGGGCCATTTAGTAGGACCAAACACAAAGTTTACCATATACATGACTGTGTCTAAGCAATACGACAAGCTCTATATCTCCCGGGGCCATTTAGTAGGACCAAACACAAAGTTTACCATATACATGACTGTGTCTAAGCAATACGACAAGCTCTATATCTCCTGGGCCATTTAGTAGGACCAAACACAAAGTTTACCATATACATGACTGTGTCTAAGCAATACGACAAGCTCTATATCTCCAGGGCCATTTAGTAGGACCAAACACAAAGTTTACCATATACATGACTGTGTCTAAGCAATACGACCAGCTCTATATCTGCCAGGGCCATTTAGTAGGACCAAACACAAAGTTTACCATATACATGACTGTGTCTAAGCAATACGACAAGCTCTATATCTGCCGGGGCCATTTAGTAGGACCAAACACAAAGTTTACCATATACATGACTGTGTCTAAGCAATACGACAAGCTCTATATCTCCTGGGCCATTTAGTAGGACCAAACACAAAGTTTACCATATACATGACTGTGTCTAAGCAATACGACAAGCTCTATATCTCCTGGGCCATTTAGTAGGACCAAACACAAAGTTTACCATATACATGACTGTGTCTAAGCAATACGACAAGCTCTATATCTCCCGGGGCCATTTAGTAGGACCAAACACAAAGTTTACCATATACATGACTGTGTCTAAGCAATACGACAAGCTCTATATCTCCCGGGGCCATTTAGTAGGACCAAACACAAAGTTTACCATATACATGAATGTAAGCAATACGACAAGCTCTATATCTGCCGGGGCCATTTAGTAGGACCAAACACAAAGTTTACCATATACATGACTGTGTCTAAGCAATACGACAAGCTCTATATCTCCCGGGGCCATTTAGTAGGACCAAACACAAAGTTTATCATATACATGACTGTGTCTAAGCAATACGACAAGCTCTATATCTCCCGGGGCCTTTTCAAACATAGAGCTAGATAACTTTATTTGAACTCGGCATAGCATAAAACGTGTAAACATAAGCTCTGGTGAAACGTATACAAACAAATAAAACAAAGCATGATCCATCATTCACATATAAAGCATACAACTACATAAGCCATGCAACAATCAAAATACAGATTTCTAACAAGCTTATATAGAAATTATCGCATGGATCACCATACATATCTACACCAAATATAGGTTTGAGCTCGATCTCTTAGATCTCTATAATAAAAATTAAAACAAAACCAGCTAATTTCCATGCCAAAAAGTCGAATAAAAAAACATCTGCAACATACGCGATTAATAAGCCGACCCCATGACCAAACAAAAATGGTTCTTATTGAGGATCAAATCACATAACTCTGGTTGGACGAAAACAATGTATCTGAAGAACGAATAAAACAATAACGAAAGAAGAAAATAATGGTTAAATGATGAAAACACGAAAATGTAACTTTTCTTTCTTAATTTGATCATTTTTCTTCATTCTTTTTGTTTCCCTCTGGAATGACCTGTTTAATCCATAGAACTGACGTTGACCGACGTGAGAAACTATACAAATGTCATAATACAAACATCTTCTTTAGTCCAGTTTTCAGACATTTTGTCATTACATTAAAATGACCAGTGATTAACATAATACTTTCCCTCGTACTTACATATATATAAGTAAAAAGAACATTAAACGAATAGTTTTGCGAAACAGTAGATTATTTGGTTTAAGTGACCAACAAATTATCATCACAGTGTCAAAAAACTTTAAAAGACCAGCTCAAAAACATAAGTACTCTATTTAACTAAGTCAGAGCGGTCTAAATAGAAATAGTACAATAACTTGAAAGAAACGGATTTTAACCGAAATTATTATCAGATCCAATTTCACATTGAAGAATATTTTTATGCAGCATATTAGATTGCAAGTTAATAAGAAATGTTATAAATTCGTAATGTTCTAGGAAATATATCTCATTCACCAAGTATTAAATTAACCATCCGCTACAACTAAACACGAGGTCCCCTCACACTTTAGTTTTGAGAAATTAGAAATGATTTACTGAAGAGGACGGGTTACGTGTAACCAGATTATCAGATAAAAACCACAAAAGTCGAACTATAACATTTTTTTTAAAGGTAAGTGTCTAATATTACAGATACTAATCTTAATCTAGATGTCGTTTATTATACATTTATTGTGGTAAATAAAAATAGTATGAAGTTTTAAATATCCTATCCGGTACTGTTTTGGAATGATAAAATGCATATTTAAATATTTTTGGTATAAAGAGTTCAAATCATAAAAAAAGAATGATTTACTATCGAACAGTGGAAAATGAGGGCATGTTTATTTGTATCACAAACTTTGCCTTCGAACATGCCACCCTTAGACCGCTCTGACGAATTTTGAAAAGGGAACGTGAAAGTTTGGCTTAAAACAAGTGACATTGAAGTTAACGTTCCGATTCTGACAAGAGGTTGCTGTGCATTTATACATACTGCATAGCCAAACAGTTCCATTACGAAGGTTCCTAATATCAGACGAGAGTAGACCACACCAGTCTATACTATTTCCCAGTAGTTTTCTATACTCCTGCTTCACGCCTATAGGAAATGTCAACTTCTGATTAAAGAAAGTCGGTTAATATAATTTTTTCCTCTAAAACCTATGTGTTTTTAAATGACGACAGATTTAAGTGGGTTTCGATTGTATTTGTTTGAATATGTAAAGATGTAAGCAGATAAATTTCCTGTAATTTTACGAAAGTCAAGATGTTGATTATGCATGTATGTTACGTAAAAGGAAATAAACAGACATTGACAGCTTGTGACACCCGTTATCCTCTAGCTTTTAAAGAACTTAATTATATTCGGGCTTTACTTCGCGGTTTATTCAATCTTTGCCTTATTTTCTTTCATATGCTTCTAAAGCGTGACACTATCAGTTACATTAGGAAAGGTTTTAGCAACCTTTTCAGCAGTGTCTAAATTGTTTTTTGGGGTTCTGGTTCTGGTTCTACATTCGTTTTTTTACAGGTCGAGATTTAAATTAGAAATTATTTTCCAGAATCAGAAGTCAAAAATGTTTGCATGTCCATAAATTACATTAGAAAATATCAATACGTCAAACATAAAACATATAGCTGACTATGATGTATGGGTTTTGCTCATTGTTGAAGGCCGTACGGTGACCGATAGTTGTTAATTTCTGTGTCATTGGTCTCTTGTGGAGAGTTGTCTCATTGGAAATCATACCACATCTTCTCATTTTTATATACAGCTTCTTACGAGCTCGAATCGTAGGGGAAATCAACAACCGTAATTATATTATTCGAGTTTCGGCAATCTTAATTAAAAGTATATATATCTAAAGGCATCTACAATATTTGGGACAACATATACAGTAATGGATAAGATTCTGCCTTAGTTCTAGTTGGGGTTTCTGAATCTGGAGTTCTCTGTGTAGCGTTTTGTAGCAGAATATGTGTTTTCTTGTTTATTTTTCAATCGATAATGATGTTTTCTCTCTTTCTCTGATATACATTGTATGTTTTATCCCCTTATCCCCCCTTCACACCCACCCACCCTGAAATGTTCTAACTATTTTAAATACAACGACCAATGTGCATAATTAGTACTAAATGCCCTGCATGCAGATTTATTAATGTGTATGTATGTGAATTAAGTTGATGTCTTGACTAAGAAATATATGCTATAAAATTTGTTTGGTAGACAGATTTCAGTAATCCGAGCGGAAGCAGATGCAACCAATTAAACAGTTCATTGCATTTTCTTCTATAATTAAATCTTCATTTTTATGATTAAAATAATTCCAGTGTAAATATAGGTATACAATATAAATAATGAAAAAGATTAATTGTAAAAATCTAAATTAGGGGAAAGAGACATGCATTTGAAATTGTTAATGCGATGATTCAGATTTAAATGTTTATATTTTTTACTTCGAACAAATGCATTATTTAATGATGCCATGTTAAGTCCTAAGAAAATACTACGCTCCTATCGTGTTAAATGTTGAAGTTTCTAACCCTACCCAATGGATCCCTATTTTACAGTCATGTGTACCCGCCCCTTCTCTAATCATTTTCTTGTAAAACATATCTTAAACTATTCTGTTCTGTGCATGCACTATAATTTGCCACTGATCGCAAACGCAATCATTTCCCAATGCATACTTTAATTTCTATCCCGTTGGAAACTTTGGTGGTCTAAACAATACGGCAAAAAGATTAGGGTTACACAAAAAATAGATTAAAATCTATCATTTCACCCGCATTTGTTTACATAAATGTGAAAAAGTGAATTGGTCTTTGACAGAATGTAACATGACAACTGTCATTTAGGGTTTACAATAACACAAAATGTTCATCAATTTTTTAATCTTTCCAACGCTTTCATGCTTTATTCATTTTTTTATCTATCATACATCTGTTATCCAATTGAACATAAATTATATTATTCAATTAAACGTAAATTATATCATCCTCAATCAGTGAATCCTTTCATATATTATGTATACCTCGTGTCTACATCTGATAGTATATATAATTCATTTACTTTACGAGAGTTTTAACCCCTAACCCTATTGTTATTAGGTGACAGTATGACCAGAGTGACAATTGTTATTAATTTGTTACGTCATTAATTTCAACTGAAATCTTGATCTTTATCCAATCTTTCGGCTTCGTTAAAGAGAAGTTTACATAATGATCCTGAAACGCCTCATTTTTGAATGTTTTTATTTACTACTAAAAGGAATAATGCAACTTTTATTTGCTGATTTACTAAATGGAGTTTGTACCAATTTATATATATAGTATTTTGAATAATTTATGTGCACATCGTACGTTATATCGATAACCATCAGAATTTAAAAGTTTTAAACGAAGAAAAAAGTTTTCTCTTTCAGAAAAGTAATATTTTATAGCCACATTTAATAGACGTAAATGAAAAATACATTTTTACAATGATTAATAACTGTATATGTACATTTGGAAATTGTGAAATGTTCGGCGATAATTATACACGAATGGCATGGGAAAACTAATATAAGTATAACTGAATCCCAAATGTTAATATAATAAGAAGTTTGCGATTATTAGATAGATGCGGATGCAGAATGTTGAAAAAAGGGGGTGGCGGAGAGACAATATTAGGAGTGAGACATGTAAAAAGTCTTTGCGTTAACCATATATGTAATTCCATAGTTGCCACCCCCCATATCAGATCTCATACTATAGCATCTCGATGTTAAACGACTTCTTTACTATCAAAGTAACAGATCCTTACACTAAAGCTAAGAAAAAACACATTTTAGGAATTTCTATTGGATTTGAAGTAAATGCTTTGTCCTACTAAGTCTACCTCCCAAGACATTTTGGAATAGAGTTTACATATGCGATGAATATCGTGTTATAAAATTATGCCTGGCATCTTTTATATTTTGTCCGTTATTTTGTGCATTTCCAAAACAAAGAAGGACAAAAACGCCTCGGTGATCTTGTGTTAACATGCTCAACTCGAACACGGTAGAGTGTTGGCCTGATTCGTTACAGCATCAAGTCAAAGGAAAGTTGTTGCTTTTCCGCCTATCACACGGCATCATTTAAAAGCGAGGACTCTATGCCTTCCGAGAACTGTATACTGGCGAACTAAGACATTAACAAAAACATGATTAGGGATCTTTCTGTGTTATCCAATTATGTCAGTACATGTATATCTTCTCAAATATATTTGGCCGATATTTTGTACATTGCAGAAACAAACAAGCACCTCGGAGATCATGTGCTCTGTATGATCTTAAGACGGTAAAAACCCGATTCGAGAAAAGCTCGGTCTAATCCGGAGCAGAGTATATTCATAGATTTCTAATGTTTGCAACTGAAGGGTGAACATCATTTGACCAATAAATCAATAGAAAATTGACCTTCACAAATGATTGAAATATTTTGAAATTATAATTGATCCTTTCGGAGAATTTAATTATATTCAAAAACAGGAATGCCTACCTAAGAATACCAGAAATCACGTTTTTATCGGCATTTATGATGACTTTAGGACTTGATGTAATATCAAATTGAATTTTTACAGCGGGTATCTTCATGATTTTTAATAACCCAGCTGGTTTGTCAACAGTTTGAAGGTTTTTCTATACCACAAATCAAACATGTTACTTCTTTAATGTGGAATGTGGAAAAGATGAATTGATTTATTTATATGTGGGTCACGTCGAATGCCTGGGATTTGAGGAAATTGCGACTTTTGTAGTATTTTTACGATACCAAATAAAATGAAGGGAATGTTCCTTTTTTCTTTTATTTCTTACGCCTTATCTGACTGTCAATCAAAAAGTATTAAACGTGACTTTACATAGGAAACAGTTTTTGCGTTTACCGAAATTTTGAAACTGCCTAAATCTATTTAACCAATAATGTCCTTTCAGCTGGTTTCTTTATTTTCCTTTTCATACTGCATATATACATTTTTTAATTTAATGTTTTACGTATACGATGAATGTGGTAAACATACCACATAGTAATGCATATGTACATGAAAACTTACAAACATTTTAATATACAGTGATAATCTTTATTCACCAAAACCACGTCGGCTATAGGATTGCAACATGTAACACACAATGCATATATAGAATCATATTATGGTTGAGATATAGTTATTAAAAATGAGTTCGAGGTGCATTTATATGAGATGGACATCTAAATACTACGAAGTATAAGCAGTATATTAAAGTGAAAGTGTGAATGTTGCTATCCTTCATCTGGACAGTTGATGGAAAACATGGATTTGTAATATTTTATAATTTTTGGGACCGCAATTGCTTAATTGACCTGAAGTCACCATGAGAAATGCCACGTGATACCGTTTCAACAAATAAAAGTGTTTTTCAGTATCCGGATGCCATAATACAGCATTCACCAGTTCAAAAGAAAATCCCAGCTCCACTTCTTTTGATCGGAATGTGATCGCACAATATCAACACAACCTTCAGAATTTTAATAAACTACTTTAATCTGGCAGATATGCTGACCAGTTTAAAGATAAATGTCCTCCAATTTAAATATTTGCTAAAGTTGTGTGAAAGTTTGACCGCTGCTAATTCCTGTTGATTTTGATGTTATTCTGTATTTACTGATCAACATTTACTGGCTACTTAAAATATGTACTGTCCAGCGCATTTTTATTGAAGTTTGACCATTTGTTATTCATGGATTAGTTAATCTATTGGTTTCTTTATTGACTCTTCACTTATAACTTTGACATCAAGTGGACTAATGTACAACACAAAATGACCACTGATGGTCGTCTGTCCAAACATTAAAACACCACAAACTGACCACGGATGGACGTCTGTCCAAACATTAGCATTGTGTAGACAACGGTAACGATAGATGCTCGCTTTCTCGTTATTTGGTTTTTGTTGTATAGATTTGTCATATTCAATTAAATAATCTTGTTATAAAAACAAGGCCTATTCTAAAATTGATATAAAAGGGGTGGGGTCATAAAAACACAAGTCGAAAAAGACTGACAACATTACAGCCAAAAACAGAAAAAACTAAACTAAACATAAGTTTGAACAATCTGATTAAAAGACAGTTTCTGTGTTCAAACTTTGCTTACAGGGACTCGGACTGAAAACACTCCGTTCAACTTTCTGGTTTAAAGAACTTTTGGAATTCTTTGGTTTCAAAATCGAATTGGGGAAAAAATAAGCGTCTTGTCTTATTTCAACAAGTAAACAACTGATCTAAAAGTAGGAATAGAAAAAGGTATAAATAGGTAAACAAATAGAGAACAGGTTTTCATGACCTCAATAACCTCGGAATTGCATATCTTAAAGTATGTCATACAAGTTTTAAAAGTACTAATTTATGATACAAAGCTATTTGGGGCTATTTATTTGAAAATAAATATTTACTATAGATCGGACGTAAATTCATAAGTACTTGATCATTCGGACATCAAATATTTACAAAACGTCAACAATAAGACGATATGACTGCCCTTAACATATTACATCGGATTCTCTCATAACGAGGTACTTAGATATTTTCCGAAATTAAGAAGAGATGGGTACCCGATGTAAAATATCTCACAAAAATCTTTGACAAAGCTGACCATTGAGGATTTTTCCTGTTCTTTTTTGTTTTTGCCTTTTCTTTTTTTTTTGTGTGCTGTCAAACGCTTTATAGTTTTATCTAAAACTCATAGGTCTTATATATTTACATATACTTATCCAACAAATAATTCTTAGCAATAAGGGCCATATGGCAGTCTATGGACCGGACTGTCTTCTTTCAAAAAGTGCAAAAGTACGCTCGCCTCGGTATAGCATTTTTGTGCTGATGCGGCGAAAGCAATCATCAATCAACCAGTCCAAAACGTAAATGAACCGAATACAAGCTGAAGTACATGTCTATTTGTTTATTATCAGATACTTCTAAAAATTAGATAACATTGTATATACATAGTAAAAAATATAAACAGATACATGTATATTTGCGGATAACAAAGAAATATATCTTGTGATTTACCCAATACATCGTCTGTAAATAAAACAAATTTTAAAATGACTGAATTATTAGAGACACAAAAACAAATTGAATACAAAGCTATATTTCCTAATCGAACGTTTAGCCCTGTCCCGGTCCCGTCATTCAGTCTTTGTTGGAAAATAGTTTTATTGGCAATAATTTTCAACGGTACCTTGTATTAACCGTGATTAATTTATTTTACTTAATGGCAGTTTGAAATGACTAAATCATCGTGATTGTTTGTACAAGCTCTTTTGTTTGTCCGTAAGTCCGTACACCTATCTAGCATGCTCTTCTTTTTTTCATCGGTTCAATTAAAGATTGCAATATATTTCGGTTATTTGATTTTATATGTAAAACATTCAAACTGCGTCATTTGGTCTCCTCATTGGTAATCATAAAATATCTTCGTTTTTATAGGTATATCATGGGCCCTTTAATTGGAATAAAAATATCTTATCATATCTCTTATCTTATAGATTATTATGATTTTTTTTTCTAAATTTAAAAAATATATTTGAGACAAAAGTATAAAAGAATCGACCATGTACATTGAATTGACATGACATTTGTAAACTAGTGAATTCTGCCTATCTTTACTATTATAGTGTTGTTATCCTTCGGGACGTCAATATCTCACGTAATATGATAATACTAACAAACATTAAGACATTAAACTGGTTATGTTACGGGAATTACTGTCGTGTGCTGATGACCAGCTTGTCAATTCACCACCTGACGGTCATGGTCAGTTTCCGATCTGATGGATATTATCTCATTAAGTACATGTAGGTGGTAGTGACCTCATTAAATTAAAATAATGCATTGTTGCAGATCAAACTGTGTGAAATTTTAAAGAAAAAAGTATAGATGTTGTCGATTATACACTGGCAAATTGTAGACAGCTTTTCCGACTACACACACCCCTTGCACGGGGTGACTGCAGTTGTATAAGATGCATAAAATATGCAATATTCGTAAAAGACGTATACAATTGTCCCGTGTTAAAAAAAATGTTCATCGCCTCGATTTACCTTTTCCTGCATTTGGGGCGTAAGCACCAACTATCAATCATGTCTCAATGTTAAATAAGAAAAAAAATCCAGAGCCGTGACATTTGTCTTACAACTTTAAAAAAAAATCCCATGGAAATAGCATGTCTAACAGTCATTTTGTGTTTGACATCCTTTTTTAAATATACACCTGTCTTAAATCCGTATATTTTTACGTTTTGTGGAGGTTATTTACCGAAATGACCCAATAAATTCACGCTATTTTAATTAAACCTCAGACAAATTGTGTTTGATGTCAGAACAAATGTCCCATTTGTAACGTCTTAATCTTAAAAGTATTTATACAAATAAACAGTATAGTATTTCTATCAAAATAAACAGGTACAACTAAAGTACGTAACTTTGACAGAAACAATATTATTGATTTCAAACGTAAACAGGGTGTTACATGACTTTGATAGGTTGTAAAAATGGGTGGAATTTTGTAATTAAACTGATAAATCTTTAAAGAAAAATAAATCATTTGACATCAAACATCGTGAATTGAGGTCAAAGACTCCTAAATCTTTATTCTGTTTCAACAACGAGGTTTGAACTCTGGACATGAAATTCTTGAACTTTATTCTATTTCAACTTTTAGGTTTGTACCCTGGAATTACGAGGTTTGTACTCTGGACGTGAAATTCTTAAACCTTATTCTGTTTCGGCTAGCGCTTTAACGTTTGTACTCTGGACGTAAAAGAGAGGCGAAGTATACCAAAGAGACAGTCAAACTCATAAGTCGAAAATAAAATGACAACGCCATGGCTAAAAAAGAAAAAGACAAACAGACAATCAGCAGTACACAAAACACAACATAGAAAACTATAGACTAAGCAACACGAACCCCACCAAACACTGGGGGTGATCTCAGGTGCTCAATTCTCGAATTTTATTACGTTTCAACTTTGAGGTTTGTACTCTCGACGTGAAGTTCTTGATATAATTCTGTTCCGATTTTGACTGTGTATTCTGAACCTGACATTTATCTTTTAATAATGTGTCAATGAAAATCTGTGTCAATGAAAATCTGTGTCAACTTTAAGGTTTGTACTCTGTACATGAAATTCCCAAATTTCGTGTCAACTTTGAGGTTTGTACTCTGCACATGATTTTTTCATTTCTTCTTAGTCAGGCTTGATTTTTATACTCTGCACGTGAAATTCTTCCATTTCGTGTCAATTTTAGGTACTAGTATATACTGTTGACATAAAATTCTTCCATTGTTTGTGATTCAACTTTGATGTTATAACTCTGGACATGTAATTCTTCTTTTTATAATGTTTCGACGGTAAGGCTCGTACTCTGGACACAACTATTTATATAAGATTTGAATTTGAAGCACGACTGTTTCCATCCAGTATGATATCTCTGTTTAACCAGACGTGAATATTATTGCAATACGTATGGTGCAATAAAAACAAGTACTAATTTCTATTTGTTTTACCAAATATGAACTTACTGTTGCTATCACAGACAGTTACATGTACATATATGACATAAGGATATGTGGTATGATTACCAATGAGACAACCATCCACCAGAGATGTAAGCAATGATAGGTCACCGTATGGTAGTCAACAATGAGTAAACCGTATTGTAAGCTATAAAGGCATGGACAAGACAAAACAACCGTCCTGATTTATGTACAAAACAATAAACGAAAAGCAAATATGATAGGCAGCGACCAACGACAACCACTAAACTATTCGCGATCTGAGTCTGATGTATAATTTTCATCAAACCATTCACTTGATGATTTTTTTAATTATTTTTTAAGTGATAAAAATGACGGTTTTAGGATCTTTGTAGCATGCATTTGATAATTAATCGCCTAAGCACCCTTTGTTAGTGAGGGAACACATAAAGACTTTCAACCATCACCTATTTGTATACCATCTGCATTAATCACTTGCAGAGTAAAAAAGATAAAATTGATGCATCTGATGTATGTAAAAACACATTACAGGTACATTGTTTATATATAATCACGTAACAAAAACAATTCCGGTCTCATAGATAACACTTATGTGTGAGGAAATTACCTAATCTGTATACAATATTAAATAATGATTTATAAACAATTAGATAATTAAAATCAGCTGGTGAACAGTAAATTATACAAAGTTATTTGATAAAAATGTTCCGTTTGTTTCATTGAATTTCAAATAAACTACGAGATGATCTCTTGATGTAAATAGCTGTTTTTTGTTAATCATTATTTCAAAGAATTAAAGTTTACATGTCTTAACTGAGCTACCGTACAAGTTGAAATCAAAGGTGCCCAAAATAAACAATATGTTATCTGTTACAGCATTTTGTAAACTTAATTTATCCATATTAACTCATTTTTCATTTATCGGCTGATTTGTTTAGATTCTAACGATTAACGAAAAGTAATAGTCCGGTAGCTTTACTAACAGATGTAATGGCATCACTAAATGTTATTTTTTTCAAAAGAAATTAGATAAATGTATTTTTGTTGTAAACATTTATAACAAAAAAGAAGACGCGATTTCAACACCAACAGATTAATTTCTTTGATATAAGAATAAAAGGATGTGGTAAGATTGCCAATGAGATAACTACAATGTATTCACCAGAATTCGAATGATGTGGATGTAACCAACTATAGGTCACCATACGGCCTTCAGTAATTCGCAAAACGCATAATGTATAGTCAGTATAAAAAAGGCCTCGACATGACAAAACGCATAATGTATAGTCAGTATAAAAAAGGCCTCGGCATGACAAAACGCATAATGTATAGTCAGTATAAAAAAGGCCTCGACATGACATAATTTATAGTCAGTATAAAAAAGGTCTCGACATGACATAATGTATAGTCAGTATAAAAAAGGCCTCGACATGACATAATGTATAGTCAGTATAAAAAAGGCCTCGACATGACATAATGTATAGTCAGTATAAAAAAGGCCTCGACATGACATAATGTATAGTCAGTATAAAAAAGGCCTCGACATGACAAAACGCATAATGTATAGTCAGTATAAAAAGGCCTCGACATGACAAAACGCATAATGTATAGTCAGTATAAAAAAGGCCTCGACATGACATAATGTATAGTCAGTATAAAAAAGGCCTCGACATGACATAATGTATAGTCAGTATAAAAAAGGCCTCGACATGACATAATGTGAAACAAAAACCAACAGTCGTGATTTATGACAATAAAATAAACGACAAACAAACATGACAATCAAATGGAATAAAATCTAATTTTTATCATTGGTGTAAAATCCAAATATTGATCTGTTACAAAGACACACACAACATGCAAATGACAATATTTATAAAACATACAAAATTCAAAGTTAGCAAACATATAATTAAAGATGGCATTTTTTGGAATTAATATATATTCACTCACATGATCTTTGCGTCGAAAAAAATCATATTTATTCTAAAACCAGTTGTTGGCAGGACACGGGTTGCATTGTGTGTTCGTATTGCTGTGTGTTTTTTTACTCCATATTGACTAGAGGTAAAGGGAAGGGTTGAGATCTCACAAAAGATATTTAACCCTGCCGCATCTTTGCGCTTGACCCAAGTTAGGAACCTTTAGCCTTTGTTAGTCTTGTTTGTGTGGGTTTTTAAAAATGTTGGTTTATTTGTATGTTTTAGAGTTGAGTGTGGCGTCTATTTTGCTGAAAAGTATGCATTATTGTGTTTGAGCCAGCTGCAAGTCCGCCTCCGGGTGCGGGATCTTCTCGCTGTGTTGAAGACTCATTGGTACCCTTGGGCTGTTTTCTGCTCTTTGATCGGGTTATTGTCGCTTTGACACATTCCTTGTT